>CM046841.1:22891868-23019368 GCA_025618425.1 Heliocidaris tuberculata
GTAGATCTATAGCTATGTTTATCAAAATGGTCATTTTCTTGTACGAAAACGTCATTCATTTGACATGAGACTATACCTTTAAAAAATGTCACTTACAGTTTGTTTGGAGAGATTCTACCTTGGCTGGAATGGCATGCCGTCTACACTGACATCTTTTAGGCGTCGCCCTCTGTCCATCATGTACTAGCTGAGCTGGCTAAAACAAGGCCTTGCAGCCGAAACATATTCAAACAAAAATGGCCGCGCTACCACGCCTTGCCCTAGCTTGCTTGATGCTTAACTAACGTGGCAGTGTATTCGGAACCGCTCTACCATAACAATAACAAAACACCTGGCATTCAACGCCATATAGCTGCTTGATGCCCAACCAACCAAGCAATTTATTCAGAACCTCCCCGCCATAACATAACAATAGAACGGCACTTGCCCTTAAAATTTACTGATGTATATATATGCAACTCTGACAAATTTCAGCCTACAAATATCTCGATGATAAAGGCACAGTTATGTTCATTGTTACATGGGCGTGGTAATTAATATTTTGGCACGGTTTACGTGAGCAATGAAATTTAGATAATTTAATGAGGGAATATAATCGTAATTTGCTCATTTCACAAAGGTTTCCAATATTGCTACCATCATTTTTTTTCTTCATTTCTCTTAATGGGATTAGGCAGCGTTACATCCATTTTAGACAATATTTTCGCTATTTGTCTAAATTCCGGAGAGGGGAATAGACGACCTCTTGATTATTCTCTGGGGAAGGGGAGGGAATCCCTCTTTGAATCGCTAGAATCTTGAATCTCTAGCTCTCATAAACATAAAATAGACACCTCTGCCTATGTCATACAATTTGTGCACAGTGCACATGAGGTACATTAAAAGGGACCCCTAATAATTCATTGTGCCCCCTCCCCAACTTTAGTCCCTTGATGGTTTGTCAGAGAATTTCGGATTAAGAGAACTAAAATGGTATAACACTTTTTCTGTCTGTCAGAGAATTTAGGAGATATTTAAACCCCCAAAATGTGTAACCCCCCCCTTTTTATTTGCTTGTCAGAGATTTTTCGGACATGCGCCCCCCTATTGACAAGAATCTGCCTTTTCATACCTACGGTTTACAGAGTTTTCCACAGTATTTTAAAACCTTTTTGTATTGTGCAAGGGAACGAAGGGGCCAAGTCCGAACATTTTCCTTCATGGAATGTTAAAACTTTGCACTGAAGGGCACTTCAGAGACTAAAATCTTCCTCGATATTTGCTTCAGCGAGAATTGACTTTGGGCTTTATTTTCGTCAAAGATGCAGGATTAGGGTTAAGGTTAGGGTCGCAATTAGGATTTATGTTATGTTTATATTTATGTTTAGGGTTAGGGTTATGTATAATGTGACAGCAAAACACACAGTATTATGTAGCGTTAACCCATTATCGGCTATACATTTTCGTTGCATTTCTCAGTGTACAAAAAAATCCGGGGACCCCCCCCCCACCCCGATCGCCATCACTGGAAGAATGTTTTTTACAGCATTTATAATGGACAGTATGTATTTCTTCTTCTTTCTTAAAAAGGCTATGTCATTATACTTTGCTTATAGGTTCAAAGCAGAATGTGCAGATGTCTATCAAATACATCATGAAATTGTATAATATATTTCTTGAATACTGTATTTTCTTATATTGTGTTTTTGATGATGATGTATGGGTCTGTAGCAATATCTTCTTTTATTTTCTTTGACTTTTCATCACGAAATAAAAATTGTGACTTCTATCACTACATTAAATCTGAACCTGGATTTGCATTTATTTTATAAAGTACGCCCTCTCTGGCGATTAAGATGGACGGTATGTATCTATTCTTTTTCCTCTTAAAGGGCAATCCGACCTTGGTAATGCGATGATTTGTGTGAAAGCAGAAAAATAAGAAGAACAGGATGGTGAAAGTTTGAAAGAAATCGGACAAGGACTAAGAAAGTTATGGATGTTTGAAAAATGAGATCACTACATCTATGCGAATCTCAAATTGGCAATTTGGTGAGTCAATTGTGACATTTTTGTGGACAACTCTCCCATTTGTCGTACATAAAAATATCATTAATTTGCGGTTTTCTTCGAGGCGCTTTTACCCTCGGGGCAGTACTCAAAATATATTGGAGATAGCATATTGTTATAGGTCCTCATTAACGAAAAGATCCTACTGAGTAATGCATTTTGAAGAAAGGTGACATTTTAGTCATTTTGTGTGTTAGAGCAAATGGGAGAGTTGTCCACAGCTACATCACAGTGACATTACCTATTCGGCCAATTTGAAATTCCCATATGCATAGTGATTACAACTTTCAAAAATTCATAACTTCCTTATTGCTTGTCCGATTTCGGTCAAACTTTCACCAATCTGCTTCTCTGATTTTTCCTCTTTCTTTCAAAGCAACTTGCTATTAAGGTTGGATTTCCCTTTAATTGCTCGTTTGGTCTATTTATTTTGGTAATAAAAAGGAGTATATGATCTCTGATCCACTGCAGTAGGCCGCAAACACCTTCTTGCCAGACCGGTTCGTTATGTTGCGCTGTAGTCTCGGCCACATTATGATGAGGCCTAGGCAACTCTGGTGTCTGATTAAAGGTCTACTGATGGGGTGGATCTTGACTGAGTCTCTCCACTATCGCCGTCTTTCATTCCCCCTTTGATTATGCTTATTTGAACCAACAAAAAACAAGCAAAGAAAAAAAAAAAACACCCCTCCCCCCCAAAAAAAACACACACAACATTTTTAGGGCATTTATAATGATGTGCGGCTTGTGAGAGAGAGAAAGAGGAAGAGAGGCGCGACTAAATTGATCATGTGGTGGTGTCGTGATCGGTTTGGTGTACAAAATCATCGATCTTTACCCACGGTGTAGAAAATAAGAATGCCGGAGGTAATGATTTCAAAGTTAAACATTTCAGACGTAAAAATGCCAGAGATAAGTGTCAGATGTACATGTGACAAATGCCAGATATTCTCCACCATCATGTGGCCGTGTCGTGGTCGGTTTGGTGTAAAAATGTCAGAGGCAAAAATGCCTTTGGTATAAGAATGCCGGAGATAACAAATTTTTTGTCAGAGGTTCATGTAGAAATGCCAGGTATTCTCCACAATCCTTTTTAAAAGAATTAATTCCTTATTCCTTTCACTTTCCCTTCTCCCCTCAATTAAGGTGTGGTGCTCATGTGTTATCAGGATACTGGGAGACAGTGGGATGCCCCCCCCCCCTTCTTCATGATCTCGACGCTAAATGTCATAGTTGTTTTTAACGTTAAAATCATTATTGTTCACGACCCATAAATACATGACATTATCTTCATATAGAAAAGTTTAAAAAAAAAAGATAATTTAAAGTCACAGATGAAGGTAAAATTAAATCCCCTATTTAAAAAATATAATTAGAAACTGAAGTACACAATTTATAGAGAGCATAAACCACATATGCATTAAATTCATACTAATAATAAAAGTAAAAGGCGTAAATATTCTTATATGAATGAGTACCGGCAAAATTAAACAACAAAAACAAAAACAACAACAACAACGTATTGAATGATTGTGTTCATGTTCCAGACAATGGGTATACTGACCCCCATTCAGGTCAGATTAATTTCAGTGGCTCATTACAATACAAAGTGATTGCCCTGTGACTAATACTTCCTTTACCTCACTCCTTATTTGGACAATTACATAATATAGCCTACAGAGTGAGTAAAAAAAAAAAAGGAGAGAAATTAAAGAAACCCAAATATAATACCCACAATAGTTCTAAAAACCAAGTGAAATAACTGAAATATATCATCACTGTATGATAGTTGATAATGTCTTTTTTTAAGTTGTCAGGTTCATTGTTACCCAACGGCGATCATGGCTGACTGAGCGCTGGTCATTTATCAAAAATAAAAAAGTTAATTTCATTGTTGTGTAAATACATTCAACCAGAACGGAGACCATTTAAACAGACTTTGCATGGATCATGCATTTCATTTAAAACTTGGGCAGAGGAAAACTGGACATGAATCAGGAAAACTACTGCTCTTCATCTGTCCAATGCCAGATTGTATTGATCAAGGTGTCGACGTAAATTAAACATAATAGGCTATAAGGTGAGTATCCCCCACTAAATATATGTGTATTGATTAAAAGTACACTTAGGATAGAAACTGGGTTTCTATTTTGTGATTCACACTGTATAGCAGGATAGTAATATTCTTCCAAAGACAGTGCGTACAAAAGGGCTCAGCAAGTGAATCTGTTTAATTTGTCTTGTGTGTGGTAAGATTTTGAACAGTTCATCTACCGATATGAATTCATACCTATTTACCTATACCATGTATACTACCTATATTTACCTATACCGATATACATTTTTGTCTATTCTGTTTTTGACGGAAGGACATCGGCCAAAACAAGGAAATATATTGTGACGTCATGCTGCTGCACTGTGTATCGTATTACCGATTGAGAAGCCCGATCAACGTACGTTTTGATTTGTCTATGGAACGCAGTAAGGTTGACGGGACGGTGTTTCCATAATTTTAAACGCGCAAGGTAATTTATTTTTTCTTTGAGTGACTTTAACATAATTGGCAAGACATCTAGTTTTGACTGAACATCAAAAATACAAACAACGGACAACAACACTCATTAGCCATATACGATTTCAGCTATACGATATCAACAAAAGGGGCGTCGCTAGAACATTTTGAATGCCGGAGGGGGGGGGGGGGGCTGTGACACTCAATTTTGCAGACAGAAATGCTGCACCCTGATCCCCCACATATAATAATAATTTTTAAAAATCGCAGATGTAGAAATCTTGATCATACGGGCCCATCATAATTCGCAAGGGGACGGGCTGACGCCTTTTGCCCGAATAATTATCAACTTTTCAATTTCTAATTTTTTGCGAGCGAGCGAACTTTTCGTTGTGAAAATGTACAGAAGTTACATGATTATCAGGGAACCTAAATATGTGGATATTCTGGCACCTCGCTGTCCGAATATGAAGAGGTGTTTGCCCGAATATCGGAACTTTTAAAATTCTGTGGAGGTGGGTGGATGCAGCCCATTGCCAAAGGAGGACGCCTTAAGCCCAAATATAAATTTTCCTTTTTTTTCGAGCGAGCAAATCTGGTCAGTTTTTCCTTTCTTTTTTTTTTTTTACTTTTCGTAGTGAAAATGTACAGAAATTACATACAGAAGTTACATAATTATCAGGAAACCTCGCTGCCCAAATATGTGGATATTCTGACACCTGGAACTTTGAAAATCTTCGGGAGGGGGCTGCAGCCCGTTGCCGAAGGGGGACACCTTTTGCCTGAATATTAACTTTCCAGTGTTTTTGCTAACGAGCGAAGCGAGCGAGCAAAAAATGACCAATTTTCCCTTCTTTTTCTTTCCTTCTTTTCTTTCTGTTTTTGTTTTCCTTTGTTTTCCCTTTTCTTTTTTCTCTTTCCTCTTCCCTTTCCCTTTTTTGACTTCCTTTTTTTCCGACAGAGGTGGTACATTTTCCAACAGCAATTTTGAATGGGGGGGGGGGGTGACACCCCCACACCCCCTCTAGCGACACCGCCGATCAACAAGTGTATTCGCCTTCTTCTATCATTATTGACAAGCCAATAAGGTATATTACGAACCACCTGGGGGGCGTTTCATGAAAGGACTTGTCAGATATTTTATCC
Organism: Heliocidaris tuberculata; assembly: GCA_025618425.1. Taxonomy (NCBI): domain Eukaryota; kingdom Metazoa; phylum Echinodermata; class Echinoidea; order Camarodonta; family Echinometridae; genus Heliocidaris; species Heliocidaris tuberculata. Next base: position 22,897,576 of record CM046841.1, read on the forward strand.
GACAAATTTGCTCTCAGCCAATCAGATGCAAGGATTTCAGTAGCTTATAACAGTTGTCGGATAAAATATCCGACAACTTCCTTTCATGAAACGCTCCCCTGAATCATGTAAATAGATGAATTTACTACTACTGCAAGAAATTTAGCCCATATGTAGCATCAAGTCCGACTCACGCAAGGCTTCATTTTGCAGACGATGGGACCGCGTCAGTGACTGGTACGGTTTTTTTTTTTACTCGTATTGAAAGGGTGATATCGTTTAAGTGATTGCTAAATAAACAGTACAAACAATGGGTTAATTGCCTTCTCAGGCGTTAGCACAGGCAATAACGTACAGTCCGCGTCAGTGACTGGTAAGGATTTTTGCGCATCATGAAAGAGTGATATCGTTTGAAGATTGATTGCAAAAGGAACAGTACAAACCATACTTTTAATACCTGGGAGGCATTTCATGAAAGGACTTGTCAGATATTTTATCCGACAAATTTGCTCTCAGCCAATCAGATACAGGGATTTCAGTAGCTTATAACAGTTGTCGGATAAAATATCCGACAACTTCCTTTCATGAAACGCTCCCCTGGCGTACATGTCCTCACAGGCTCGATTAGCGCAATTAATGTTTATCTCAATAAGATCATGTTATTTTTTTATTTATTTGTTTTTTTCTCTGGAAATATGAATTTTTGTTTGCAACTATGATGTATGGAAATTGATCATGTAAGGAAAAAAAAAAAGAAAAGAAAAAAAAACGCTTGTCAGTTTGAGAATTAAGAGTACATGTATATGATTAAGGATATCAATTAATTTATCCACAGTATTTGTTTATGGAAATTTTTCAATATTCAAGTAATATCAATTTCTTTTGAAGCCTTTTATAAGACCAAAATTTATACTGTTTTAGAATATTATCATATTTGCAGTTTGTGTTATAAACGATGATTGCAATTTGTACCATGATTGTAATTTGTTTCAAGAGAGAAAAGAAATAAAAACTGATTATAATATTTTAAAAAAAAAAAAATGGCGCAATGAAAATGATGCGTCGTGTAAGCCGGGCTTTACAATAATGATCTGAAACTTTAACCCTTTCAGGACAGGAATAATTTAAGGGCTAAATTGATCACATTTTGTTCTTCAAATTGGCAACAATAATATTTTTCTTATGGTGCTACAAGATTATAATAAAGGGTAATGTCTTTGAAAACAATATACATGGTTAAAAGAATTGTCGAAAAGTTGAAAAAGCTGCCAATTTTGATAAAAAACAATGATTTTGAACCTCTCAATATGTTGCCAATTTAAGGATTTTAAAGCTTCTTCTTCTTTTTAAAATTCCTGGGATCAAACGCAATATGGTCATGTAACAAAAATAGACACAGTGTGTGCAGAAATTTTTGCTCTTTCTACTCATGTATCTGGTATATTTTTCAGAGCTCTGAATCAAAAGTTATTGAGCCCAACCACAAAATGTGGTCAATTGTCTCGAAAGGGTTAACGCATTGGAGTGGACACAGGTTTATGAATTAAGCATGTCATCAAATTTTACCTAAGAATAGATTTGAGGACATCATTCTCATAACAAAATCTTCACTTCAACTTGCTACTACTCAAACCTTCGCTACTCAAGCCACATTCAGCTCATCTCATCTGGTTTACAGTCCTTTTCAGGACTTCACTCATTTTCAAGAAAGAATACCTCTATTTTCCTCTTCTCATCCTTTCTCGTCTTTCCATTTCAATTTCCATATTTCCTTTCTTCTAACTACACATGGTGAACCGTAAACCTTCTCCACGTTAATATTTTGTTGGTTTCTTTTTTTTTTTTCATTTGAAAGGGGTAAATTCCTAATAAGACTGCTTCTAGAAATCAATTTATTAATGAAGAATATTCCAAGAACCGTACAACCCGACAAAAGAGAATACTGTTGTTGTTGTTATTAACACACATGGAACTATTTATTTATTCTTTCACTCTCAGAATTGCATAAATCATGACTTCAACAATGGCCAAAAAGATTCGTAACGCTGGAGCTGATGTCCAAGCCGTGGTCATCGACAACGGCTCCGATACTTGCAAGGCTGGTTTCGCCGGGGACGATGAACCACGAGCTGTCTTCTCAGCCTGTGTCGGTAGTGCAAAGAATCAGGTAAAGTTTGATGAGACGTTTCATGAATCTTGACCCAATTTAAGTTTTTTTAATCCCGACAGATAGGCCTATTCTATCTTGAACGATACGTTTAAATTTATCGGGATTTGGTATTTGATCTTTAATGTTCAAGTACCAAAAATTGTATTCTTAATCTAAAGAAAATTGAAAGTAAAATGGAGACTTCTAATTCAAAAGTTAATCATTTTCGACTTGGATTTGGTATTTGATCTTTGATGTTCAAGTACCGAAAAATTGTATTCTTAATCTAAAGAAAATTGAAAGTAAAATGGAGACTTCTAATTGAAAAGTTAATCATTTTCGACTCTCTATCCTTCATGCAAATAGCTGGAGAAAATGCAGTCTGTCATAAACTGATCAACGACCGGACATTCCGTAAGACCGACGGGGATCGTGGGCTGTTGGTCTTGCGAGCTCTCTGATTAAATTTTTTAGAAGGCCCGCAAGAAAAAAGAGTGAAAGTAAAATGGTAAACTTTTAATTTAAAAAATAATCATTTTCGACTCTATATCCTTCATGCAAATAGCTGGAGGAAATGCAATCTTTCATAAATTGATCCACGCCGGGAAATTCCACAAGACCAACGGGGCTCGTGGGCTGTTAATCTCGGGAGCTCTCTGATTAAACTTTTCAGAAGGCCCGCAAGGCCGACATTTTGGTCTTGTGGGCATTCGTTCTCGTGGGCTGTCCTTCTCATGTACTTCATTCATAAAGGGGGTGCCGAGTCGGGGCGGGATTGTCATGCAACAAATCTTTCCCGGGAAGAAGACAAAAGGTAACCCTCCTCCCTCCGTCTATCCTCGACTCCTTAAATTGTGGGAGCCATGAGAGGGCCTGCGGGATCCCGAAACCATGTCCCTAGGAAAAAAATAATATCGGAAATCCCCCCCCCCCTCCCTCATGTTACATTCCTAGATCAAGGCCATCAAACATTTTACAAATCTGTCTTGAAATAGAAGGGGGAAAGATTAAGTTAAGTTTCATTTCTTTAGACAATTATGGCTGGCAAAGGATCAGAGGACAGTCACGTCGGTGACAAGGCTCAGAGTAAGAGGGGAATGTTAACCCTCAAATACCCCATCGAACACGGTATCGTCACCAACTGGGACCACATGGAGAAGATCTTGCATCACACTTTCTACAACGAGCTCCGTGTCGCCCTGAAGAACACCCCATCCTTCTCACCGAAACTCCAATGAATCCCAAAGCCAACAGAGAAAAGATGACACAGGTTATTTCTCTTTATTTCTTGGTCTTCCTGCTTCATTTCCTTTTCAGACACATCATGTTTCCTTGAAACAAAAGTGTCATCATATGATACTATTTCCTTGCTTATTCCCTCTCTGTCACCCCTGTCCCTGTCTGTCGGTCTGTCTGCATGCCTCTCTCTCTCTCCCTCTCGACCTTTCCCCATGATAATGATGAAGATGATGGTGATGGTTCACATATATGGCGCCATTCTCTCTCTCTCTCTCTTTCTTCCTCTTTAAACTGTATCTCTTCTCCCTGTGTATCTCCCATCCTTTCTAAAGTGAATATTTTTTGCAGGTTATTCTTTTTAAATCAAATACACCATTTTTAAGTACAAATGTATTACTGTTTTCATAATTATTGTAGATCATATTCGAGACCTTCAACTCTCCAGCCTTCTATGTAGCCATCCGAGGTGTCATGCCCCTCTACGCCGCGGGCCGGACAACCGGAATCGTCCTTGATGCTGGTGATGGCGTCTCCCATGTTGTGCCGATCCAGGAAGGGTATGCCCTCCGTCGTGCTATTCTTCGTCTTCATCTAGCTGGGCGTCATCTAACGTCTTATTTAACCGAGATTCTCAATAACAGAGGCTACTCATTTGACAAATTTGGTAAGTTTTAAGGGGAAAAAAGATATCTTGATAGTGTTATAATTACTCTATTTAGTTTAAAAGATGTAAACGGGAACTGAAGGAGAACAAAGCGAGGGAAAAGGACAAAGAGCTCATTTTAGCACGCTTTGTTCGCCTTTAATAGTTTCCGCTCATACTGTTTGATTTCAGCTTTCACTTCATTCTTAATTCAATTCGATTTATTTCTCAATTATTAAAAATCACAATCAAAATAAAATATATCTTTCATGTACAATAATATAACGATAGAGAAAAGGAAGCTAACTAAAAGCAGAGATTGTAATTGATGCAGCTCCCTACTCTTACGTCTTACTCTGATTAGTGTAATGCGAAAAGATTCAGTAAGTTTAAAGTTATTTTCCAATCTCGTGGTAAAAATCATCTCATTATCTATTAGTTCACGGCAATTTTGCCACCATTTTACAAATTTGAAAATATATGGACACTTAAAAAAGTTCTTCTTTATCATATCTATTAACTTCAACTCTGAAACAATCTATGACTTAGATATGTTCAATCCGTATGAATTGAAATCCATATATATTCCTTCATTACAAAAGCTACCATGTTAATAATACCCAAAACGTGACGCTTGGTGTGTCTGGAAAGCCAGGCAAGAGAAAATGACAAGTTAATGTCTTAAAGAAAATTATTACTCAGATACGTTTCTTTGCATACATTTGTTTATATACAGGTACAGGCATATACAGGAATTGCCAAGTCAATGTTCTATGTTGTTCTAATTGGAACATAATGTCATATAACAAGCACAAAAAAAATATCAATAATAAAATGCGGTAGACATCAAGACTTGAGAAGCTGTGCTATGTCGCCCTCGAATTCGACCAGGAGATGCAAGCCGCTGCGACGTCGTCATCGATCGAGCAGAGCTACGAGCTTCCTGATGGTCAGGTCGTCACGATGGGCAACGAACGATTTCGAGCTCCTGAGTCTCTTTTCCAACCATCTTTCCTCGGCCATGAGATACCTGGAATCCACGAGACAGTCTACAACAGAGTCATGAAATGCGATCTGGATATCTGCAATGACCTTTACGCCAATACTATCCTATCCGGTGGATCCACCATGTTTCCTGGCATTGCTGACAGGATGCACAAGGAGCTCTCAGCCCTGGCTCCTCCGTCCATGGAGATCAAAATCATAGCCCCTGCTGAGAGGAAGTACTCCGTCTAGATCGGTGGGTCCATCTTAGCTTCGCTCTCCACCTTTCAGTGCATGTGGATCAGCAAACGGGAATACGAAGAAAGTGGACCCGGGATCGTCCACAGAAAATGCTTCTATAGTATAGTAAACAGAATGATGACGAGAACATGTGGACAGGACTTACATTTTCACTAGAGGCATAGAAATAAACAGACTACAATGCATCGTACTGACTAACCTCACGCAATATATTTTGAGCTCTAATTGATATGAGTTCAAAAAGGGAACATCAGTTTGGTATTATTTTATTTAGAGGATTCATTTAGATTTTGTGATTATTCACTGTCCAAGATCCCAGGGAAATATAATGCTGCAAAAACCCAAGACTGAGTGTTGCGTTGAATGTTTCCATATTGTAGGCTCATGTCAGTATAATGACTTACCTATACACGTAGATGTTCAATTGACCAATAAATTGAATACATTTTGCCAATATTTAAATACATGTATACGAACTAAATTTTGCTTTGATATTTAGGGTAGGGAAGGGAATTGAGGTGTCGTATTCGAGTGGTTTAAACACTTGACTGGAGATGCGAAGGTGGTCGATTCGAGCCCCGGCTCGGCACTTATGTCCTTAAGCAAGACATTTTATCTTCATTGCTTCTCTCCACCCACGTGTTAAATGGGTACCCGGTAGGATGCGAAAGCTATTGTGGTTTGATCAGCATTGCGAGCGTCTGCAAAAGGCGCCTGGCTGGAATGCTCCCCAGGGAGTGGAGAAGGTACACACATTGTGTGCGGAAAAGCCATGAATCCGATGACCGGCGTAATAATATGTCTGTAAAGCGCTTAGAGACATCGTAGGTGCATTAGGCCCTATATAAATCCAAAATATTATTATTATTATTATTGAAATTTTTTCCTCTTCATCTTATAAAATGTATTTCTGTTCTTGTATATTATTAATTTATGACTATAAGTGGTATTGCCATTTTGTTTCTTTGTGTGTGTGTGTGTGTGTGTGTGTATATATATATATATATATATATATATATATATATATATACATACATATATGTGTGTGTGTGTGTGTGTGTGTGTGTGCGACGGACGCCCAAACTTTGTGTACAAGTGAATGGGGCTTACGCAATTCCGACCTTCCCCACAGCCGCCTGGTGGAGGGTCCCTTTAAAATTGCTAAAGTTCTTTCAGTTTATGGCAAACCGTAACCAACCGGATTTAAAAGAACCATCGAGCTTCACTTTTGATTTCCTGGCAGGCTCTAAGATTGTTTATCCTAGTAGTATCGGGTTCATCAATAAACACTACATAGCATGACCTCCACTAGCGTATTTGAAGGGCCAAGGGGCCGATTTGTCCCCCTTCTTAAAAATATTCAACCACGCTGCTAAAATCAGGGTGTTAATTCAACACCATCTCGGTATCAATATTGGGCTACACCAGATAAGTGTTAAAAACAACACCAGTTTGATATTGGGATAAACCAGATAAGTGTTAAAACAACACCGGTTTGAATCGAAACTGCTGTTGTTTTAACATTTATCTGGTGTAGCCCAATATAGATACCGAGATGGTGTTGAATTAACACCCTGGTTTTTGCAGTGCATGAAAAAATAAAATAACTGACTCTTTTAATCATTATGAAGAATCTATTTCAAAGGAAACTGTAACCAAATTGCTTTTAAAACGTCATGAATTAAGGAGAATATTTCAAAAAATTAGTCGCTCGGTTGGTCGCAATGCGATCTTCCAAAGAAATGTTGTTGAGTTGTAGTTTATAAGCCAACCAGGGGCACGTGTAAATCCATACAGCACGAATTTGAACAACTCTCTTATATTATGCATCGAATCAAAGCTGAATATCTTCAAACATACCAATCAATATCATATACATTAATATCAAAGCATAAATTAATCAAAACACTTTCAAAAAAAAAAAAAAAAAACTTACTAAATAAAATGTGCTCGCTAGCTTCGTTTTGGGGAAAGCAATACAATTTTTACAATTTAATAAATTATTATTATTTTCAGGGGCGTGTTACACCCCCTTCCCGATGGAAATTTTTGTAAGTTTTTATATTTTTGTAATGTACACCCATAACTCTTCATTCTGACAAAATTTGGTCCATGGGCCTTAAGGGGAAAAATTTGCCCCAATTTTTAGGGGCGGTCTGACAAACCATCCCGACGGAAATTTTTTTCAGTTTTGGTGTTTTGGTAATGTATAGTCATACACCTTAATTCTGACAAAGTTTGGCGCATATGTTAGATGGGTTGAAATCGACCCGACTTTGGGGGCCCTTTTGGGGGCTCTGGGGGCCTAACCCGGCGGCTTCGTTCGAGCTGACAAGCTTTTTGTGAATGACATGGATAATCTAAGTAACTTTAAGGGGTCAAATCTCATATGTAAAATGGGGTGACTATTTCGGGACAGGCTCCCAGACTATTAAAAAATGATCCACAATATGTGATTATGTACATGTACATATATATGTATTTTGTGCCCTTGGGAGTACACGTATCTCCCTTTTTAACAAAATATTGTTGTTATTAGATTTGCTATCAATACATATAGATAATGTGTCACGATTTTTACATTAAAAAAGTAGAACTATCTATTTGCACGTGGCTTAGACTTAGACAAGGAAAGAAAACTAAATATTTCCATTTAGCATAAAAGCGAAATGATATGAAGTTTTTAAAAATGAAAGTTAGTATAGAAACTTACTACATGCCATGACTTGCATTATATTCTTGTAAAGTTTACACAGCGGCCTTTCCTTTGTATATAAATGCTTTCTGACATGATAGGATCTCTTTAGACAAGAATCCTTGGACAGTTTCTTACATACATGTATTTCAATATGTATTGCGTTTTGAAGTAATTTCACATTAGTTAGGAACGTTACTCTACATCAAGATGAAATCATGGTATTATTTTCTGCAATTATTGGCGGCACTGATGATCGTTGATGTGATTTATACATCAGCAGGTGAGTGATGATTTTTTTTTTTTTTTTTTTTGTTTTTTTTTTTTTGGGGGGGGGGGTTTCCAACTTTTTTTTGGTGTCATAATAGGGAGAACGATTATCTCTCAACGCACTAGCGCATTTAAGAGAACACTCGCTTGAAAGTTTATATTCGTACAAGTCAGTACGTAGTCGAATGTATAAGCCAGAGTAGTGATAGTAGCAGTAGTAGTATAAGTATTTATAGTCGCAGCAGTTTTAGCAGAAGTAGCAGCTGGCAACAGCAGCAAGATTAGTAGTAATAGTACTAGAAGTAGTGGCGGTAATAGTAGTAGTAGTAGTAGTAGTAGTAGTAGTAGTAGTAGTAGTAGTAGTAGTAGTAGTAGTAGTAGTAGTAGTAGTAGTAGTAGTAGTAGTAGTAGTAGTAGTAGTAGTAGTAGTAGTAGTAGTGGTAGTAGTAGTAGTAGTAGTAGTAGTAGTAGTAGTAGTAGTAGTAGTAGTAGTAGTAGTAGTAGTAGTAGTAGTAGTAGTAGTAGTAGTAGTAGTAGCAGCAGTAGTAGTAGAAGTAGTAGAAATAGGAGGATGAGGAGGAGGAGGAGTAGTAGGAGGAGGAGTAGTAGGAGGAGAAGTAGTAGTAGTACTAATCATGCTAATAGTATTAAAAGTAGCAGTAGTATGATGAAGAGAAAGAGTAGAAGCAGTAGTAGTAGTAGTAGTAGTAGTAGTAGTAGTAGTAGTAGTAGTAGTAGTAGTAGTAGTAGTAGTAGTAGTAGCAGTAGTGATAGTTGTAGTAGAGATCCTCTGATAGGGTATTAACATGTCGGTCCGGCGTAGCCATGAAGCTTGTTGGTATGGAGTCTATGAAGAGGATTTCGCTCTTCTCTATTTTGCGTATAAACAGTTTTATATGGAAATGAATCGTTTTATTTGCTACTATAAGTTTCAGGAGGACACGTTGTAAAATTGGACTACCACCCCCATTCCAAAAATTATGCATCTGGTATATTTTTTAGAGCTCTGAATCAAAAGTTATTGAGCCAAACCACAAAATATGGACAATTGTCTTGAAAGGGTTAACACACGAACACAGACTTTCAAGAAATCAACCCAAAGCGATGTCAAATGTCTTGTGCATCTCTTTCTGAAATGTGCGAGCATTACAATGACACAATATTATATAATCCGAGCATGATTTCTGCAGGCAATACAACAGGGTACTGAAATTTCCCTTAAGTTGATTTCTCAAATGTCTTTGCGATCGTGTTTTTACTATGTGTTCAATATATTCCAACTTTGGTTTTACGTGGGGGGGGGGGGGGCACGAGCCCCGGGCTCTTCTGGATGCGCCACTGTTTAGCATATTATTTCTCCTTTCCCTTGTATTGTAGAGTTCGAGTGTGAGTTTGGGCCAAGATATACACCGACCTACTTAGACGCCTCCGGTATCATGATAATAGCAAATCCACTTTACAAGGAACCTGCCTGGCATATGGTCGCGGGACATAGTAACAACGGCCTTCCCCCATCAGGAGACGAAGCTGGTTAGTACTTCCTTTGTTTCCGTTTAAATGGCAATCCAACCTTTTTAACAAGTTGAATTGGCTGACAAATAATAAAAACCAAAAAATCATGTTTATGAAAGTTTGAACAAAATCGGAAAATAGAGGTGTCGTAGTCATGGTAGTCGAGTGGTTTAAGTACTTGACTGGAGATGCGAAGGTCGTTAAGGTCCTTATTAAAAGGGGACGTCACATACCCAAAACGGAGCCCTCCCGACTTCTCTACGAGCTCAAAATGGCATTTCCCCCAGGAATATGGCCAGTGTCTGCTCGATCACTGCGGGCTCTGCCGCGTTTTTTAGGGGTCGGCCGACGTTCGCAGGGCACCGAAACCTGCTCCAAAATCCAATGGCAAATTTTGAGGTCGTAGAGCTTGTAAACAGGTCGCCCGTAGATCGCTCCGGCATCGGCAAACATTCGATCGATATTAGACAATTTTTGGCCTTAAAATTCGAATGGAGGTCCGCAGAGCTGTGCGGCCGCCGCACGGGCTCCCTACGATACTCGAACGACCCCCTTCCGTATCCCGCCCGACTTCTATAAATCGGGCGTGCCTCGAAAGCGCTCCGTGCTGGTGTCGGGTCGTCGTCGGGCGGCTTCTACGGGCACTGGCCGGGCTCCTCCTGTCAAATCAGGAATTTTGCCCCTTGTGTATTCTCATATACTTTAACATAGAATTAACGCCCTTCTGGCTCCAAACAGACGATATATTCGAGGCGCGGATGCGTCGGAGGACGCTAGACAGGACGTCGGGCGGAACCCGCCCGGGCGCCGCCTGGGTGTCGGGCGGGCATCGACAGATCTGGTGATCATCGACCAAAACTCGGACGGTGTCCGCCCTTATGTCGAGCGGACTGCGCTAGACTCCCGTTTGTTACCGACAGGCGCCGGGCGACTTCTGATCACTAGTGTTCAAAGGGCTCTTTCCGAGCCCGTCCAATATGTGACAGGGTAGATTTCAAACGAAAAATACGCTTGACTTCAGGGCGGATTTGAAATGCGGCGACTTTCTGGCGATCAACAAATTCGGCCGGAGACCTCTGGATATGTGACGCAGGCTTTAGCAAGACATTTTTATCTTCATTGCTTCTCTGCACCCAGGTGTTAAATGGGTACCGGGTATATAGGATGCGAAAGCCATTGTGGTTCGATCAGCATTGTAAGCGTCTGTAAAAGGCGCCTAGCTGGAATGCTCACAAGTGAGTGGAGAAGGTGCACAAATTGTGTGCGGGCAAGCCATGCATCCAAATGACCGGGGTAATAATATGTTTGTAAAGCGATTAGAGACATAGTAGAATGTATTAGTCGCTATTTAGATCCAGAATATTATTATTATATGAAGAAAGTTAACGTTTGAAAGTGGAGATCACTAGCTGTACATATATGTAAATCTCAAACTGGCGAATTGGTCATTCGACTGTGATGTATTAAGGCACAACTCTACCATTTGTTGTACACTAAAATATAATGAATTTCCAGTTCTCACCTAAGTGCCTCTTCCATCATGGCTGTACTCGAAATATATTATGAACACCATGTTGTTATAGGTCCTTGGAAAGAAATTTCTACTCAGTTATTAATTTTGAATATATATATATATATATATACCCTCCAATATTTTAAAAACCAAATGAAATCGCTAAAAGTGTTATAATGGTGTGATAATTAATGTCTTCTTTAATTTGATAGCCTGCTCATCAAAATGCGGTCATGGATGACTGAGCACTGGCCAATTTCAAAAAGCATGTCAGAAACGTCTTTGCCCAAGTTTAAGCGGGCGTCACACTGTCCCGAACTTGACACAAGATGGCCATACGAATATGGAATTTTTAATTTCTCGCGAAGTTGGCCCCGAACTTGGTCAACAGCCAATCAACAGCCGAAGCAAGTACAATGCCTATAGAAGGTCACACGATGGCACCCGAACCACAAACGAAGGCTACACGAAGATGTGAATTTTTATTAAGAAGTTTACCCGAAGGACACACGAAGGCCACACGATGGCTACACGACGTCGTATTGAGAGTATGATGTATTCGAACTAGGACATGAAGGTGTCATGTGACCTCCCGATGGGCCACTCAGGTATATTGGTGTACACATGCGTGTCCATGGATTTAAAAAATGCCCCCTACACAAGTTTCATACTTTGGTGAAAAGACACCCCTTAACAAAGATTTCGCGTGCTTTTTTTCGTAAAAATTACCCCTTAACGAGGATTTCCCGTGTTTTTTCATAAAAATTACCCCCCTAAACAGGTTTGATTGAAATATTACCCCCTAAACAAGTTTGTCTTAAATATTACTCCCTAAACAAGATTAACTTAACCAACATAAAAAATACACCACTTGAATTCAAGATCACCCTTTGCAAACTGACATATTCTTCACCTTTGGCCTCACACCGACACCGGCCCTCGAAGTTCGCCATGATGTCTAGCTGTAGCGCCTATCTAGCCAGCGCGCACTACGGTACGTACCATACCGCCGCGCTAGGCCGGTGTTCTTGGTGTTTTTGGACGTCCAGCTCCGGGCGGAAAACTCAACTTCAGGGTCAACTCCGTAGGTTCCTGTAATTGAGATCAAACACCCGTTTTCTGAGCACGCCACCGTTGAAAAGGCGTTCAAGTTCCTGAAAATCGGACTAAAAATGTTTTGTTCGTACCATTGCCGCCGGAATGAAAATGACCCCCTAAACGCGTTTGGCCGCATTCCGTTCAGCACCCCCTTTTTGTTGAAAATCGGTGTTTTCGGACCCCTTAACACGTAACGCGCGTTACGCGTCCTGGATGAAAAAAAGACCCCTTTTTACGCGTTTTTTTTTGGACGCGCATGTGTACACCAATATACCTGAGTGGCCCCCCGAAATAAAACCTTCGGCCGACTGTACGCGTTGGAAATTCAGTTGCTGATCTGATACTTATGCAGGCGTCACACTGTCCCGAAGTCGAGCAAAGATGGACACACGATAAAGGAAATGTTCAAACTCGGCTCTGATCGTATAACCATCGGGCCATTCGCGAGGGCATCTTAAGCCATCGTATGACCGCCGGTGGAGTTTCTCAGGCTGTGGCAGCAACTTCGTGAGCGGTGGTAAAATCTTTGGCATGTCAAAAAATTGCCCGAAGACCTTGCGAAGGTTCATTTTCGTTGTGAATTCGTGTGTCCATTTTGCCCTTCGTAAGGCCATCGTGAAGGCATCTCTTCAAATCGTGTCATCTTCGACTTCCAACAACTCGTCAACTCGTCTTCTTGTCCCAAACAAGTCGACTTGTCGAGTTCCAGTAACTCGTCATCTCGTCTTCTTGTCCCAAATAAGTCGACTTGCCGAGTTCCAATAACTCGTCATCTCGTCTTCTTGTCCCAAACAAGTCGACTTGCCGAGTTCCAACAACTTGTCTTCTCGTCTTCTTGTCCAGAATAAGTCGACTTGCCGAGTTCCAACTACTCGCCTTATCGTCATTTAACTTGTCTTCTCGTCTTCTTATCTCGTCATCTGGTTGGCACTTATAAGCTTCCGTACACATGGGAAACGCTTTAGTTACTCAAATTCGGCTGTCTTCGCCGACACTGGGTCCCATCTCGATGTCATCGTACTATGCTTCGATGGCTACACGCCGACATTGCGAGGGCTTCACGAAGTCGTGTTGCCATCGTGAAGGCATCTCTTCAAATCGTGTCATCTTCGACTTGGGTTGTCTGACCGCCCTTAAAAATTGGGGAAATTTTTTTCCCCTTAAGGCCCGTGGACCAAATTTTGTCAGAAAGAAGAGGTATGGGTTACACACATTACTTTATTAAGGTTATAATGCAAAAAAGCGGGGTTTTCTCTACATCCAGAGCATTTTGGGAAGCAAAGCTTGTTTTAGGGAAACTGGATGTAGAGAAAAATCCTTTTTTGCATTATTACCTTAATAAAGTAATGTGTGTAATTCAATTCAGATCAAATTTACATAGTTCAATTTTGAGTATTGTAACTTTCTTGGGGTGCAATTTGGTGTCAAATGATCATTTCAATAAAAAGTTATTAAATTGTGAAAACTGTATTTCTTTCTCAAAATAGTCAAATGATATTGTCAGGATTATGTAAACACACCCATTGTCCATCTGCGCCTATTTGACAAGGCACAATAGAGAGCTTGCAAGGTATTTGTGTCATTAAAACATGAATGGTAAATTTCAGTATGGCAGCCACATGGCCAAGATAATTAACAAGCCCCTCTATTATGTCTTGTCAAACAGCTGCAGATGGACAATAGGTGTGTTTACATAATCCTGACGATATCATTTGACTAGTTTTGAGAAAGCAATACAATTTTCACAATTTAATAACTTATCATTGAAATGATCATTTGACACCAAATTAACCCCTAAGAAAATTACAATACTCAAGATTGTACTATGTAAATTTGACCTGCATTGAATTACACACATTGGAGTTATTAAGGTTATACTGCAAAAAATGGGTTTTTCTCTACATCCAGAGCATTTTGGGCAGCAAAGTTTGGTTTAGGGGCACTTTGGTGTTTTTTTTCAGGGGCGCGTTACACCCCCTTCCCGATGGAAAAGTTTGTCAGTTTTTATATTTTTGTAATGTACATCCATATCTCTTCCTTCTGACAAAATTTGGTCCGCGGGCCTTAAGGGGAAAAATTTGCCCCAATTTTTAGGGGCGGTCCCGACGGATAATTTTGTCAGTTTTTATGTTTTGGTAATGTATAGCCATACACCTTCCTTCTGAAAAAAAATTGGCGCATATGTTAGATGGGTTGAAATCGACCCGACTTTTGGCTCTTTTTTTTTGGGGGGGGGGGGGGGCTCTAGGGGTCATACCCGATGGCTTCGTTTGAGCTGACAAGCTTTTTGTGAATGACATGGATGATCTAAGTAAAAAGAAGCATAATAGGCTACAATATCAGAATCTTTGATTGAATTTATATGTACCGATTGCAACGACAAACAGGGTTGAATCTGGATTTCCTTTTTATTGCCTCACACTTATTATGTATGTATATATATATATATATATATATATATATATATATATGTGTGTGTGTGTGTGTGTGTGTTTGTGTTTATTTATTTATTAGCTATTTATGTGTTGGAACGAATTGAGAAGTATGTAGGTATTACAACTCTGAGAAATTCAAATTTTTCTTATTTCCTAATCCAACTTTGTTCAAACTTTCATCAATCTGTTTCTCTGATTTTTCTGCTCCCTTTCAAAGCAACTTTCTAAAAATGTTAGGGTTCCCTGTGATTATCTTACTTGGTGTTGATATCATCTTTCTTTGATTTATAATTACATCAATCGTCAATGACAACGGTTTTAAATGGGAAGTCCACCCTGACATTTCGTTAATTTCAATAAACGCAGAAAATGAGAGGAACATATTAGGGAAAGTTTGAGCAAAATCTGATACGAAATAAGAAAGTTGTGATTTTTTAAAGCTGGAATCAATCAAACACAAATTGGCGACGATGTGACGTACATGTATCTTTCGAGGCCTTTTCCCATTGTTCTGTACAGAAAATTTCATAAATGAGAAAATATGAATTTATGATTGTTTTTAGTACACTAAAACCAACATGATAACAGGGCGGACTTCACCTTTAATGATCAATGTTAAACTGAACGCATTGTTCACACAATTGAAAAGTAATCTGTTCACCAGAAGAAACTTTGTTTACAATTGCACCAAACTGTTATTACTGAACGCGACTTGACAAACTGAAATATTGTGGATTTAAGAGATATAATGATACATTTAAGTCTCATATGATGCTGCAATGGAACATTATCCATCGTGCCTGACATTTTAAGTTGGATGGAAAGAAGGGTTGGCGGCTTTAATATAATCTGAACACACTGCTTTTATGCGACTCTGAAATAACTCGTCCAATATTCGGCATAGCTGGTGTGATTTTCTTGCAATTACCTCGCTTGTAGCTTCACGACCAATGAATATAACTATTAACCAGGGGCAGATTCAGGATTCTTAGGCGGGAGGGGGAGGGGGGGGGGGGTGGGAGGAGGAGGCGCACAAGTATGAAAATTCTCTGATAAACAACAACCATGAAAAAGAATTCATCATAATATATTTGGGTCCCTTTTCAAACCAAAAAGACCAGCGGGGGGTATCAAGTTATTCAATTTTCAGTTTCTTGTTTGTTTGTTGTTGTTTTGTTTGGCTTTTTTTTAGGGGGATACATTTTGGGGTACTAAATGTGTACTGAGGATAAGGCAAAATGGGTCCCCCCTTATTTTCTTTCCTATTCATTATCATATTCTGGAAAGAAAATTTTATTTTTTGCTATGTTCTTTTCTCCTTTTTCAGTGAAAAAAAATCTCTTAAAATGAAAACTGATTGCCTAGGCACTTCATTAACATGTTATAAAAAAGAAGATTTTCTCTCTGTTCTTTTCTTCCTTTTCAATGACAAAAAATAATTTCTTATAGATACTTTCATAATCACGGGATTCAGAAACGGATCGGATACAGCGATCTTCCAACTTCCTGATCTCAATTTAACCCACAACTCGGGGTTACTCTCATTCGACTACAAGATTTTTATTCCTGGACAGAGTATCCTGAAAATTAATGTTTGTGATCGGACGGTCCGAACTGTCACAGGCACTCAAACTAATGAAAATTGGACGCTTGCTCAAGACATCGGTATTTATTGCGATGGATCACTACCAAAGGTAAATCTTATCCTCCGTGATTAAAGCTCATGTACAGTATTGGCAGCAAAAAGGAAATTGGAAAGAAACATGTCAGATATAGTCCCATGTTGTTCTCCTTGTATCAAAAGATGTATTCCATCTATGATTTCTGGTGAATTTCAGTGTAAATAGCTGTAAGGAATGCTCGATCACTGCCATTATGCTAGGACCCTTCCACCCCGACGGCTCCCCGCACAGCAAACTTGGGGCTTCGCATAGAGACAGCATGCGTATCACTGTGTGTAGCTACTCATTGGTTTACATGTGTGTGTGTGTGTGTGTGTATAGTGTATAGCACATGCTGCCTTTGTTGGGATTTTATGTGCCTGTCCCGGCACATAAATTCGTTTTTGCCTGTTATTTGTTTAATATTAAACTTTAGGAGGCGAGAGCTTCACAGTGTCTTAGTATTGCTAGTATCTTGCTATTTATGAACAAAAATTGGAGAAATCTGACGAACAGATTTTGAGAGCTTACCAAAACTCTACATGACCTTTAACTGAAGGCAATTGGTAACATTGCTCATAATGTAAAATGGTATTTACTTAATCCACGACTGTGTATTTGTAATTAGGTCTACAAACATTGTGCTATTACATGCAAATCAGTCCTTTATATATACAGTAGGTCCCAGAAAAACGAAACCCTAAAACAAAGGATTAATTTGACCAAACTATAGGTTGCATGATTATGATAATGGGTTTCCTACAACGTAGAAGTAATATGCTTTCATATGATACCTCGTTGGCATCCATCCATACACGCATCACTGAGTACTATTGTTTTGAAAATGGAATGTCAAAACCCCCCTTGTGCCAGATTTGGGGGAAACATAGAAATCACATCAAAACATAAATAAATAATATAACGTTTTAAAACATAAGAGAGAAGATTTTTATCAGGTTGTAATAAGTATTCGCCACTTACATTGATCATGTGCGTACACCTTCTACGTGTCTTCCTCCTCTTGAGCGACAAAGGTCACAGCGGCGACGCATATATCAGAGATAGCACGTCTCACCATTGCAGGGTCATCACGTAGGACATCCACCTCTTGTTGAATTCGGGCTCGCAAATCATGAATGTTATCCGGCGGAGTGGTGAAAACTTTGCTCTTTAAGTGTCCCCACAAGAAATAGTCACAAGCAATTAGATCTGGGGATCTAGCCGGCCACTCAACAGGATAATTCACTGCACCCACTCTGTCCCTGAAAAGTTCCTGGAGGCGATTCCTGACTTCGACAAGTCTGTGGGCAGGAGCACCATCCTGTGCCCCCCCCCCGCAAATGTCGGAAACCACTGTTTTTTATCTTTCGAAATGCAATTGCAGTTGTGGCACGGCTTCTTGCTTAATCATGTCTAAGTAGGCTTGACCACTGAAAGTTCTTTCGAAAGAGAAAGGTCCGATTATTGGACCGTTTCCACAAATGATTATCTATACTGTTACTTTCTCACGAGTCATGTTTGTTTCGAAATTGAAAGTTGGGGGATGTCCTGCAGGTGTATATTCAACAATATTGTGGTTGTTCACTTCTCCATTCATAGCGAATGCAGCCTCATCACCAATTGCAAAAGACTCAAGAAACCTTGCGTCCCTCTGACAACAATATAGCCACTCAGCAAATGCCTGTCTTCTCACCAGGTAGGAGTTGGTGGCGTATGCACATACGATATGGGTGAAAGAAAGTGTAGGTCTAAACCACTGTCTAACCTCGTTATGCGGCTAGGAGGAGTGAGATAATCCAAGAGTATTCCTTCTAGCGCTTGTTCCCCTTGGGTGCTGTTGGAGACGACGGGCAACTGCAGCAGTTCGCACCGTCCTTCTCCTACCAGACTGGCCCTTATTTCGATTGAGACTAATCCCATGATCTTGATATTTTTTGACATTGAGCCAAATGGTTGATTTGGACGGCGCATCTCTATCTGGGAAGGTATCCCTATATGCCTCCTGAGTGGCGCGGATACTCACGGTTTCGTGGAATTAAGTTACCACAAACACTCTTTGCTCGGTTTTTAGTTGCAACATGTTGCTGCTTATGTAACTAATACCAATGCATTGGTTTAACCCCTCGGGAAATTCATATTTGCATAAACTAAGGACAACACTGTGTTATTCATCTGTGAATAAATTCACCTTTGCATTGGCATTATGTCTCAACTTAATCCATAATTCATAACTTGGGAATGACAAAAGGTTAAGCAACTTTATCACACCACCTGGACATGGTTGTCCATGAATCACAATATGAATTCAATTCCAAACATGCTGCCTCACTTCTCTTTTATGTTTAAAAAGGTTACATTTTCATCTGACCATGTTTTGAGGTGATCCCGCAGTTTTACTAAAATCTTACACAAGTGGGTTTTGACATGCCATTTACAAAATAACAGTACTCAGTGATGCGTGTATGGATGGATGCCATCAAGGTAACAAATGAAAGAATATTACTTCAACTTTGTAGGAAACCAATTATTATAATCGTATAACATATAGTTTGGTCAAGTTAATCCTTTGTTTTAGGGTTTCCTTTTTTTGCTGGGACGCACTGTATATTTATGAGTGGAAATAGAAAATCACAAACCCGTGACAAGGTCTGAGGTTTTCAGTTTTCTGGGGCACGAATATGTTACTTTTGACAAGTCGGTGTAGTTGTTGTACTATACATCGCTCACCAGGGCTTTCTGTGTAATGATGATGATGATGTAATAATGACATTAATGATAATGAATTGATAGTAGAAATACTGACTATAATGATAATGATGATGATGATGATAATAATGATAATAATAATAATAAATTTTACATAATAATGATGATACTACTACTACTACTACTACTACTACTACTACTACTACTACTACTACTACTACTACTACTAATACTACTACTACTACTACTATTATATAATACTACTACTACTACTAACATTTTGGGTCGGCATAAAGAAGACAATACAGGGGTCACATTTTTCTTTTTATATTTAACTATTTCGGACAACTGACCACATTTTGTGGTTTTGGCTCAATAAGTTTTGATTCAGAGCTCTAAAGATATACCAGATGCATGAGTAGAAAGAGCAAAAAATCTGCACACACTATATTCACTTTTGCTGCATGACCATACTATGTTTGATGCCAGGAATTAAAAAAAACGAGAATAAGTTTTAAAATCCTTAAATTGGGAACACATTGAGAGGTTCAAAATGATTGTTTCTTACCAAAATTGGCAATTTTCCACTTTTCGACAAAATTTCTAACCATGTAAAATGTTTTCAAAGACATTACACCTTATCAGATCCATGTAGTACTAAACAAATATATTATTGTTGCCAATTTGAGGAACAAAATGTGATCAATTTACTCCTTCAATAATTCTTGTCCTGGGCCCTCTTGCATAAAAAGTTGCGATTAAACGCAACTCAAAAAATTAAACGCAACTTGATTTTCAACGAATCAGAATCGCGTATTTTGGACTTGCGTTTAATTTTTGTGAGTTGCGTTTAATCGCAACTTTTTATGCAAGAGGGCCCTGAAAGGGTTGAGGTGTGTCACTCTGCCCCCCCCCCCCACCCCCGTCCCTGCCCATCCTCTCACCCCATCCCCCACTATTATGATATGCTTCCATCTTGTCTTATTTAGGTTGAATTCATTACTCATTGGAGCGAGTTGAAAGGTCGTGTAGCATTAGACAACATCCGGGTCGTTTCCACCCCACCTCCTGGTACGTAATAATGATAACAACATTAATGATAACAAATAATACAAATAATAATAGTGATGATGATGATAATAATAATCTTATTGATAATTATGATGATATCAACTATAATAATAATCCCATTTACCCAGAGAAGCCTCATTAGTATTAACATTGTTCTTTCCGAGTGCCCTGCAATTACTATTACCTAATGATTGCTGGATACCCATTTAATGCATCTTTGTCGAGAAGGACAAAAGTGGGTAAAAACACCCTGTCCAAGGATGTAAGCATCGAGCATGGTTAAACCCAAGATTTCTTCTATGAGAGTCACGAGCCTTCACCAATATCCCACAGGAATCCCATGTCTCAAGAAATCGATGATAACAATAATGATATAGTAGTTAGATTTATAAAGCACCTTTGTCGGAGGCTACTATTACCCCGGCTGTAGCCAAGCTGCCCTGATAAGCCGCTTAGCATTCACGGAACAGGGGGGGATCTAGCTTTTTTCCAAGGGGGGGGGGGATTTGAAAGGCTGAGCTGGGTATTGCGAGGGAGCGTAGCGACCGAGCCCGAGCGAGCGAAGCGAGCGAGGGGGGAGGGTGTGGGAGGGGGATACCCCCCTCCCACAGTAGGGATATTTTTCATTTTTAGGGTTGCCAGCTTGCGATTTTAAGCATACTTGCATGCTCTATTTTTTCTCTTTTTTGCCCAAATAATTGGGGGGGGGGGGACTACAGCTCCATCCCCGCCCACCCCCCCCCCCGGCCCTGGCTCCGCGGTCCCTGGGTTTGTCCCAACGGCGATGCAGAGCATCGTCCACAAGGCGCGAAACGGCGATGTCTGTGAGCCGCGTAGCGTCGCGCCGATTTTTTGTTTGTTTGTTTGTTTTTTGTTGCTATTTGAACCCCTGTAAGTCATGTTTTCCTGGCATCTACTTACGCAATGGAGACCATAAAAAGCAGTCCATAATAACGTCTTTTTAGATCAAGTAACAGTTTAATACACAGTTATATTCAGAGTTATCGTGTGTTTGGTTATCAACTTAATATGTTACCAGATGAGTTGAATAATATTATATCTTCTCACAATATTTGCACTTGAAATTTTCTTTTCTCAATGAATGTGTTAATGAAAGTATTATCGATGAGTGATATAAAACAACTAAGCTATTGGCTACTATTCTATCACAATGATATGTGCATAGAAAAAGTAACACATGTTCACTTGCTAATCGGGGGGGGGGGGTTAAAACCTATTGCCCGAGGCTGAGCCTGAGACAGAGTGCTATATAGGAACATATTGTGTGAGTCTGGACATATTATGATGGCGTTTTCCTATGCACATTAAATGTTTACTTGGCAGCCCAAGGGGGGGGGGGGGTTAAACCCCCTAACCCCCCCCCCGTAGATCCGCCACTGCGGAATTCTTCCTACCGGCTACCCATTACTTTACCTGGATAGAGAGTGGCAAATGTCAAATAATGCTTCGCGGATTGAGGTTGGTGCCATGGTAGGGATTCGAACCCCGTACAATAAAGTCCAAAATCCGGTGTTTTTCCACTAGACCACGACACCTCAAGTTCTTTCTTTATTGTCTGTTTAAATCTCCAATTGAATTAGTAACATGTATGGAAACGGGTTGTAGAATGAGTAAACATTTAAGGAAATCACGTTAAAAAAAAAAATCACATTTATGTCAGATACGGAGGCATCGTGCATGTAACCCCCCCCCCCCCCGATCGAATGGTGACGCAAGAAAAGAAATAATAGAAAGACAGAAATAACAGACAGCGAGGGGGAAAAACATGAAACCTGTTGGTCATTTATAAGCGCAGTACGCTGAGAAAGCCCCCCCCCCTTTTAAAAATAGTTTTTTTTAGGCGGTTTACCATGGCATATTTGAGCAAGCCTTGAGTTTCAACTTCTTTACCCCGTAAAAATTACACACAAAATCATGTCAACATATTAAAATCAATTTTCTCGTTTTTACTTCATAACTGGATTCATTTCGTTTCTTCTTTCTATTAAACAGTTAGAATAATCTGGGCGAAGAAAGAGCTCGACATTTTCTGCTTCATAAATCCATACACTTTTATAACTTGTTCACATTTATATATGAATATGAGCCTTTATGTGTTTGTTTGTGTTTGTTTGTAGGATTGTTTGATTCCACGTTGATCGTGGTGATCATGATCATTGTGAATGTTATAGGCGTTATCCTGCTCATCGTCTTCATCATCATCATCAAACGGAAGAAGGCAGGGTGAGTCGATTTTACTCTATAAAGATCAGTTGGTGTTAGATGTGGGACTAATGTGTTTTCTGGGAAGGGCTCCATTAATTAACGAAACTGAGGAAAGACAAAGTAGGCCGTATCAGAATTTCCATATACTTGGCAAAATTGTTGTAAAGACTAGACCTATCCTTTGTGTTGGGTGTTAGATTTTTCCATTCATTCCTCCCAGATTTCATCTCAGATTTCCCCTATTTTTCACAAAGTGAGACTGTTTGTCCTTAGCAAAGCAGGGTGGTTGCTAAAGCTGATTTTTTTTTATGGGCCCCTCCTCACTCAGTGAGGCTAAGATCAGGGCCCCGTTTCATGAAACTTGCTTTCACTGACAATTTACAATAACTGTTATAAGCAACTGAAATCCTTGCATCTGATTGGCTGATAGCAAAGCTTGGTCCTTTAATAACAAACTCTGCCTAAATCATGTAAATGAAAGTAAATCAGAAATGATGCACATTACTTCCAAATTCAGAAATACTAATTCGTTCCCTGACTTGATTACTGGAGCTGGTCACTGAAGTGTAGCGAATATGTTCGAGACCTTGGTGTATTGATTGACAAAAATCTCACATTTCAGCAGCATATCAAAAATATATGCAAGTCTGCTTCTTTTGGAATTTTTAAAACAGGTAAAATTAGGAAACTGCTTGACCGACCTACAACTGTAAAACTTACTCATGCTTTTGTATCCTCCCACCTTGGTTACTGTAATTCCACATTTTCTGGCCTTTCTCGTTCATATCTACTTAATAATAATAATAGTAGTGGGTTCTTGTATAGCGCATACTTCCGCTTCAAAGAATACAAAACACTGCTGCAAGGCTCGTTGCTCTCTCCCGAAAATCTGAGCATATAACCCCAATCTTACGCTCACTTCATTGGCTTCCCATACACCATCGCATCAATTTTAAAGTTCTTCTTTTGACGTACAAAATCCTCCATGGTTTTGCTCCTAAATATCTCTCAGATCTTATCTCCTTACGTTCCTCAAGTTCTTTAAGACCCCTTCGATCATCAGCAACTTTGCAGTTAATTCCTGGCCCCCGTACTTCCACTAGATATGGTGATCGAGCTTTCTCCGTAATTGCCCCTATCCTTTGGAATAAATTACCAGCGCACATTCAGAGCACCGACTCCCTCAATCAGTTTAAGACCTTACTTAAAACCCATCTTTTTAATATGTAATGTTGTATTGCAAGTGCGAGGACTCAGCTGTGAGTCGGTCAAAGGAGGTGTACACCATTATGCTCTGTGTATGATTGTTTGACATTTTTCATTATTCATGTATGGTTGGTTTAGTGAGATAGCTTAGTTCCATTAATTTAATTAATTTTGTTTCTAATTTATTTTATGTTCTGGTAATTAACTCTTAGACAGAATATGGTGCGCATAGAAACAACAGTATTAAGCGCCTAATAAATGTTATGTATGTACTTTTATTATTATTAAATTTGTCGGTAAAAATCACTGACAAAATAATTGATGAAACGCCCCCTGGACACGCCAGAATGTACATGTATGTTTTATTTTTCTATATGAGTGATTTTATTCAATCATTTTTGAACAAAAAAATATACATTCATACGAATAATGGTTTTGATAACCTGTAAAGAATAACATGCTTATTGCAGTTGTAGGTCTACATGTAGGCCTATGAGTCTCCATTTAACCCATTTGAGACAACTGACCACATTTCGTGGTTTGGCTCAATAACTTTTGATTCAGAGCTCTAAAAAAATACACCAGATGCATGAGTAGAAAGAGCAAACATTTCTGCACAAACTATGTCCATTTGTGTTGCATGACCCTATTGCGTTTGATGCCAGGAATTTTAAAAACGAGAGTAAGCTTTAAAATCCTTAAACTGGCAACACATTGAGAGGTTCAAAATCATTGTTTTTTTAAATCAAAATTAGCAATCTTATTAGAACTATGTAGTACTGAAAGAAAAATATTGTTGCCAATTTGAAGAATAAAATGCGATCAATTTAGCCCTTGAATAATTCTTGTCCTGAAAGAATTCAAGACATTTATTCATGTAGTACAAATAACCTGCTCCACTTCATGAAAACGTGTCAATATTGTCAGACTTTAATGATGGAAGTTTCCGATTACATTTGGCATTGGATAAAAAAAAATTAAAAAGACAAAATCTTCTGGTGTATTTTGTTTTGTTTTACTTATGTTTGTAGGAAAGCTGGAGCAAACTCCAGGACAACGAACACTGGCAATCAACTACCCATCCAGACTGGGGATGATCAAGGAAATGAGAATATACCAGAACATGATTATACATCCGTCATACATGTAGAATATGATGACACCTCCATCACAGATTTCAGTACGCATTGCTACGCGGAGATTCCGAGCGGGGACGAACGCTATGTTCCGATAAGACTGTCCCAATTGAAATTTTACAGAACAGAGGATGAATGAAAAATATAGCGATGAGAAAGCTAGTGGAATGGTCTAAGGGCATCATTACTTTGCCAACAAAAAACACCAATGTCTGATCATGGAGCGTATTATTAATTTGTGCCTATCGAAAATGCTAACGCAATAGTAACAAACTGTTTCGTCGCCAACAAAAAAGCACCCATGTTTGATTATGGAGCGTATTATTAATTTCTGCCTATTGACCATGTTGACAGTGGTAACGCAATAGTGACAAACTGTTTTTTTGAGGCGATAGTGAAATATCGCTATCAGTCCTGACTGATCACATCAACTTACATGTAAATAAAAAGGAAAAAAAAATGAAAGCAAGCTATAGATTTAGGTACATAGCGTACTGACAACCATCATCAAAACTATTTTTCAATTCATGTATAAATAGTGTATTCACAAAGTTATCTAGATCATATATACACGCATCGACAAATTCTGGAGTTTCCCCAAGCGCAGTTTATTACATGTATATAAATGGTCTACGTGCACAAAACGGAGGAAGAATCCAGAATTTGGAGGTCCGCGTAGATATTTGTTATGGAAAATGGTGTATAGATCTAGATCTTAACGATGTAGACCGGCTTATCATTATTTCTAGATCTACCTTAGATCTTACCTCAGATCTATATATCAGTAATGGAAAAAAACCACCTATGGTTAATACATGTAATAAGCAGAGGGCGGGGATCATTTTTGAAAGTGTGTGTGTGTGGGGGGGGGGGGGAGCATTTTTGAATATTCCGCCATTATACCGAGAGTGAGAGACTGGGCGCACGCCGCTAGCCGAAGATCGCGAGAAGATCAGCGAACTGATGATCCTGGCGACTATCGCGCGACCATAGCAACACTATCGCTTTTAGTCTGGGAGCCTGTCCTGAAATAGTTACTCCAGTTTACCCATAAGATTTGACTGCTCAAAGTTACTTAGACCATCTAAGTCATTGCCAAAAAAGGTTGTCAGCTTGACCGTAGCCGTTGGGACCCCAAAGTCGGGTTGATTTCACCCCATCTACCCCATGCACCAAACTTTGTCAGTAGGAAGTAGTATGACTGGACATTACAAAACACACCCCAATTCTTTTTTTAATGGGTTTGTCAGATGACCCCTAAAAATTGGGGTAAATTTCCCCTTACATGCCTTGAGGTCCATGAACTAAATTTTGCCAGAAGGAAGAAGGTTTGCTGTACGTTACAAAAATATAAAAACTTCCAATATTTTCCATCAGAAAGAGGGTGTAACGCTCCCCTGAAAAAAAAACACCATCAAAGAGATTCAAGATTCAAGATTTTATTGTCTATATATAAAACTTTATAAAACTATATAAGCTTTGCTGTCCCAAAATGCTCTGGATGTTGAGAAAAGCAATTTTTAACGTTAAAACCTTATTATTAAACTAATTTTTTTTTAAATGTCATTTTATCATTTCCTTATTATAAGTTATCAAATTTTGAAAATTGCATTGCTTTGTCAAAAGTAGCCAAAATATCTTGTCAGGATTTTGTAAACATACACATTGTCCATCTGCTCCTGTTTGCATGTTTGACAAGACATAAAAGAGGAGCTTGCTAAGTATCTGGGCTATGTGGCTGCCATCCTAAAATCTCCCATTCATGTGTTAATTACTCAAATATTGCAAGGTTTTCTATTACGTCATGTCCAGTGGGTGAAGATTGACAATGGGTGTGTTAACATAATCCTGAAATTGTTTTTGACTACTTTCGAGAGAGCAATACCATTTTCACAATTTAGTAATTTATTTACAAAATGATCATTTGACACCAACTTGCACACCAAGAAAATTACAATACTCAAGATTGAGGTCTTAAGGTTGGAATATAAAAATGCACTTTGGGGCAGAAAAGCTCGGTCAAAGGGCACTTTGATGATTTTTATTCAGGGCAGTGTTACACCCCTTCCCGATGGAAATTTTTGTCACTTTTTATATTTTTGTAATGTACAAACATACCTCTTTCTTTATGCAAAATTTGGTCAATGGGCCTTATGGGGAAACATTTACTCCAATTTTTGGAGGCCGTCTGACAACCCATCCCGCCAGAAATTTTTGTCATTTTTTTGGTGTGTGTTTTGAAATGTGCAGTCATACTACTTCCTACAATTTGATGCATGGGGTAGAAGGGGTGAAATTGACCCGATTTTGGGGATCTGTTTCGGGGGCCCTTGTGGGAGCTAAACCTGACGGCTACGATCAAGCCTACAACTAATTTGGCAATGACTTAGATGGTCTAAATAACTTTGGAGGGTCGAATCTTACGGGTAAATTGGGGTGACAATTTCGGGACAGGCTCCAGGCCTATTTTGTTATCTGTCATTTCTTATAAGTAAAATCCCACGTTGTTTTTGATATTGTGGACGTTCACTCATCAATGTTATGAACATTTACGCCTTTAATACTTTTTTATGTTACTAATTTAATGCACATGTGGTTTATGCTCTTCATAAATTCTGTATATAAGTATATATTTTTCCCTCTTAATTGCTCGTATATATTAGGCCTATATAATTATGTTAATAACAAGAAGGAGTGTGATCCCTGATCTAATGGCACTGTCATTGGCCGCAAACACCTTCTTATTATACCAGACCGACGAGATATCAGGTGACCTCTTTCTGCCAATCACAAGTAATTCTACAGACACACCATTTTCTATTCATTTTCATTAAAGTAATACTTTGCATTCCATTATGAAGTAAACGATTTATACAAGTGTAAATCTATTTGATTTGATTTGGTTTATTTGTCAGTATTTAAACAAATAAACGATTTCATAATAATACACACAATACAATGTAACCAAATTGTATCGATCAAATATGAAGAAATTGAGAAGAAGTGAGAATGGATGGGTATGCTATAAAAAGGATTTGAATTTAAAAGACTTTAGAGAACTGATATCGATGAAAGATGGGGACATCTTTGCCATTAATAATGTTCGTATATTTCCACTGCAGGGATGTATTTCCACTCCTCTTGGTACAAATTAATATTTAATATTTTGTGGATTTAGTGTATGTCCTGTGGGGGCGTGTAATCCTTGGGTTCAAATTTTGCATTGCCCCCCCCCCTCCCTCCTTCATGCAGATGAATCTACTCCCTATGCGGTTTAATAATAAATAATTATCTGTGTTTTAATGGCATCAGGTGACATTTGTGTATAGACAGAATAGGGAATATCTAACGTCACCATCTATAGTGCTTGTAACACATACAAAACAATATTCGTCTATATTTTGTGAACTATTAACACTGGCTTTATACGCATTTGTTTCTTTCCTCAGGAAACAATGCGATACAAAAATTTGTCTTGTGTACAGTAAGTAGATTGAGTAGCTCTGTATTATAATATAGCAGCGTACATGGTATCAAGATAAAAATATATAATCGCAAACAAGAAAAGCAGAATTCGTTATATTCCTTTAGGCTTAGTGCACCTACATGTAACTTGTCTTCCTTTCGAGATATAAATCTGAATATTAGCAACATGAGAAATGACGTAAATTTTTGTTTTTGCAGAATGAAAAATGATGTTTAATTTGCAAAATAAATGCTTATTTATTCACTGTAATATATAGAGAGAATTAGATCGTAGTAATTTGTTATTAAATCATGATTGTACTTTGTTAAAATCAAACGCTGATATTCCAAACAGGGCAAGTCCAAGGTATGTCCCATACGATACCAAGTGTTATGAAATTGTAATAATTTTTTTATGGAAACGTAAACATCGATTGACATCAAAATATCATTTTACTTGATATTTTTTCTAATTAAGCAGCTTGATAAAATAATTAGATACTAAAGTTTTCGATATGGTCGGTAATGTATGGACAACAAAATAGCTTGGACTTGCCCAACACCAAATTATCCTCTTGCTACTAGAGACCCCCAATCATGTGCTTACCGAGGGGGGGGGGGGTGTTTTAGGTGTTCAAACACCACCCTCCCCCCCTTTTGGTGTTATTTGAAGTTAAAACACCCCCCTTTAGATTTCCTGATAACCTTTTTTTCCTTTTTTTTTTGTTTTGCTTGTCAGATAATTTTTAAGTAAAAAGACCCTCCAAAATTACTGATAACTGTTTTTTTTATACAGCTTGTCAGAGAATTTTGGAGTAAAAAACACCCCCTTTAAAAAATCCTGGGTACGCTACTGCCCCCAATATTTGACACACGGTACTTTATAGTATCAGCAGTTTTAACTAAGCTATATAGCGCTGTAAATTAGAACGAAGTCATATATCAACTGATTGGTAGAGAATGTTCACCACCATTTCTTCCGTTCCACCATCACCATCCGACGCTTGGCCATTTGGTTGAACTGGAGTTACACCTGAAATTTGAAGAGAAGTTTGAGTTCGGGTGAAGATGGAAAGTAATCTTGTCAGCTCTTTATTTGCTTTCATTCCTATCGGCGCCGGAACGTGAATCCAGGCATTGAGGGGGCACTGCTATCACTGGAGGGAACCGGTCACTTACTCGAAAAATTCAATGTAATTTTACGATTCCACTGATTTGGGGGAGGGTGCGGGAAGGGGTCCTATCGTCTTCTTTTCTAGTTCTCTTCCCCTTTTCCCTTTCCTTTTCGCTCTTTTTTCTCCTTTTCTTTCTTTGTCCTTTTTTCCTGCCATTTCGGGGGGGGGGGCACCTGCCCCCGTCCCCCTGTTCCTACGCCACTGATATATGTATATATATATATATATATATATATATATATATATATATATATATATATATATACATACATATATATATATATATGTGTGTGTGTGTGTGTGTGTGTGTATTCGGGTAGTGAGGTACCAGTTCAATGTACTTCGCTCCCTCGCAAAGAATAGAGCGTGGAAAGTTGACAATCGGACAAAAGGCGTCAACATCCTCTTGCGAAAGTGCCCTCGTACGTCTATGTTATCTGCAATACAATAGCAGGACCAGTACCCAACTTCATCTTTAAGGGGAACAAAGCACGTTTGTATACTTTTGATAAATACTTTGTGATAAGAATAAAATATTTAGATAGCTTACAATATGTTGGGGATCACAGACGAGCCAATTAAATGCGAGGAATTAACAATGTCTTATTAAAGGTAGTTATCAAATCCAAAATAAAGGACACTGATTGAGACATTTATTCATGCATATCTTAGAACTTACGAGTTAAGAGAAGCAAGCGAGGAAAAGAGGAGATTAAAAGTGTTAGGCTGCAAACCATAAAAAAAGAGAGATCGGAAAAAAGAAAATATGATAGAACCTTCTGGTAACGTCACATAGGCATTAGAGAGGGCCGTTTCGTAGTCATTCCCGTCGTCATTCTCCTGGTTGTAATCCAATGACCTCGACATTGAAACTATTTGACCCTCGCTTTTGACCTCTGAACTTCTCCTTTTAAAAAAAAAACACGTGGAATATTTTAAATCATCAGTAATAACCAAGGAATTGGTCACAAACAAAAAAAAAAAACCCTCAAAGGATGAATAATTACGTGAAAATGCAAATGATTTACATAATGTAAAGTATGAATAAAGGAGAGGACGAGAAGGAGAAAAAAGTTGTTTCTCACCTTATGATTCATCTCAAATTACTACAACACTCATGGAGCAGAAGTTTGCATAGTGTTAAATTGAAAGTTTCTGGAATAAATTTTATAGGATTCCTTCATACGATATTTTTGAAATAATCTTTTGAATTTAAGGTTTTTTCTTTTTGAAAAAAAAATTTAAACAGTGAATTGAGTATTTGGCAGGAGCTAATTCAGAATTTATCTGTAAAATATTCCACTCGATTGGTATATTTATAGTTATCATCTTAGTTGTATTTTTATTGTTTTATTCTATTGGCACTAATTTCTCTATTCCGTGGGATTACATTATCTTGTCAAAGTGGCCGATCGCCCCTAATCGTCCTAAAAAGATTTCCCGTTTCATTTTCTGGGCCCTGTTTCAAACGAAACTTGTCAATAACAAGAGCCAAATTTTTTTGCTTTCATTAAATCACATGCAGTGATTTCAGTAGGTATTATAACTTGTTATTGGTAGCAAGTTTTATGAAACGGGGCTCAGATCTTCAATGCAAAGAGGACTCACCCTGATTTTCTTCGTTTAAAAACCACAGCGAGTACGATGAGGACTAGGACAACGATCACCACACTCATGCTGACAGCGACGACCGTCGTCAAACGTCTCTTCGCTTCTGATAGATTTAAAAAAAAAGTGGTAGAAAAGAACGTCATCTTATGGTCATTCCTAACTTTTTGATACAAATAAGATTTTAATTAGAGATTAGTTGCATTTTATTTTGAATTCTATTAAACAACTCACTTGGAAAACATGCACATTTTTTTTTATCATTTCATCTATTCCTTTTGACTTGCAAACGTAGAAAATTGCCTGCAATTACATTCCAAGCTTCTACAAGGGAGAATGGGGCAGGGTGGGAAAATAAGAAGGACAAAGATTTTTCAATTCTGTCAAAAGATAGCGCGATTTAGGATGTCAGTTTAAGGCAACTTTAAAAAGTATTACAAAAGCCACTTCGTACCTTCCATCATAGTAAATTGGCACTATGAACAAATTAGAGCTACAAGCCTGTCGTGTTACAGTTGCAGTGGCTACAGCCCACGAGACCGACAGCCCACGTCCCACGCGTGAGCCTTCTGACAACTTTTTTAGGATTGGCTAGACCGACGGCCCACAAGACCGACAGCCCAATAAACCGACAATGTCGTTCTCGTGGGCGTTCTGATAGCTTTTCACAAGACCGACATTTGCAAAAGGTTCACTAGGCACACGAGACCGACAAAACACGAAGTATATAAGGAAAGATAGATAGATTTTAGATTTTTAAAACAATGTAAATACTTCCCTTTTTATATTCTTTATATACACATTGAAACAAAGACACACTGGGATCATAACACATTTCTCAATAATTGTATTCCTACATAAATATCATGATTTATGTCATTTTAAATGTGATTGTTTATTGTATGATGTAATGTGAAATGATATTGAGGAATTGTTGCGAACATGCGCAATTCAGCCTTTGGCTGCGAAGCATTGTCTTAATAAAAACATCTGACAGATGTCGGTCCCGTGGGCTGTCCGTCTCACTGGCCGTCGGTCTAGTAGGATGATCCCAGTTGCAGCATATTGTTCCTTTCTATGAAATGAAAACTGAGAATAATCCTGCACATTTGGATTTCTCTCAATGAGTTGGATTCCAAGTTGAATTTAAATTTGCAGTTGCAATAATACTGGTACCTGGGTTCACCATGCTAGTTCTGCAATTATTGCTGGATATGAATATAATCAACATACAAATCTAGAAGGCCACTGGTAGGTGTGAACAAAATAAGTTGAATAGAAAAGAAATCCGACTATGCCGCTGTGTATGAACAATCCATTTTAAACTTGCCGTACGATAATTCAGGTGCTGTTGTGTATGCTGGGGATATTCGGTGTGTGTGCGTGTGTGTGTGTGTCAGTGGTTACTAAAACAAAGGGTGCGTGGGATAGAGGGTTGGGGCTGGGTGGGACGATGGTTAGAAAGGTTTTGATGCATGAAGCTTACGCCGATCATATGATTTTGCATGAATATTTCATGTACATGTAATTTCAATTGCTGACTTATCTAAGTTGACGTAATGAGGAACATAAAACTAAATAAAATCCCGCATATTTTACCTGAAGTGCCAAACCTCCTTTAAATTTTTTTTTTTTTTTTTTTTAAACAGCACTAACCTAACCTACTTTAACCTATCCCTATATCTTTACTTATCCTATCCTAGTCCTATCCTAAGCCTATCCTATCCATTGGTCAGACCTCACCGATAACGATAGCGATAACGATAACGATATTTTCAATTAAAGGTACTCCGTGCTATGTTGTGCATACGCGTGAGTACACGTGTTCGTGTATGTGAATAGTAGGGCAGCTGTAGGTTATACTTTGATTAAATATTTCGTTATCGTTATCGTTATCGGTGATGTCAGACCAGCCCTTAAAAGGCTTGTATTAATTCTATGCACAATCAATTAAAGGATAGGCAGCATACATCACTGCTGGCTGCAAGTTACCTAATCGAGTTGGGATTGAGACCAAGAGCTCATTGAAAGTGATTTCCGTTGTGCCAGATATTGTTGAAAGACTACCTGTGGATTGTGCTGGGGATGCTGTCCATTCTGATGTCGTCACGAGCGTCGCCATGTCCTTCGCGGTTGGCGTTGAGCGCTTCATGGTGCTTTTCGATTTCAAGGTGACTGTCACTTTTGTGGTTGTAGCTAATACAATACAAATAAATAACAGTAATTATGAGAACAATATTAAAAGATTATAATTTGTTCGTTGATATCTTGGTTTCGTTGCAATGAAATGTAGTTTTATCACGCTAATTTTGTAACTGTATAGAATCTATCTGTTCCGTTGTTCCTTGTTTAGTAAATTAAATTAAATGTATATAAATATACAATCGCGAATTTGCCTACCGCAGGTAAAAGAAATTGTCAGAAAACCACCACTTGCAGTGGCGGATCTACGGGGTGGGGGGGTGGGGGAGGGTTTAGGGGGTTTAAACCCCCCCCCCTTGGGCTGCCAAGTAAACATTTAATGTGCATAGGAAAACAAAAAAGAGAAAAAATAGAGCATGCAAGTATGCTTAAAATCGCAAGCTGGCAACCCTAAAAATGAAAAATCTCCCTACTGTGGGAGGGGGTATCCCCCCTCCCACACCCTCCCCCCTCGCTCGCTTCGCTCGCTCGGGCTCGGTCGCTACGCTCCCTCGCAATACCCAGCTCAGCCCCTCAAACCCCCCCTTGGAAAAAAGCTAGATCCGCCCCTGACTTGAACATGTAAAAAGAAGTAGTAAATATTTTTCATTACAGCCCAAGGGACCTGCGCACCATTGGTCCTTCGCTCTATGCACCGTTAAAGGGAAGACTGAGTGCTGGTAAAGTTGAAATAAAATTTGTGAGCTTTCTCATTCTTTCTTGGTTAGTTTGGAAGAATGTCATAGTAGAAATGTCCACTGAAAAGGATTGCTCTTCAAATGCCCTCATATTCGAAATATAACACGAAATAACTGAAGTGGTCGGCCCGAACATTCATGCCACATGTGTGTGCAGTCCCATATAGGACCCATTTCTGTGTACAGTACATGTGCTTTTCAGCGAAACTGGGTAAATTTCTTATCAATTTGATGCTTCCAAAACCTCACAGTATACACTAATTCTTATATATAGATATGATCAACCTTTCCCCATTGCTTTGAGACAATTTCTTTCACAATGTATTTGCATGACCAGAACTCAACTTTATCTTTAACTTGAGGGATTAGGCTTAGGATAATCCTTACTTAATTTTGTTTAACCTAACCCTACTATAACATTTACACCGTGTACAGCTCAGTCTAATTTTTCTTCAGAATGATCTCTCTGCTGATGTGTCGCCTTGTCGTTGAGCAAACTCACACGCGGCCGCGCACAGTACACAACCATATTTAGACATTCCTGGTATACCAACATGTCAATGTATATTGTCATCAACGTATTTAAAACGGCACCAGTAAAATTAAAGAAGCTGCAGTCAATCGACTACATACATGTATGTATCATTCTCTATGTATGGTGTATATCGCATTTCCTGGGGGGTGTTTCATAAAGCTGTTCGTAAAGTTACTTTACAAACGACTTGAATATGAAGTGCCAGAAGACAGATAGGATGCCCAAAGTTTTTCCTGATTTTTTAACAAAGTGCGACTGTATTTCCAATAACTTCAATAAAATTTATGGCAAAAAATATACTTTGCATTAAAAATGTTTGTTATAATAAGAATGTTAATCTACACCTGCACATTTCAACTTTAGTTGATGCAGTTAAAAATGATTGAGCATCCCATTTGGCTTGTCATATTTATGTCATTTGTAAAGTCATGTATAACTTTACGAACAGCTTTATGAAACACACCCCTGGTATCATCACCCAAATAAGTTCACCAGTGGTACTGAATTTACAGGTTTAAGGTAATGTAGCGTTTTGGTAAGCCCTCCAAAACTCTTCGTCAGATTTTATAGATTTTTGTTTATAAATAGCAAGATACTAGCAAAACTAAGACACTGAAGATTTCGCCTCCTAAAGTTTAATACATGTAATAAACAAGTGAGAGGCAAAATATAATTTATATGCTGGGCCAGGCACGTAAACCCCCAACAACGGCAGCATGTACTATATACACACAGGGGCGGTGGAGCATTTTTGAAAGTGCGGGGGGGGGGCGGATCTGATTGAACCCATTAATGTTAATTTTCGAGCCTCTTTTCTGAGATTTTTTTTAACGTGTCTACACAAAAAGTGGGGAGCCGTCGGGGTGGAAAGATCCTAGCATAAGGCAGTGATCTCGCGTTTTTTTTTTGGAGATTAGCAAAACTATACATTTTTGGAATCGGTAGAACATGGGGAATCCGAAAATTGATGTTGACATTTGCACAAAACCCTGACCGAGCAGCCATTTTGGATTTTCAAAATGGCCGCCATATGTAACTAGTATTGGACACCTCTGAAGAAATCTTTGTAACAGAACCTCATTCTATCATTTTTGTGGTAGCATACTAAAGGGCATTAAAGTGACACCACAATCGATGGGTTTCGTGATGATTTGTATAACAATTTTGGGCAGAAAATGTGATTGTGTCATTTTTTTTCAAAAATATGAATTGCTTCAAAATACATATTTCTCCATATTTCAAAGTCCATTTCACTAATGACTTCCAACTTTACAGAAAATCAACCATATATAGGGTCAATATCATATAAAAATTACAAGTTCATTGCTTATCTAACAAAAAAGTTATAGTACTCTAAAGTTCACACTTTGATATTTGCTAAAACAGAGAAATAAAGCCAAGGCTACAGTCAGGTTCACTATATATTTTTGTTCAAAGTTTTTGGAGATTAGCAAAACTATACATTTTCGGAATCGTTAGAGCATGGATAAGCCAAATAATGATGTTGGCATTTGCACAAAGACCGGCTTGGTGGCCATTTTGGATTTTCAAAATGGCCGCCATAAAATACATAATTTGCCTTATCTCGGCTTCTTTTAAAGGTATAAACGTAATGAAATGGGCCAGTCCTACTATTTATGGGTGCAGGAAACAAATGGTGACATCTGGACATCTTCTTCTACCGCTTCCTCGCATATGGAGGCCATTTTGGATTTTCAAAATGGCATACGTGTAATATATAAGTTGCCTTATCTCTGCTTCTGGTCAACCTAGGAACTTAGCAAAAATATTCTAATCCTTTTCTTGGTAGATAAAACAATTGGTGACATAATTAGACTTCTAATCTTAATGCGTCATCGCACACGGCGGCCATTTTGTATTTTAAAAATGGCACACATATATATATATGTATGTATGTATGTATATATATATATATATATATATATGCAGTCAACCTATAGCAGCTTAACAGAATATGTTAGTACTCTGTTTCCTGGGTCAGGAAAACGATTAGTGACATAATTAAACTTCAAATCTCAACGCTTCATTGGACATGGTGGCCATTTTGAATTTTTAAAGTGGCCGCCACAAATACATTTTTTTCCCCTACGTCGGCTTCTTTTCAACGTAGAAACTGAATGAAATATGCTAATCCTACGTTTCTTGGGTCGAGAAAAGAATCTGTGACATTACTAGACTTCTACTCCCAACGCTTCGTCGCATATGGCGGCCATTTTGGATTTTCAAATTGACCGCCATGAAATATTATATTGCCCTATCTCTGCTTCAAGGCAGCCTAAAACATATTGGAATATTCTAATACTATGTTTCCAGGGTCAGGAAAAACATTGGTGACGTCATTAGAGTTCCCATCTCAACGCTTCATGCATGTGGCTTCCATCTTGGATTTTCAAAATTACCGACATAAAATGCATATTTTCCCCTTTCTCTATGGTCAACATAAAAACTACATGAAATATGATGCTTATGTTTCCTTGATAAGGGAAATATTTGGTGCTATCACAAACTTATAATCTTGATTCTTCCTTCACTTTAAGCATTTGGGGCGCTAGGAGCCCTCAGACAAATTTCATTGCGTCTCTAAACTGAAACTATGCCACGTTCTGGCTTTTGTCCTTGAAGTCTTGCACATATTTTGACACCAAGTTTAGAAAAATTATACAGTCATGCTATATTTTGGTTTCTAATTTTCTTCTCTTCAGGCAAGAATTTATATTTTTGTACAATTTGAATGAAAACAGCAATTTGATTTTATTTCTTTGTAGATAATTTGTAATTTCTTCTTCTTTTATTATCCCTTTTCTATCTGAATATTGATTCAGAAAAAAGACCCTCTAATAACAGACCTACAAAGCAAGATATATGGTTGAAAAACAATTGAATGCAAATGAATAAAGTCACTTTTAACGACTTTTGTTTTTCAGTCTACGAACTTTCCCATCGACTATCATCACTAGTCAGTCCCCCCCCCCTCCCCCGGATAACTACCCCTTGAATTAAATACCAAGTGCAGTTCTTTAGCTGTATTATTGTAACCTACTACTCAATTATACTGTATCAAACTAGAGACAGACTTCCTGTTCTAATATGTCGACCAACATGTGCAAACTAAATAATTGTATTTTACAGTACAACAAATATTTATTACATACTTTACTTGGCCCAAAGACGTTTTAGGGTACTCCAATTAGGCTAATCTATTACAATTGTAAACATGAAGGATCACGCCATTACTGCACAGACAGCTCACAACCTTTAAAATGCTCTTATTTCCTACATGTCATATTGTGTTTTTTAAAACTCTATTTACTTTCAGTTCTGCTTTTTAAGGTAAATATTAAAAGCTTAATAACATAAATAAGGAGAAATAAAGATATACAAATAGAATAAGAAATATTGCGTTTTAACCACTTTGTACAAAAACAGAGAAAAAATCTCGAAAGGTCACATTTTTTTTTGCTTTCAGTTCTTCTATTTAAGGTAAATAGTAAAGCTTAGGTAAGACAATTTTTTAAAAATAAGATAAACAGTGGTAGCAAGAAATATTGTGTTAAATCACTGTCTTTTTACTCAAAACGTCACCTAAGTTTAGAAGGATCTTTCGTGGCAAAAGATTTTTGCAATGCTGAAATGAAGAAAGTCAAAATTTAGATAGGCGTGACATGCGCTGATTGAGACCAACCGATGAACTTTATCTACAACCGAGCCGTGGGGGGGGGGGGGGGGGGGGGGGCTGACGCCTCTTGCCCGAATGTAAACTTTACTTTTAGCCCCTAGCCCCCAACCCTCCCACCTCGTAAGACTATGCTCGTTTTAATATTGAAAGTGCTTGGAAATGTTACAGGGGACCCAATTTTGGCGGTCAACCAGACTTGGATTGATGGTAAAAACTGTTTGGTATCAATATGTCCTCCCTGTACAACTGAGGGGGGGGGGGGGGGGGGGGTGCGGGCGCAAGTTTTGAACCCCACCACCAAATATCTACATGTTTTAGAGTGTAAATCTTGTCTATCACGTGAATACAGGTCCCATGTTATTTCACTGATGGCCTCAATTGCTTCCGTGTACTGTTTTAAGTTAAATTTTAGAGGGGAAGGGGGTGGGGGCAAGAAGGGTAAGGCATTGGCAGATATTTTTCCAGTAACCATGAGATTTTAATGATTTGTCAAGGCTCACTGATTTTTTTACCATTATCCAAAGTACTTTATGAATATTACTTTGTACCAATTTGTCTCGTTTTAAAAACAGAAAGGGGGAGGGGAAGGCATGGACATGTAGGAGTGCAAGTTCTGTACCCTATAATCTAGTATATACGTGTGTTTGAATGTGAATCGTCATTATCACTTAAAACCAGGTTTCCTCATATATATTATTGGACAGTTAGCCTTTTTATTTCTTAACACATATCATCGGTTATTAGGCACATTTGTATCATAGCAACGGGAACTTATAAACAATTGTATATCACTAAAATATGATCCTACTGAATCATCTGACATCACACTTCCTATTAAAATATTCATCTGCATGACAATAGCATGTACTACCGAAATAATCCATTTCACGTCTCCCAATGTTACCATTGTCAGGGAGAAGGCAGCACTTAGTAACCACTTTTGTTATCGATTCTCTACTTTAGCTAATATCAAAGTGTCAACTTTAGAGAGCTATAACTGTTTTGTTTGATAGGCAATGGACTTGTAATTTTTATATGATATTAACCGTACATATGGGCAGTTTTCTGAAAAGTTTGAACTAATTTAGTGAAAATAACTTTTGAAATAATGAGAAATACGTATTTTGAAGAAATATTTGTAAAAAATTATCTAAACAATCACATTCTTGGCCAAGAATTGTATCGCAAATCATCACCAAACTCATTAAATGTGGTATTATGTTATAGAAAATTTAATGCCCTTTAATATGATGATACATACATGGTAAGATGAGGCTCTGTTAAAAAAATATCTTCTAATTTGTTCAATACGAGTTACACATAGCGGCCATTTTGAAAATCCAAAATGGCCGCTATGCCGGTGATTTGTGCAAATGCCAACATCAATTTTTGAATTTCCCATGTTCTAACGATTAGAAAAATGTATAGTTTTGCTAATCTCCAAAAATTTTGAACGAAAGCCCATTTTCTTACATAGTGAACCAGACTAATATTCATGGAGAACGACTGGTTAAACACGGAGTTGGTATACATGTATATTCATGGGATGTGCTGTATACATGTGCGAACACGTGTGAGTTCGTTTAGAGACATATAGGCGGTTCTAAGGCGACGCAGAGTGACACGTACGGCAGAGAGAGATCACTTTAAAGAAAGTTTAGACCAAGTTGATGTATACTATATATGCGTTACCTTGGTACCACTCGGACGTATTTCTACAAATATGAGTAGGTTTTTGTGACGGTAAACATATAGCGGCAGTAGTATTTTTTAAAATATGTAATGAAGACTAGGTAAACATTATTTAGAACAAAATGTACATGTATAATCATGTATCGCCTGTGGAGCGAATTGGTTCATGTTTGATATGGCCA
Source organism: Heliocidaris tuberculata (assembly GCA_025618425.1). Taxonomy (NCBI): domain Eukaryota; kingdom Metazoa; phylum Echinodermata; class Echinoidea; order Camarodonta; family Echinometridae; genus Heliocidaris; species Heliocidaris tuberculata. The sequence continues at coordinate 22,937,593 of CM046841.1, forward strand.
CAAATTACATCTAATGGCCATACGGGAGACATCACTGAATATATTTTTAACAAAATAGTTTCCGGTATTATGAGCAACTATCATGTTGTATACAAGGCTTTCCTGTTCAGTTTTATATAGAACTGAACATGACTAAATATTGTGTCCTATGATTTCCTGCACGTTCAAGGAAATAATTTTAGTCATATCATAGGGCACTTAATATTCGAATGCATAATTTCCTTAACTCTTTGTTGGCCACATAAATACTCTTCTAAAGGGATTTGTGTGTAGAGTCTGTGTCAACTTGGTCAAATGAGTGTTAAACGTGTTTGTTTTAATCTGAAAATGCAAAAAAAAAAGCACTTGAAAGCATTTCCAAGAAGGCGAAACAGTATACAAAGATATTCCTAGAAGAGAATTTGGCATATCCTGTGTTTCTGATGTTACAGTCAATCGTACACATATCTTTTTGTGAAGGAGATATATGTTGTTTAACGTACAAATGTTCGTGCAGTTTTAATCGTCTTTCAATACCAAGACAGTGATTTACTGATAAAGTGTCGAATTAGGGTCAGTGCTTTCAGACTAGGGATCAAGCACATCATACCAATCTTACTCATCGTCATCACTATGCAGTCAATTGTAATGCATAAACCTTAAATATCAGCTTGTTTGTGTTAGATATTTCAATCAGATTAATATTCATAACTACATACTTGGAGGAGGAGTTGATACGACAAGGATGTTATCCACTGCTATGCGACCAGAGGACTCGCTCCATACAGCAGTAAATTGTACCTATACATACAAAATGATTAATGAATAAAACCTTATTTGATAATTATCTATACAATCATGGAAGATACTTGGACGTAGTCGTATGTAATCTTTAAATTCATGTTTTTCTTTCTCAGAAACATAATCGGGTGAAAACGTTGGCAGAAAGAAATTAAAAAAAAAAATCATTTTGAACAAAGTTACCTGATGATATAAGAAACCAGATAACTTTGATAAATTGAATTGAAATCTACTATACACTGATAATTATGGCTGAGGAATGATTTCCCTTGAGCAATGAAGTAAAATAGGGCATCATTTCTAGTGCGTAAATTGATCACGTAGTATGGAGGCAAACATCAAATAAAGAGGAATTGAGCTTTGAACAATTGAAAAATACTCCTCATAATGTAGTTTTCCTTTTTTTCTGTATACTAAGTGACGATTAAGTTCTACCTTTGCATTCATTTCTGTCCTTCTTATTTTTACTTTACAATATTATGCCTCAAAAACTTCCAGGTATAAGACACGAAAAAGATGCAAGTCGAGACGCTAACCCTACCGACCTAAAGAACTGCTACCTAAATATAGATCTTCTCCAAACAGTGAGATATTAGCATTGGAGTGATATGTCTGGAATTATAAATTTAATATGGCTGTGTTTCTACCTGGACTTTTCACGTCATCGATGTTTTTTCCCAAAATACTTCACGTGAAATAAATAAACGAATTCCCAACAAAGATAATGTAATTATGTTTAATAAAGTTTTGGCCTATACCCTTGGTGATTGTCCATTACAGTAGACCCTGATGCCTTCCACCATCTCCCAGTTGCCACTTGACGTTGGGGTGACAACACTTATCAAACCACAGACAGAAATCGCAAGGGTGCTTTTGCCAGGATTAAAGAACTTGTAGTGAAAGGCGAGTAATCCAGAGTTTTGTGGTAGACTGAGATTTGGTAGTTGGAATATTGCTTGATTCTGCATTTTCTTTATTACCGTAATGAGAAAACCATCTATTTAGGAGAGCAAGGAAAGAAAATGAGATATTCGTAGAAATGAAGAACTTAACTAAGTAGAATTCTTTTTAGATCTACCGTTCTACTTAACAAAATAAAACTGAATTAAATTAAATTAAATCAATTAATTAACTGTAATATATGAAATGAAATAAGATGAAAATAATATAATTAAACAGAACATAATGAAATGAAATAAAATTAAACAAATAGTACATGTATATTGAAATGAAATTCTGACATGTAAGGAAATCCTGTTTAAAAAATTCTGTACACAGGTGTCATGAGTGAAATCCAATGACTTGGGTTGTGGGATTGAGGGGTGCACCCCAGTGTGTGTGGGGGTGGAAACTTGTGAGAAGGACATATATACTATTTCTCAGTTCGTGTCTATGCAAGCTACTCTATGCTACCTTCAATTCTCCTATCAATACATGAAGAAATGCTTTGTGATTTTGAAATTATAGTTAGGCCTATACTAAATAAAAAATAAAATCATACTGGAAAAAGGGCTTGTATTGATAAATTAGAAGGGAAGCAAAGAAGAATACGAACCACGCGTGCCTCCTGATGGTGCTCTGCCATTGCTTCCAAAGCCACTGACCGTTCCCCAGGTCTTGGGCCCGGACTGTACGATACCACATTCGTACAACCCAGCCTTTGTGCGTCGTGCCCCAAAATTACATGAGAAATCTACAAGGAAAAAGAATAGATAAACTGATAAACTGATAAACTGTGAATTCATTTAGACCTACATGGATATGTAAGGGTAGACTTATTGATGAATCACGTTTTTCTTACCTGGTGAATCACCTTTACCTGTAGACCCATGTAAGGAATTGCTTATAGCCTTTTTTATAAATTAGTTACAGAGTTTTATTGATGAACTTTGGATGTTCTTGTCCTAATAAATCATCAATAGGGCAAGTCTTATATCTACCCTATCAAAATTTTCAAGATAAAACAACTTTTAAGTGGCACAAGGTAAAAAGGAAAAAAGGGAAAAAGAAAAAAGTAAGAAGGAATCAAATCACTCACCAGCCGACGATCGATGCAGCGTAAGAACAATTACCATTACAGCCAGTACACGCTGAATACGATACATATTCCATTAAAATCCTTATAGTTTTGATTGCTAATTTTAGATTGTCTCACAAGAATCAGCTGTCATCAAAGAAAGACAACCAGGAATTTCCACTTTTCTGAGCATGAAATACAAAACACAGATATGAAAATTTCTGGATCAAAAAAAAAAAAAGAAATCTGTCGTATACAAGGAAGAGTTACGCGCGAACAAATCCACTAAGTAGTATAACCATAGTAGAATATTATTTCTCGACTCAGCTGAGCGACCTTTTTTGAGAAGCTTCCTCATAAAAGTTTAGTTGGTATCAATATCAACAGTCTTTCTGCCTAATCAAAACCACATCAAGGCATATTCCAGAAAATATAAGTATGATATCATGACTTCATCTTTCGCTATCGTAATGTTCACTTAATATTGCTTGACTTCATTTTTTTTTTTTACAGTTATATGTACGTATACACGTATAGTACACACGTGTAGTTCCTTACACATACCACAAATCTTTTAATACGACTCTTAAAGATGACTACATTTTTAAATAGTGAGGTAATTTATGCAATATATTATTATAGTGAGACATGTTTTAATTAAAGGCAGATGTTATCAAATCAGAGTGTGGGGTATACATGATAGGTTATGTGAAAATTAATAATATCTAGACCTACGACATGAACTTTAACGGTGTTAAAGAGACCGAAAAGTCGCCAATCGTGGTGTTTTGGAGCTTGGCCCTGCTCGGGTAATATTGAGGAATCTCCGTACATCTTCGGTAAACGAGCACGCAATTGCAGTGATACGCATTCGACCGAAGAAAGACGAACTGAACAGCCCAACTGACAAACTACCCCACCCTCGACGGCAATTTGGTTCGCTGCTCCAAGATTTCTGTTATGCACGGCCTTGCAATAGGGGCAAGCGAATGAAATTGAACGTACATGGATATCGAGCGGTGGCTCCCTTTAACATAAAACTTGAAAGTGTTTCCTTCATTTATATATTTCCTAACCTTCATTCAAGACTAGGAAAGGAAGGAAATGTCGCGTGCTGTATTTTTGAGGTGTGGAATAAAATAAGGGTTAGTCTACACGTTAAGACACATTCTTGATTTGTGCAGTTTATTTTATAGGGCTGGTCTATATACTGCACTCGGGGAAAATCTATAATTTTTCTTTTGTACGTCTACATGCAAAATGGGGAGAATCGAGTATTTGGAGGTCCGTGAGGATTGTTATATTAAATATTACACGAAATATTTGTTACGGAAAATAGTGTGATTATGGAATGACAAACTGGTAAACCATCAAATAGGTCGAACATTAGGTATAGATCTAGACTATGTATATAATATAGATCTAGATGGGCTTAGCTTTTATATGCCTTACATCTAGATTTAACTTACATCTTAACCTCACATCTAGAATCTAGACCTAGATCTATATCCTAAAGACATACGGGTCAAAATAGATTCAACGTCAGTAAGCCGGGGCCAAGGAGTATGTTTGAAAATGTGTGTTTCCGCGTGTGGGTGTGTGTGTGTGTGTGTGGGAGGGGCTGAGCTTGCGAACGAGCACATTATTTTATTGCAATTGCGCGATGAACGCGTCTACTAAATGATAGTGGCGCCCCCCCCCCCGGTTCAGCAGCCCTCGATAAGTCGGGATAGGACCTATAGATCTAGACCTAGACTTACAAAAGTGTTAATCAATCCAAACTACTCTCAATTCTAGGTCAGTCAATGGTAATAATCCAAAAAGTAAACTCCAACGAGGCTCCGATTTGGTTAAAACTGCTCCCGCACAGGATCGTAGAATTATCAATAGACAGCGTCAAAAGAACCACTTTTACAACAAAGGTAAAGTTAATATGACCAATCTCAATCACAGCACCGAAGACATTGCTCCGGCGTACCGGGACGTAAAAAATACTCGAAGAAAATCACCCAGTGCTTTAAATGATGAAAACAGCTGTATATCTAAGGTTTAAAAAACAACGCCCTTCTCCTTGCAATGACTCTTCAAAATATTACAGCAAAGCATATCCCTTCCTTGGTTTTTAAACCTCTCTTCCATCTTCAAAGTTAATTCGTTCGGGGTCTGACAATGACAGCGATGCACATCGCAAACTAACTTTGAATATTCCGCCATTATAGTCAGAGAGAGAGAGAGAGAGAGAGACTGTGACTCTACTATCCGGCGTGGGGCGGAGCGTCTTTCAAAGTTAGGGGGCACCAGCAAAAAGTGCACTATTTTTTAAAAGGGGGCACCTTCAAAGGGTAAATACAAAGCGAAAAGAGGGAAAATTTGGTGACATTGTTATAGCCCTACAGTCTAATCAAACATTATCGAGCATTACCTTCTTCATATTTATTGTTACTATCTTTACGTGGTTCCCGGATGATTCATGTGCGAGCGAGCGGAGCGAGCGAACAAAAATTTTCAAATTTTTTTTCTAATTGAAGGCCTTATTTATACCATGTCGAGTTACCCTGGATAGTTCATACCAACTTTCTTATAACCATTACAGTTTAAAAAAAAAAGTAATAGTATAGTAACAAAGGTTGTAGCATTATTTACAGCGATGTAATTAAATGTAGCAGTAGCATTATTTACAGCGTAGCATTATTTACAGCAATAATCATATAATTAAATTGATAACCGCAAATAATTTTGAGGGCAATGTCGAATGATCATTCAATTCCTACTTTAACCCTGTGGTGTGTTTTAAAGATTACATCCATATCAACATACTCCATGAGATCTGCTTAATTTCATAATTAACTAAAGCCCCTTTCACAATTGGTCTGCGACCGTTTGCGACCATTTGGTCGCACGACAAGCTACAACAGCCTTCAATCGCCATCGATCTCATCAGGTCGCAGAAAGGCATTCACAAATGCAACAGCGGTCGTAAAACGAAAGCGACTAGAAGAGACCGTTGCACGAGTAAGTCGCATTTGCTCGCATATGCTCGTGCGAGTGGTCTTGCGTTCACATGCGAGTGTTGCACGAGTGATTGCGAGTGGCTTGACGCCAATCACAATAGTCGCACGATCGATTTCATGGTCGTGCGAGTGGATATGAGACCATGCAATCGCTCGTGCGATTGAATGAGACCGGTGCAAGTGGTCGTGAGAGTATTCGTGCGAGTGGCGTGGGGTATAAAAACCCCCTCGACAATTGACCGGTAGTCAGTTTCAAGTTGGCCTTCTTAATAGTCAAGATGCCAAAGAAGAAAGTTACAAAGAAGAGAAAGTTGTTAGAGGAGAGCCCTGTTGCAGAGGATCATCTCCATAATCCCCCTATATATACCCCCGAGGAATAGTCGCATACAGTCTCATACAGTCGTGCAACGGTAGTACAACGTTGTAAGATGTGCTGCGATCGGTCGTGCATCAGTCTCATGGTCTTAGCACAATCGCACCCATTTGCAAGACTGGTCGCTATAGGTCGCTAGCGCACGTGCGAGTGTTGCACGACCTCCAGCCCACCCACTGCGACTATTGAGTCGTGCGAACTCTCGCATCTAATCGTGCAACGTTGTGCAACACTCATACGAGAATCGCACGACTGGTCGCACGACTAATGCGAGTGAATCGATCGCATCTGGTCGTGTCTGGATTTTGAGCATGTTCAAAGTTCAGATGTGACCAGTCACGACCGCCTCAGGTTCGTGCGACCGCCTGCAACGACTGCGAGTGGTCGCAAGACACCAAGCGATCGGTCGTGCAACACCCCGAAAAATCTGTTGCAGGCGGTCGCAAACTAGTCGCAGACCAATTGTGAAAGGGGCTTAAGAGCGAGCGATCATGGCGAGCTTGCTTCGGGGAACTTTTCAGAAAATATTGCCCTTATTTGGTGTAACTTATCTTTTGCTGGGGCGGGAGGGGGCGGGTGGAGATGGGCATTCCCCCCCCCCCCATAAATATTGCGCCACAAAAGTGACAATATCACTTTCAATGACTGATCACATTTTGTGATATATCTCATGATTTTCCATCTCTTATAAATTATATTCAAATCCAATGTAACATGCAAGGTGTATAAGAAATATAGGCCTGTAACTTTGAACTAGACGTCATGTAACCTCTTTCAACCAATCACAAGTAGTTCTATAGATACACCATTTTCTGTTCATTGTTAAAGGAGAATGAAACTCAACAGAAATTACCTGATAATCATGTGGAAAGTTTTCAGCCTGTTCAAAATATCTTGAAAGTACTCCTATTTGATTGCTCAGTAAGGAGAACAATATCTCTAAAGTTCGCAGATTCCTTGCTAGATATTATTCCATGGGGGCTGTCATCTTGAAAAACTGTGATGTCATAGTAGTACATGTTCATTTACCTGTACACAATGGATATGGTTATGGATATGGTGTTGCATAATAAATAACTACTGTACAACCAAAGCCACCAATGCAAAATAGCAGCCATCTTGGTAATCCCCCCCCCCGGGATCGAAACCCATGAATGTACATGACTATAAAAATGGTCTATTATGATGAAATCCAGTGTCATGCATTCCACAGGTGATCATGAGTGTCATCGTAGCTAGTATACAGGTCAGTGGGTATCTCACATATAGCACTGCTCTGACACTACTTTGTAAAGAAAATGGCAGCCCCATGGCATAATGTGTAGCAGGGAAACTGCAACTTTTTGAGAAATTGTTCTCCTTCTTAAATAATCAAATAGGAGTAATTTCAAGATATTTTTAACAGGCTGATAATTTTCAGCATGATTACATGATTATCGACTAATCTTTGTTGCCTTTTATTCCCCTTTACACCAATACTGTGTTTGCATTCCATTAAAAGATTTATACAAGTGTAAATTAATATGATTTGATTTTATTATTTTTCAATAAAACGATACAATACGGATTTCATAAAAAACATAATACAATATAACAAATGTATATTGATCAAACGTGAAGAAATCGAGAAGAATTGAGAACGGGGGGGGGGGGGGGGGGGAGGGGGATGCTACAGACAATGATAGATTTAAATTTAAATCACCTTAAAAGATTGATTTCGATGCATGACGCCAATAGTTTTTGCCATTACTGTTATTTGCATATTTCCACAGGTCACTGTTATTTGCATATTTCCACAGATTACTGTTATTTGCATATTTCCTCAGGAGGGATGTATAGACTCCTCGTTTTGCAGAGGTGAAGATTCGGGTGCAGGGGGCAGTCACCCTCCCCAACATACTCTTTTTGATAAAGGGTGTGTCCTGCGGGGCGTGTATTGTTCAAATTCTGCATTTTGTCAACATTTGTCAAAATGTCACCATCTAGTGGTTGTAATACATATGAAACAATATTTGTCAATGTTATGTAACAGTAAACACTGACTTTCTATTGCTTTTGTGTACAAATGTGCTTATACACAGTTAATATACTATATACAGTGCTGGTCAAAAGTTTCGGTACACCTTGGATTTTCTGACGAGTTTTTACATCAGTTTTTATTTCTTGTGGAAGGACTTCCTCTAGGCTCTCAAAAGCAGTTTTGCAGGTTTCGAAGCTATAAAAAGATAATTTACTTATAATGATTTTATACTTAAAAGTGTGTTTTTCTTTCTCCGTTTTGATTAAAATAATTAAACTGGCAAAAAGCAGCCTAATGACACGTGCTGTTCAACCTTCTTTTTTGTCCAAAATTGATAGAAAAAGGACTAATACATTAGAGACCCCTCAAATTACCACAGCTTCTTTTGGTAAGAGCCTTGTAAATGGGATATATTTACCATGTTCACATGATTTCTTTCATTAGTAATTAACTTTAAATATCCATCCTGTGTGCTTGCAGTAACAGACCAAAGATCTCTCTTTGCCACTTCTTTTCAACTCTTCCCTCATAGGCCATTTAGGGTTCACGTACAGAAACTAAGCTCACAAAGGCTTTAATTTATGTTATATCACATTAATTTTGTAACTTCTGATCCCGCATATTATGTAGCATGAATATACTACGTGTTATTAAAGGAAATATATGAAGAAGGTTAAAGAATGTCAATGGTTTGGCATGTTCTATGTCTGGACCCTAAGCCTAAACTGGTTGTCTTGGACCAGTTGAACAGGAAGTCTACATGGTCTAAGCAGCATTTGTGCTACAATACTGAATGGACATTTCATATAATAATTCTTCTGAAATTCATTAAAGGAATATATTAGATCGAAAGTCAAATAAAACTATGACTGCTTTGGACAAACTTAATGTATACTTTTTGCTTTTGAAAAGAAAAGTAATTTAAAACTGCATAAATTGTTATGTCTTTTTCATCAGTTCTTGGTATCCAACAAAGCACATTTAGAGTAAAGCACACCTGAATGTTTGAGGAGATAATATTTTACAAATTTGGGTAAGGTTTGTTTATACATTATATGTTTTTATATAAAAACATGTAATGTATAACCAAACCTTGCCCAAATTTGTCAGTGCCTAAACAAGCTCATTTTGTGGGGAATAGACATTGAAGTAGAAACCCATCTCAAAATCCAGGAGGGTGGACCTAAACTTTTATCCAGTACTGTATAAACATGTATATATTTTATATATATATATATATATATATATATATATATATATATATATATATATATATAATGGTAAGGATTTGGCTAAAACACAACATGACGGGCCGTCTTGTTTGAATAAATTAAATAAATGAAATGAGCCAAGACTCATGGCTCATTTCATTTGTATATACATATATATATATATATATATATATATATATATATATATATATATATATATATATATAATATTGTAAGGAAATAACATATACAACAGCTTTGGCAACTCTCGTGAAAATAATTATAATTGTGAGAAATGAAAATGAGAGAATAATGGTTGCGTAGCTTAAATCAAAGTTCCCCAGTGTGTTTCTTAAAAAGGAAACCCAACTTTCTCCAGCTTCATTTCGTCCAATTAACATAACTTGATTTATTGTAATACATCATAAAAAAGGAAATTTTATTCCCTATCGTATGCTTCCACACTTTTTATAACAGAGCCTGGGATAATTGAACTAAAATAATTTAAACCATCAATGTAAAAATTGCTTTGCGCACGAGAGTGGGATCTATTCAATCTACACAATGGATCATTCTACACATTCACTGGAACTCACTCTGCTTTCTCGAGCAGACAATTGCTGGGACAGACAAGGCGGTTATTTGAAAGGACATTGGGGCTAATTTTGGACTCATATCTCATTCAAGGTTACATACACGTTGAAAGATTAATGAGGAAACATCATGTAATACCACTTTTCTTTGCTATTTGTCTGTATCACTTGTTTTGTTTCTTTGCAATGTACTGAATGGAATTGCACTTTGCATTACTCCTGTGCGCAGACTACTTTTGACATCACTCACTTAAAACCTGTCAAATTCATTCATGCATGACAATATCATTACATATTTGGTATCATATGAAAGAGGATAAAATGAACTTTGACATGAATAATAAGACCTAATCCAGACATAACCATATTTCTAGTAATTAATGAGAAAATTTGAGTTTCCTTTTTAAGGAAACATACTGTACATGTATATATATATATATATATATATATGTATATATATATATATATATATATATATATATATATATATATTTATTCATTCATTTATAAACATATATATGAAACAAGCGAGAAATGAAGAAACTCCGCTGACAAGTTAAATTTACGATTTTACTATATCTCTATTTCTACAACCTCTATTTGTGATACATATATACATATAATCACATGCAAGAAAAACATTATTCAAGATTTTTTTTCAAGTAATGAAGATTAAGAGCACCTAACTTGTCTCTCTTTCGAGAGATAAATCTCAATATTTTGATCATGAGAAGTTGGTCAAATTCATATTTTGCATATTTTTGGGAATATAAATGGTTTTTTAATTGCAAAGTAAATACTTTTTAAATTTATTTAATGGAGATGGGGAGGAAGCATAATAATTTAGTTATAAATAATGTTTGTACTTTGTTAAAGCAAACGATGATATTAAAAAAAAAAAACAACAACAACTCCTTTTACTGCCGGGGACCCCTAATATTTGACACACTTTATTTTGTCTATGGTGTCGGTAGTTTTGACTAAGCTTTAAATAGCGCTGTGTATCACGTCGAAGTCATCTATCTACTGATTGGTACAGAATGTTTACTACCATTTCTCCGGTTCCACAGTCATCATCCGACCCTTGGTAACTTAGCTGTGCTGGATTCACACCTGAAATTTAAAGATGAGGTTGAGTTTATAAGATGAAGGTAAAAACATAATTTTCTTATCTCTCTCGTTATTTTTGAAAAAAAAGAAGAATATGCTTGTAGAATTGTCCCTAAAAAATGATTACAATTAATGTGTATTATGATAGAAATAATCAAAACCTTTCGGGAACAAATCACGCTTGTAAACTTTGGATAAATACCTCGTGATAAGAATGAAATATTTAGATAGCATACAATGTTGTGGGGGTCATAAACGAGCAAATAAATGACTGGAATGTCTTCTTTTTCTTTAAATCAATGTTTAAGGTTTACTAAAATCCAAATAAAACAATAAAAAATGACATTAACTGTGACATATGTATTTCTTGGAACTTTTGAATTAAAAACGCTTTCCCTTCCGGAAGAAAAGAAGCAAGTGAAGAAAAGGAAAATTGAATAGCAAAGCAACAATCAAAGTGAGATTGGAAAGAAAGAAATGTGATCAAACCTTCTGGTAACATCACATAAGCATTGGAGAGCGCCCTTTCCTGGTCATTTCCGTGGTCATTTCCGTTGTCATTCTCCCGGTTATAATTCAATGACCTTGACATTGTAACCGCTTGGCCTTCGCGTACGGCCTTTGAACTACTCCTTTAAAAAGATAAACGTAAAATCTGTCATATCGGTGACACGACATTTGCTCCTGCGACGTTTGCTCCTCCGTCCATATCTCGAAAGGTCAAAGGTTAAGGTCAAGGTCATGATTTGGTTTTTTTGTTGAGGACAATATGAAGATTAGGATTAGGGTTAGGGTTAGGGTTAGGGTTAGGGTTAGGTTTAGGTTTAGGATTAACATGGCAAAGTTAGACCGGAGCAATTGTCGCAGGAGCAAATGTCATGGAACCGTCATATCATCAGTATCATAAGCTCTGAATAACGAAAAAGCCACTTCGTAATTTGTAGATAGTACAAATTTCCCCAACTTGTACGCGCACGTGCATCTGCTTTGGTGGACACCATAGATAGTGGATACGCTACTTGTTTAACAACGCCCCCCCCCCCCATTTTTTAATTTTTGATTTTAATTTTTTTTTTTTTTTTGCTTTGTGGATTCATGAAAATTCTCCCGCTCGACGTAATTTCATTGGTACCTCCGCCTTTCCATCGCGGGAGTTACCCGGGGGAAAACTACTGGCTGCTCTCCGTACGCAGCGTCGGCAGAAATAGTTTTAGGGAACAAGGGGCAGTCGGAGAAAAAATAGTAAAAACTTACTCTAAGAAGTTTGACGTCACAGGACCTATTTTTCTCCCGGAGGAATGTCTTTTTCTCGTAGAATTATTATTAATCACATGAAGAGTTCTTGACCAATCTAAGAACAATACTTTTTCAATGGACCAATCCAAGAACAATAATTTTTCAATGAGAGATATAAAGGTCATTTTTTTTACCGAGTACAAATGATCTTCATCCGCGCATGCCCAAGGTGTAGAATAAGAACTGGCTTTTTGATCAATGCAGAAGATGAACATTATGGAAAGTATGGATAAAGAAGGAGAGGACGGGATAAACAAAAAAGAATGATAGCGATAAAGCTAACAGATGAACAAAGTCACATTGAAATGTAATACCAAACAGGAATTTCCTCCTTTCTGTTAATTGTTTAAAAATTGAGACCGTTAACCTTCACAATTGACAATGACAATGACAATGACAATTACAATGACATTTATTCTCATGTCACCAATGGACAGGGTATTGGAGAATACAATCATACATGTACATAATATGATTAAAGAAAATTCTTTTTCCTGAGATATCATAAAATGGCATTAATACTTCTTATTGATAATTATCTCAAAAATTATATATGCAGCTGACGTTTACACATTGAAACGTTGCATGTGGTATCCATTTTGTCTGTAGTAAGTTTTATGATATTTTATAAAAAACAATATCAAAAGACAGCCTTTTGAACTTCTAATAGGATTTTCTCTTTTGAAAAAGCAAGACCATAAAATTGGTATGCTAGTAATCAATTAAGAATTCCACTGTAAAATTAACTTCGGTTCTATACGATTTTTATTTAGGGGAAAATATCGATAAAAAGTGTAATCTGTCTTTTATTTTCACATCTTGTGTTAAGTATGTAGATTTGTATCAAAACACCTTTTCAATCTGGACGTCTTTTACATAAGGTAACGCTTGAAGAAAACAATATAGGTTCTTTAACATGTTTATAAAGAATGGATTGAGAAAAAGAGAGTTTCTTCTTCTTATTATCATTTTTTGGTTTTAAACAAAGGAAGAAGATGAAGAAAACTATTTATACTGAAGAGAGAGGTGGATAGGATGGGGACCATTGTAATGAAGAAATAAATCCTTGGGGAAGAAGAAACAATGGGTGAAAAGGGTTAGGAAAGGAAATCAAATTTAAGAAATAAATTACATTATATTTATAGTAAGCTTGTAAATGGATGATCACAATAAACATACAAAGATGAAATTACATCGACACTTATTATTTTCTATCTTTATATTCGACATGAATGTAATACATACCCCGGTTCACCAGTAATACTCTCTAAATGTAAAAGAGTGAAAAAGCACTCAAAAGAGAGTGAAATTCCACTCTCACAAGGAGTTGAATGAGGGACAACCCTTTTCCAATGAAAAAAGAATGATCACTATTTCACTCAGGAAAGAGTGAAACATTAATCCTTTAAAGAGTGAAAATTTTATCACTAATGTGGACAGAGTGGAGATAATTCATTCCTTTCCGAATAAAATCATCAAACTGGGTCTCAAGAGTATTCTGACGGGCACGGTTCGCCACGCCGGCTGACACGGCTATCTTGTCAGGATGCCCCTGTGCCTGGCCGAGCTCCCCGTCCGTCTGGTCAAAATGTATGACCGCTGCTGAAGGCTGGAGTTACCGGCACTCGACCATCACTCAGCAGCCCTCAGTACCAGCAATCACTCATCCGTCGATGGCAATCGATTAACCCTGAAGATTTGCATGTTGCTGCGCTTAGATGTGTTGCATCTTTAATTATTATCTCTAAGCAGCAGGGGATTTCAGCACATAATTATTGATCAGCATGAATAGACCATAGGCTGCAGAGGATATGCCAGATGAATCCTCGGGTCATGATACAGTGTGATGGCTAGTCTGAAACACAGTCACTGAAGGGATGTACTACACTATTTATCCATATAACAAATCATTGACGTAACAGTTAGTAAACTAACACTTTCATTAAAACAACATAATCCCTATTGAATGATCAAATGTAACCACTGAATATCGGCAAGACAACTTTATCAAGAAATAATCTATTAAAATGAGTCATGACAAAACCCCTGTATCATTTGAATATGCGACTTATGCTAACTTTCCTGCCTGAAGCCCGAACAGGACCGATACGTTGTAATCTCTATTGGTTTGCACGTTGTAACCGATGTGCTGTCACTTATAAAATATTTAGCTCTGGTTCGTTAGAGTATTAACCACTCTTTTCAAGAGCGGTGCTTGCAGTTTTGTTCACAGCAAAGAAATGACACTGACAATGAATTTTAAGCGACTTGTCATTGGTTGCCTTCCGTCACTCGTTGCTCACGGGTGAAAATAATTCAGTCTGCATACGATATTGAGCGGAACACAGACTAGCTCTGTCAGTGAGTGAGATGGCTGATGAAGGAATATCAAAAGGGAGTGCTTTACCTTCACTCTTGTAGAGTGGCAATTTCACTCCTTTACATTTAGAGAGTACATCGCAATTATTGGCACTGATTCTGTTTTATAACAAATCTAGTCAAAGTATCAAATCGCACCTTGCCTTACAGTTCTCGTTTCAGCTATTCTAGGCCATGTTTCATAAAGCTAAAACTTTATCATGAACAAGAGCCTAGATTCTACTACACATTTGATCGTAGCCAATTAAATGCACTGATTTTAGTATAGTTTATATCAATATTACTGTGACATGGGACCCAGATCTTCAAAGCAAAAAAGGCTCACCTCGATTTTATTCGTTTAAAGACCACGGCGAGCACGATAATGACCAGGAGAATGACCACGACACTCAAACTGACAGCGACGACCGGTGTCAAACTTCTCTTTGCTTCTGATAGATTAAAGGGATTACAGGGATTACAAAAGTCAGGTCATAACTTCCATTATAGCAAATTTGTCACTATGACCAGACTAGAGCTACAAAGTTGTCCTGTACAAACAGTTGCAGCTGCTGCTACAGCCCACTATACCGCTAATGTTGTTCTCTTGGGTCTCCTAACAACTTTTCACAAGGTTCACTAGACCGACGGCCAACGAGACCGACATTTGTCTGTTTTTGTATTTTTGTTTGTCGATCATGGGCCATCTGTATTGTGGACTTTTGGAACTTTCTTCTTTTCTTTATTTTCGTATTTATTTCTTTGTAGTTGTTTTTTTTTTTGTCTGGTGGGTTGTCGGTCTAGTGGGTGTCGGTCAGGTGGGCTGTTGGTTTAGAGAACATTTTGTAAATGTCGGTCTCTTGGACTGTCGGTCTAGTGGGAAGACCCCAGTTGCAGCATGGGCCATCTGTATTGTGGACTTTTGGAACTTTCCTCTTTTCTTTATTTTCGTATTTATTTCTTTGTAGTTGTTTTTTTTTTGTCTGGTGGGTTGTCGGTCTAGTGGGTGTCGGTCGGGTGGGCTGTTGGTTTAGTGAACATTTTGTAAATGTCGGTCTCTTGGACTGTCGGTCTAGTGGGAAGACCCCAGTTACAGCATGGGCCATCTGTTTGTGGACTTTTGGAACTTTCCTCTTTTCTTTATTTTCGTATTTATTTCTTTGTAGTTGTTGTTTTTTTTTGTCTGGTGGGTTGTCGGTCTAGTGGGTGTCGGTCGGGTGGGCTGTTGGTTTAGTGAACATTTTGTAAATGTCGGTCTCTTGGACTGTCGGTCTAGTGGGAAGACCCCAGTTGCAGCATGGGCCATCTGTATTGTGGACTTTTGGAACTTTCCTCTTTTCTTTATTTTCGTACTTATTTCTTTGTAGTTGTTTTTTTTTTGTCTGGTGGGTTGTCGGTCTAGTGGGTGTCGGTCAGGTGGGCTGTTGGTTTAGAGAACATTTTGTAAATGTCGGTCTCTTGGACTGTCGGTCTAGTGGGAAGACCCCAGTTGCAGCATGGGCCATCTGTATTGTGGACTTTTGGAACTTTCCTCTTTTCTTTATTTTCGTATTTATTTCTTTGTAGTTGTTTTTTTTTTTGTCTGGTGGGTTGTCGGTCTAGTGGGTGTCGGTCAGGTGGGCTGTTGGTTTAGTGAACATTTTGTAAATATCGGTCTCTTGGACTGTCGGTCTAGTGGGAAGACCCCAGTTGCAGCATGGGCCATCTGTTTGTGGACTTTTGGAACTTTCCTCTTTTCTTTATTTTCGTATTTATTTCTTTGTAGTTGTTGTTTTTTTTTGTCTGGTGGGTTGTCGGTCTAGTGGGTGTCGGTCGGGTGGGCTGTTGGTTTAGTGAACATTTTGTAAATGTCGGTCTCGTGGACTGTCGGTCTAGTGGGAAGACCCCAGTTGCAGCATATTGTGCCGCCGTAAACACTTCACTTTTCTCTATGAAATGGAAACTGAGATAATCTTGCATCTGTACGTGTAAGCTCGTGTATAATAGAGCATCTGTATTATAATTTATAAGGTGTACCCTTAATTAAAATCTCTTTATCGTTATCGTTATCGGTGATGTCAGACCAGGGCCCTTTTGCATAAAAAGTTGCGATTAAACGCAACTCAAAAAATTAAACGCAACTCGATTTTCAACCAATCAGGATCGCGTATTCGGTACTTAAGTTTAATTTTTTGAGTTGCGTTTAATCGCAACTTTTTATGCAAGAGGGCCCAGACCTTAAAAGGCGCGTATTGATTCTACCATGCAGAATCATTAAGTGAGGCAGCATGCAATACGGTTGGCTGCAAGTTACCTAATCGAGTAGGGATTGAGACCAAGGGTTCGGTGAAAGTGATAGGACTCTCTGTTGTGGCAGCCATTGTTGTAGAACTACCTGTTGATTGTGATGAGGACGTTGTCCATTCTGTCGTCATGCCCGTCGTCGTCTGCTTCGTAGTGGTCTTACGTTGGTTCGTTGTGGCCATCGTGCGCTTCTTGGTGGTAGTCGATTTCATAGTGGTTGTAGCTTTAGTTGTTGTAGCTTTAGTTGTTGTAGCTTTAGTTGTTGTAGCTTTGTAATGACGCAGGAATTAAGGACAATATTAATTATGACAGTAATTATGTGAACAGCATCAAGCTTATGATTTGTTCGTTGGTATTTTTCATTTCATTGCACTGAAATGTAGTTTTGTCACACTATAATCACATAACTTTTTATCAATATATCTGGCCCGCCAAAGTCAAGAAGCGACTGAAAATCGCTGAAATTTAGACAACACCGCTAATAGACCGACATAAATTGACATCATTCCGAGTAGACCATATACATGATGTTAGACGATTATTGGTCCGTTTTTGGTCGTTCCACAGGTGTGACTGAAGTGAATAGCAGGGGAATAGTGGAAACGAAATTCCATTTGAAATGATTGGGAAGATCATTTGATTTTGGTTCATATTTCATATTTCAGTGGTCTACAACTAAAATTCCACTTGAACAAAAATACTCAAATTAGACTAATTTGGGGTTACTGAAAATGAATATATCACACTTAGAATTGCTGATTGGCTCACGTTTTCAAGCTATTCTAATTTTCACATTTCATGTGTAATATAATTTCCATGCTGTACTTACTAGGTGTAAGACAAGAACATAGGACACCTGTGCTTGTTAATAACTCAAAAGTTGAAACTCGTATCTGATTGAAATGTTCACATTGTAAAAGTTGAAGGATGTCAAATTCATATCAAGTAAGTTTTAATACCTACTGTCAAATATTATTCTAACAATTATGCTTAAATTATGGTTTTCTCTTTTGGGGGGTAAAAATCAGAGTGAAATGTTGTGTGTACCAGTAATCACTTCAGAACACATTACCACTGTGTGCTGCAGTAGAAAATCTAGAGCACCTCTTGTCACCCAGAGTTATGAAATATTAATTGACTCTGGGTTGAAAGAGGTTCTCTGGATTTCCAGCTGCGATAAACAAAGGCATTGTTGTGTTTTGAATTACTGACACACAGAAATTGTTCACCTTGATGTGTCAAAAAGTGAAGATATAATTCAAGCAATATTGTGAATATAATATCTGAGAGGAGGTCATAAAACTTTCACCAAATAAATTTGACATCCTTTAACTTTGCAATGAGTTATCAAACCACAAAAGTACTATTTTTTGCCTCACATCTAGTATGTAGAGCACGGGGACCCATACTATACATGAAATATGAAATAATGAATATCTTGAAACTCTGAGCCAATCAGCAATTTTAAGTGTTGTAGGCTATTTTGATTAAGCATGTAAATAAAAGGCACATTTTTTTCAAGAGGCAGAATTTTTTTGAAAAATGTAATTAATACTAACGTGTTTTTTTTTAATTAATTTAATAGTTATAGGCCTACGTTTTGTGACAGAATTTCTTGTTTTCAAAGATTTTCCTGTTCCGTAATTTAAGTAGTAATGACAATGTGTTGCACGGTTTGCTGTACGTTTACGGAAATAATTATATTCCCCATTCTTAGCACCTTACTAGTTCTTAACAATTAACTAATAGTTCGTAAGAGGAGGAGGAAGAGGAGGAGGAGGAGGAGGAAGAAGAAGAAGAAGAAGAAGAAGAAGAAGAAGAAGAAGAAGAAGAAGAAGAAGAAGAAGAAGGAGAAGAAGAAAAAGAAGCAGAAGAAGAAGTAAAAGAAGTAGTAAAAAGAAAATGAAGAAGAAGAAGAAGTAGTACAAAGGGAAGAAGAGGGAGAAGTAGAAAGAAAAAAGAAGATGAAAAGAAATAGTAAAAATAATGATATTGTTAATGAAATACAAGGTCCAGCGTACTCGCACTGACTTGACAAGTTTATTACACTCGGTTTTATTCTCCTTGAACTTTGATTATATTGTTACTGCTACTGACTGTAATAATTGTAATAATAATAATAATAATAATAATAATAACAATAATAATAATAATAATAATAATAATAATAATAATAATAATACTCACCATCATCATCATCATCATCATCGTCGTCATAATAATGATAATAATGAGTATAATGATAATAATAATATTTTGATACACGTATTTGAAAGGGGCGCAAAAAAAAGAAGAAAAAACGTAAAAAAGAGAAAGAGAAAGAGGGGAAAAGAAAGAATAATTATAATTAATAGGGATATGCGCCTCCAATCTGCACGATAAAGTGTATAAGAAATAGAGGCTGTTTTTTTTTTTTTTTTTTTTGAGAGCTTAAAATGCGAAAATATTTTAAAGTTTGGTCACTTTGCATCCTCGCAACAAATAACTGCTTCAGAATCTCGTACTTTTGCTCTCTAGATCTAATATAGGATTTATGTAATATAAAGCGTTTTCAAAGGGTTCCAAGTTTAAAAGAAAATTAGATTCTCGTTGCTTTGATCCTTGCTTTTCTCGCTGTTTCCTTTATCTTGTAATTTCATATTTTGTACTGACTTGTATTTGTATGTATTTTTAAATTATTGATGGAAATAGATAAATGAATGAATGAATATTATATAAGTATCATCAGCATCATATTAATTGTAGGATCAAAGTTTATGAAATAGCATTTGCGAAAGCTTGACAGTCGAAAGAAATTTAACTTTTGGTTGCCTTGCTAAATTTCTCGGCTAAATTTCTCCAGGATTTTCGTTAATTTTGCGCACTGTTTGAGGAAGAAGTTAATACAAACTGTTTGTTCGAAATTCAAAACTCTACTGCTCGATTGCAGTGCTCCCTTGCAAATTTTCCAATGGGTATATGCATAAGAAATCGGGTTTTCGAGGGTTAAAAATGAAACAGCAAAACAATATTTTAAAAAATGAAATTCTCCGCTCGGTCGCTTTGCTACCTAGCTTGTACAGTTACGTAGGTATAAGGGGGGGGGGGGACGGCTAAATTTCATTGTTTGCCCTAGCCGCCATAATCCCTACAGATACACCACTGACTGCGTGTATAATAGCCAGTGGCGGATTTAGGGGGGGGGGGCAATCCGGCCCGTGCCCCCCCTTTGAGGGAAAACAATGCATTGTGCCCCTCCTATTTGCGATTGTGCCCCCCTTTTCGACCAGAAAACTTTTTTTGTTGTTGCTTGTCAGAGAATTATGGAGGGGAACTGGACCCCATACCCCCCCCCCCCCCCCCACTGAGCAACTTTTGGAGGGCTGGCGAATTTTTTTTTTTTGGTCCCCCCCCCCCCCCCCCCCCCCCCACTGAGCGACTTTTGGAGGGCTGGCGAGACCAAAAAAATATGGGTCTCCCTCCAAGCAGTTTCCCAAAGTTGACAATCCTGCATTTGTGTGCCCCCCCTTATACGAAATCCTGGATCCGCCCCTGTATAATAGCTACTGTTCTTATCGTAGAAGCTTGTTACTTGAATTTCCACTGCCAGCTTTGTTGACGTAGAAGCTGGAGGAGAAGGAAGGGTTGGGATGAATATCAATTTCACCTTATGGGTGTTCCTGTACTAATGCATTCACTTCTTATAATAGTGTGTAAACAAAAGTTTGAATTGGAATATGAGTAGCATTTTTTTTATTATGCGAATACATAAAAACCAATCCCTATACATACTTACTTGGAGGTGAAGTTGACACAACAATTATGTTGTCCACTGCTATGCGACCATTCCCGCGACCAGGGGCCCTACTCCATACAGCGCTGAATTGTACCTTCATCATGTAAGTAAACGTAAGCCGTCGTATGAATGAAAAATATTCCTGAACCGTGAGTGAATCTTAACAAACTTTATATAGAAGCCCGTATTCTGAACTCCGGTTTAACTTAAACTCGAGTCTAAGTGTGGTTTAAACCCAGTCTAAATCTGCCCTTTAAACTGGAGTTCAGAATACGGGCCAATATGTTTTCATTTCTACATTGACAAAGCTAGAAAAGAGGCTAGATGTTCTAAACGTTCTTTTCTTTTTTTTCGTGTGTAAACCATGGCAAATGTCATTGTGCCTCTTAAAGGCTGCTTTATTTTATACTTCTGTTAGAAATATTGCGTGTGATTTCAGGAGTAGAAAAAGGACTCCAAGCTTCCACCTATGATAGTCTATACCAAGGGAGCAATTCATCGACGCATAATCAACCATACTTGTCCATGTGTTGGACATAATGCATGCTAATATAGTCTGGGAGCCTGTCCCGAAATAGTCGCCCCATTTTACCCATAAGATTTGACCCCGTAAGGTTACTTAGACCATCTAAGTCATTAACAAAAAGGTCAGCCTGACCGTAGCCGTCGGATTTAGACCCCCAGATCCCCAGAAGAGACCCCAAAGTCGGGTCGATTTCAACCCATCTCCCCCAAGCACCAAACTTTGTCAGGATGTAGTATGACTGGACATTACAAAACACAAACATTGACAAAAATTTTTTCGTCGGGATGGGGTGTCAGACGGCCCCTAAAAATTGGGGTAAAATTTTCCCCATGAAGCCCGGGACTGAATTTTGTCAGAAGGAAGAGCTATGGATTCCAAAAATATAAGAACTGACAAAATTGTCCATCGGGAAGGGGGTGTCAGACCCCCTGAAATGAAAACCCCAGAGTGCCCTTGGCAACGCTTTACCCCCCCCCCCTCCACAATGCTCTGTACGTAAAGGAAAAACATTTCTTTACCTTCTGACTATGAAAACTCATAAGTGTTTTATTCAATTCAGTTCAAATTTACATAATGTAATTTTCAGTATAATAATCTTCTTGAGGTGCAATTTGGTGTTAATTGGTCTTCTGATTAGTAAGTTATTAAACTGTGAAAAATGTCTTGCTTTCTCAAAAGTGGCCCCAAAATATTGTCAGGATTATGTAAACACACCCATTGTTCATCTTCACCTGTTTGACAAGGCACGGCACAACAGAAAAGCTTTTCAGGTATCTGTTGTACGTGACTGCCAGGCTGAAATGTATTATTCATGTGTTAATTGCACAGATACCAAGCAAACTCCCTATTATGCCTTGTCAGATGGTCAATGGGTGTGTTTACTTAATCCTGACAATATTTGTTTGGCTCCTTTTGAGACAGCAATACATTTTTCACCATTTAATAACTTATTAATGAAATGACCAATCAACACCAAATTGAACCAAAAGAAAATTGTTATACTCAAAATTACATTTTGTAAATTTGAATCGAATTGAATAAAACACTTTTGAGTTATCATAGTCAGAAAGTAAGAAAATGGTTTTCCTTTATGTACAGAGCATTTTTTTTTTTTTTTTTTTTGGGGGGGGGGGGGGTAAAGCATTGTCCAAGGGTACTTTGGGGTTTTCATTTCAGGGGGTCTGACACCCCCTTCCCTATGGACAATTTTGTCAGTTTTTATATCTTTGGGATGTACATCCATAGCTTTCCCTTCTGACAAAATTTGGTCCCTGGGCTTCAAGGGGAAAAATTGACCCCAATTTTTAGGGGCCGTCTGACACCCCATCCCAACGGAAATTTTTGTCAGTTTTTTTTTGTGTTTTGTAATGTTCAGTCATACTACGTCCTAGTGACAAAGTTTGGTGCATGGGGGAGATGGGGTGAAATCGACCCGACTTTGGGGTCTCTTTTGGGGGCTTTGGGGGCTAAACCCGGCAGCTACGGTCAGGCTGACAACCTTTTTGTCAATGACTTAGATGGTCTAAGCAACTTTAAGAGGTCAAATCTTATGGATAAAATGGGGTGACTATTTCGGGACAGGCTCCCGGCCTAATATTGTTTGAACCCCGTGGCATTAAGGGTACTACAAACTGGAGACTTTCGACACTACCCAAAGTCATAACACGTTGTACAATGAATATGCAATCAAGGTTTGCCTGTGTCGAATCTTTAACGGATTGACCATCCCTTGTTAAAAATGAAAATGAAAATTCAAGTTTAGACCAATCCTGATATTTCTCATTATTGTATACTATACTATCAGGGCACTAACGTCCTTCACCAAGACATTACTCGAGATTTGCCACTCTTCACCAAGATGATCCTGGTAGGAATAAAAAGTGATTGAGCGATTCAGGGGCGGCGATCCCGGGGGATGGGGGCACGTCTCCCCTCTCGGAATTTTGAATACTGAAAAGAAATGTATAGCGACTAATGAGTAAAGGATGCAACACCCTTTTTTAGGCCCTTAAGTGCTCTAAAATGCAAATTTTCACTTTTCAAAATTTGAAATGTCCTCGCTCGGTCGCTAAGCTCCCTTGCTTAAAACTGTACTTAAAACTACAATATTGCAGAAGGTCTCTAAACCTTAGGTATTCTTTAGTCAGAGATCCTCCAGTGTTTCTACAGTAGACAATGTAAACTCCCTATAGGACCTTTTGCAGGGTCAGCAATTCAGGGGGACGGGGGATGCTTCTTCCTGGAATTATTCGAGGGGTTTGTTCCCCTCCCCCTGCCCCAGAAAAATTAGCAATACTAGATATTTAGTGTAAATGTTGATTTAATGCTTGGATTTGCCTGTGTGGTCGAAAGTGCACTAAAAAGCTGTTCCAAACCTCAAAATTTCCACGGTCGCTATGCGACCTCGCAAAATAATAGACATGATTCATTGAGAAATCCGCCAAAAATGCAAAGCCTACTGCAAAATGCAAAATCTTCTCTTCTTTTTTTTTTTTTTTTTTTTTGGGGGGGGGGGGGGGATGACCCGTCACAGACACTTCCCCCTCTGCCGTGACAAGAAGTCGCCGCCCCTGGAGCGATTTATCTTTAAAGCTCACCTTACAATGATATCCTCATGAATTAAAAAAAAAAAAAAAATCCCACTATAATTTATCTCTGCTAAGAGTAAGAAATAAATATCATATCATCATGATTATTCAAGCTAGAAATGTTGTCTAAAACAAAAATCATCGGCCTACCTCTGGATTTTGCCCATTGCAGTAAATTGGGATATCCTCAACCTGCTGCCATTTAGATGTAGTTCTTTTAATACTGCGTCTTAGTTGATTGCAAACGTTTATATTTAAGGTAACATGACGAGATTCAAAAAACTTGTAGTGAAAGGAAAGTACGCCCGCGTTTCGACTAAGAAGGAGACTTGGAAGTTTGAAATTTGCTTGTCTCCTCTCATCCATGTATTGTGTGAAGAAGTAGCCATCTGTGATATATACATTATTATGTATTTCAGTTCAAAGAGAAAAAGGGGGAAAAAAGGGGAGAAAACTTCTAAACTGATATATCTCTGGACATGCAAAAATATTTTTCAACTGAAAGTAAAAGAAATATTCCTGAACATCTTTTAAAGCAAATCGGAATAAGAAAATAACGGGGGCTGTCTGATTGCCATACTTTCCATGCATCACAAAATTCGACATAGGCAAAAAAACACCAAAAAAAAAAACAAACAACCAAAAACCAAAACAAACAAACTGGAGCTCACTCAGTCAAATTTTCGTTCACGCTTGGGCGAACACTGACTGATTTGGTACAGAGTGTTAAAAAAGGCTTGCGCAAATTGAAAGAAGAGGGAAAATTAAACCAGCAGTCCGAATATGTACTTCCATTCAAACAAATTGCTCTTTTGCATGAATTGATGATTATGTTATGATAGTCTAGAAATTTTGTGGCAATTTTCTATCATAATATTAATGATTTCATTGCTTTATGCATTAGTGAGAATTAATAATGTGTAATTACTTCAAGATGTTTTAAAGCACAGTATTCACAATACATAGACACATCAAAACCACATGTCAATCATTCATTCAAGAAGTACCCAATTATTAAATCTGCAAATCGTTCAAAAAATTAGTCAGTCAATCAATCGATTGATCAGTTAATAAATCAATTAATTAACCAATCGCTTGACGAATAAAAACAAAGAAAAACATAGGCTTTTAGCCGCCACCAAAGGGGGAGGGGCGATTTTCCCCTATGTGGATCCGCAAGTGGTTACATAATGGATACACTGTGATTGATTGAATGATAGACTGATTGAGAAATTGACTGAATGCATACAGTAAATCAATCGAAAGATTGATTTACATTCTTGATTGAATGATTGATTGATAGATTGATTGACTGATTGAAAATTTATTAATTTGGCGTTCTTGATTGAATGACTTGTTTGGAAGTGCTTTAATGTGTTTTTGAATAATTTGTTAAATTATAGTGTGATTGATTGATAAATTGATTGACAGAGTTGCCCGACTGCCTGACTGGTCAATTAACTGATCAATGGTTTCAGCAATTGATCAATTAAATGTTTTATTGATTGATTGTTGATTAACTGATTACCTTATTGATTGGTTGATTGACTGACTGGCTGAATGGTTGAATTATTGACTGATGTTTTGATTGATTAATTGATTAATTGACTGGCTGAATGACTGACTGACTGATCTGTCGGTCGATGTACAGTATTGATGGGTTGATTGTTGATTGATTGATTGATTAATTGATATTTTGATTATTTGATTGAATGGTCTGAAGATGTATTAGTTTGGTATTTGGTACTTTTCTTCGTGACTCAATGACTGGCATGTGGATTTGATGTTTCTGTGAATTGTGAATACTGTGCCTAAAAGATCTTGAAGTAATTGCACATTATTAATACTCGCCCATGCATAAAGCAATTAAATCATTAAAATAATGATAGAAAACGGACACGAAATTCCTAGACTATCATAACACAATCATAAATTTATGCAAAAGAGCAATTCGTTTGAATGGGAGTACTTATTCGGACTGCTGGTTTAATTTTCCCTCTTCTTTCAATTTGGCGCAAAGCCATTTTTCACACTGTGGACCAAAACAGTCATTGATCGCCTAAGCGTGAACGAAAATATAATTTGTTTGTGGCACTTGATAGATGAGACTATTGCGCATCTATCGACATGAAAAAATCTTCTAAATATTTTGAAATGTAATTTTGAAAGATTTTTCAAAAGTGTAACGTTTTTGTTTAAATACACACTGTATATACTGTCATTCAACCAGGAAATTGTAGGTCCATGACATTTAATGGAAAAAACAACAACATTAAAATGGATTCTAGCCCCACAAAACCCCTACAAAGAGATATCATACACTATTATCAGACATTAACTGTGTAACCTCCTTTCGTTTTCTCACAGGTTGCATGCAAAGATGTACTACACAATTGCAGTTGGGTATCATCGAGCATAAATAATAGTACGTAGATCAGTTTATTCATTTTGCGTAAGCAGTCTTTCGCTGCTAAAAATTGATTCGAAGGGGCCAATTAGATTTATGCTAATTATGAAAATTGCCCAATGTTGTTTTTTGGCAACAAAGCTGAAATTGTTCGGAGACCACAAGGGATCACGAATCTACAAAAAAAAAACCTTCAACGGAAAGAACTTTTCTAGGTTTAATACAGGCTAAATAGGACTGTCAAATGGACTAGTTGGTTACATGACGTTTTTTTCCGAAGGTTTATAATTCCGAAGGTTCGTTAGTCCGGAAGGTTCGCTCTTGCGTTCATAAAAATCATCAGGTTTGTTCCTCCGAAGATTCGTAGTTCCGAAAATGAAATTCGGGTTTATGATGCCAGATGTTCATAATTCCGAAAATAAATTACGAACCTTTCGAAAAATGAACCCTCGGAAAACGAATGCCCCCCCCCTCCCCTACCTCTCCATCGATGGTAGCAAAGTCAAGGAAGTATTACTGGGACTATTATTTCATGAGGTCAAAAACTTTATTTTACTTATGGTAGAGTCATCCATGTATGTTCGAAATCACGAAGATGGATGAAATGCAGACCATGGTTAGAACCGTGAAAAAAGATGTCTTTTTCTTTTGTTTTGCATACAAGTCGACCGTTTTTTTTATTGTTTGTGTTTATTTGTTTAGTTGCTTTTTGTTTTTTGTCATTATTAATATTTATCATTTTTTGGTAGTCCAATATATCATGATCTAGATTTAAACTACCTTGGAGAATTCAGGCCATAGTGACTGTTTTGGTAAACAGGGGCAGAAAGACGAACCATTATTATCACCCGACGGTCCATTGCCATTTCTTCCGCGTCCACTGACTATTGTCCATGCTGTCAATTGTGACTGTCTGGTCTTACAATCGTGCAAATTCTTCGCAGTCCACCAACTGCGCCATCCAAAGTCACAACTGAAATCTTCATACAAAAAGTAACAAAATTGTGGCATGATAAAGAAGAGGAACTTTAATTCATTGACCTTTCCCCCTTTATTTTCAGCGGGAGCGTCAATCTGTATGTAGTAAGGGGGATACACAACGCACAGGATACACCGTCTTTTTATAGGGGTGGGGTTGGAGGCTACTGCCCCTAACTCACTCTTGGATGGACGCCCAGGGTAATCTCACTGCGTCCAGAGGTTGTAACACATGTCAATTCCAGAATTTTAATTCGAAAACGGAGTGAATTTACGCAGTCAATTATCCATGGCAGTGGCGGATCGGGGGGGGGGGGGCGGGCCCCTCTCCTAAAAGGGGGCCCAAAAATGTTGAGGACCTTTTTTTTTTTTTTTTTTTTTCTTGTCAGAGACTTTTGAGTTAAAAAGGGGCCCAAAATGCTGAGGACCTGTTTTTTTTTTGTTTTTTTTTTGCTTGTCAAATTTTTTTGGGAATATTGAGCCCCCTCCCTCAAGAAATCCTGGATCCACCACTGATCCATGGTTCATAATTTATCATTCACTGTGATCTATAATTATTACACTTCACATATTCTTTCCATTAAAATTACGGACTTATAGGTACATATAATTGTAGTCCAATTTAATTAATCATTTGAGTTCATTCTATATGTCTACATGTCAAGAAACATTCTTTTTTTGTTTAATCATATAAATCCATGTCAGCGGTCACATTGTTAATTGGTCCAGTGTGATGATTTTGATTCCTCAAGAAAAAATTATCAGTTATATTATCAGTTCAAATATCATGACATTACATGACACAAT
Source organism: Heliocidaris tuberculata (assembly GCA_025618425.1). Lineage (NCBI taxonomy): Eukaryota > Metazoa > Echinodermata > Echinoidea > Camarodonta > Echinometridae > Heliocidaris > Heliocidaris tuberculata. The sequence continues at coordinate 22,965,726 of CM046841.1, forward strand.
TACATTGACTCTAGAACAGAAAGCAGAATACAAAGACAAAAAAGAAAGGAAGGCAGAAATGAAAATACTCACCAGCCAACGATAAACGTGACATAAAAATTATCACTATTGCCAGTACAAGCTGCATACGAGTAATATTCCTTAATACTAGCATTGTTGCCACAGCTTAGTTGTAATTATCTCACAAAACTCAGCCTGCATCAACGAAAGACGTCAAGGAATCGTCTCCTCTTTCGTTATGAGCGTGCAATGAAAATTATATCTATGCCAAGTTCTGGATGAAAATAGTCGTAGAAAATGTACAAGGAAGAGACACGAAAAAGCGGCAGATCCAGAATTTTGACTGACGGGGTGGGGGGGGGGGCACAAAATATTCTTTGACAAGTTAAATACATGTCAGGATGACGGTACTCATAAATTCTATATTCGCTATCCCCTTCTCTGTATATTTCAAGTATTTAGTGTATAACAATGCTCTTTATTTAGGATACTTCAAGTATAGTAAACCTGTTTCATTATGTTTCGCTTCTATACGAATACATATTATACCATTATTTTGAGAGCAACATAAAGACTTGTCAAAAGACACATAGACCTGAAGACACAGGTCATCATACTGTAGATAAGTGACGATGAACAAATACTAGTAGAAACATGGGGAAAGGCATAGGCGTAGAATCGCCTATGTCAAAATTTTCAAATCACCACCTCATATTTTTGCTCGCTCTCAAAAATTATAAACCAGAAGGTTTTTATTCGGTGAAAAGGCGTCAGTTCCCCTCCCCGCTCGCGAAAATATGCCCGTAAGCCCATGGGGAGGAAAAACCCCTTGCTTTAGTCCACATCTCTAATGAATACAGCTCGTGACATTTCCTTCCTCTTCTAGCCTGGTATGAAGGTTAAAAAAATACCAAAGAAGGAAATACTTCCAATTTTTTTTTAAAAGCACTGTTTATGTCCCAGGCCTAGATCTTTCGCATAGCTTGTCAAACGTACCTCACACTCTCTTTTGATAAAATCTGCCGTAAATCAAAATATGATACATTACAAGACACTATCAAAATTATCTTGCGCAAAATTTCCTCGATATTTCGAAATGCAGACATTTTTAGAAGTTTTTACAAATATAAAAAATCAAACAATAAACATTGTTATCGAATATTTTTCGCAACAATTTTATAATACTGAATATCTTTACGCAGCTCATCCTTGTATGAGCTGGCGAACAGCTGGCGATGAAAAAGATAGACATCATCGCCACAGAAAAATCCAATTTCTGCCTTTCGACTTACACACAAATTTCTCTAGTGAGTATGAAAACCTCAAATAATCTTATATATCTCAAACAATCTCACATCTAGATATAAACGTGCAAGGATTCATATATGAACCAACCAAATCAACATTTGTTTCAAAATATGGTGCTATGATGAATATTCATAATCTGACATGGTCATGTGACATGTTACCATAGCTATATCACTAATTATCATCATATAAGCAGCTTATTAAATATGTGCAAAAAAAAAACAAAAAAAAAACTTGTCTTGTACCAAGTGGGTGTATACACAATTGCTCAAATTTAAAACAGGAAACTGTTCAGGTAAAAACAACATGAATTTACAGGATAATGTCTGACATTTCAAACGATCCTTTTCTTCTTGTTTTTTTTTGTCGGAAATGCAAGTAATGCAAGTTACAACTCTTTTTTTTAAACCGTTAGATGAAGACATGCATAAGACCCAGTGGTGGATCCAGGATTTCTTGAGAAGGGGGCTCAATGTTCACAAAAATTTTTGATAAGCAAAAAAAAAAAAAAAAAAAGGGTCCTCAGCATTTTCGGGCCCCTTTTTAACTCAAAAAATCTCTGACAAACAAAAAAGAAAAAAAAATTCCTCAGCATTTTTTTGGCCCCCTTTTGTTCCCAGGGGAGGCCCCCCCCCCTGGATCCTCCACTGATGAGACCTTATACAGAGAGTATCAACATGTACAAAGTATTTTCATATATTTACTGTAGTACTCAGTACACTCTATCATCAGTGTGATCTTTGTTTTAAAGCTTTTCTCTCTGGTTGAATGCCTACTCTTTCTTCTTTCGGAAAAAAAACCCCAGCATAAAATAAATCCAAGCAAATAATATGACAATTATTCTCGGTATTGTCTTTCTCTCAATTTTCTGCACAAATACAGATCAAAACTAAATGCATGTATGCATTTACTTTCTCACCTACATACTACATTAGTTTCTGTTTCTCCATCCTAATTATAATTTGAACAAGCCCCCCAATGAGAAGTTACAAATGGAGTGTTTGTTTGTTTGTTTGTTTTCATTTCCGTAATCAATGACATAAATAATATACATAATAATTATAAATCATGATTTACATACGGCGGATAGCCCATTTCAGCCGTAATAACAAAATACGGCTGTTCTTCCATGGGGTCCTTGATAACAATGATATGTACAAATATTACAATTCTTGGGGGAAAAAAAGACTTACAAAGTCTTCTTGAATACATAAAATTATATTGTACAAAACGAAACAAAACAAAAACAATGTATTGAACATGCATGATATCATTTAAAAATACAATTCTTTTCGATTATATTTGCAGTACATATTCAATATTTTATAAGGGAGAGAGAACCATACAATCCCTATAAACAAAACAAAAAAACAAAAAATAGAAGGAAAGAGAGAGATGAAAACTTCCTTGTGCACAGTTCTATACTTTGAAATAATTTTGTAAATTGGATTTAAAAGTTTGGATTGTAAAGGCACTACGGGTATTTGATGGCAATTTGTTGTATAATGAAGTTCCTCTATAGTAGAATGTTCTTTTACAGTTATTGGTTCTCGGTTTGGGGAGACTGAGGTTACCTACAGAACGAAGAAAATACATGCCTGGTTTAATAGCAATAGGGCGTTTTATATATAAAGGTACGAGATCATTTAAAATTTTGAACATCATAATATGCATATGTTCTTCTTGACGGACACTCAATTTCTTCCATTTTAAAATGTCATGAATATGAGAAATAGAGGTATGGGAATATGGATTTATCTTTAATATGATTCTACCTGCTCTGTTCTGAAGTTTTTGTAACAAATCTAAATATCTCTTAGGGGCAGACTGCCAAATTATATCTGCGTAGTCAAAATGGGGAAGAATAATAAAAGAATATACAATTTTTAAAATAGATTCATTAACAAAATATCATTTTGCCTATTTTTGAGCACATTTTTTCAATTTAGTTATTCAATTTAAGCTCTTTATCAATAAAAAAACCAAGATATTTGACAGTGTCTACATTCTGAATTTTTGTATTATGAATTTTAAAATCTAAATCACTGTGCCTTGCTAACATCTGTCTCGTTCCAAATAACATACCTACAGTTTTTGTACAATTTAATTTCAATTTATTTTTGTTCATCCACTGGATTACTTTGGCGAGTTCGTCATTTAAAACTGTTTCGACGACTTTTTTCTCTCCAAAACATTGTAACTACTACATGTGTATAGTCTGAATTTTCTGTATCAACCAAAACATCAACTTAGTACAATACATTTGAGCATATGAAATACAATACGAACTGTTACAAAAAGAGTCATGCACATGCAGATATAAAACTATGTTGCATAGACAATCTATGATATTGAAATAGACTACCTGCAACTCAAAAACATGGCCTGCAAAAAGTATACTTCACACATTTTTCATATGGTGGAGTATCTTGTCTGATGTTTGTTGAAATTCTTCGACATGTAGCACACCTGGCGTTCCAAGCCAGCATCATCTGCTTGGATCAACACACTTCCTGCACCAAACGACTAGCATCTACTTCAGGTATGAAAGCTTTGTCAAAATCTGGTGCCGCTAGGACTGGTGTGCTCGCAAGCGTATAACTTAAGTCGTTCAAACGCGACTTGGCATGTTGAAGTCCAAGAGTAGGCCTATAGCACATCCTTCCATAGTAAATTGGTGATTGGTGCTGCAACATCAGCGAAGTTCTTCTACCGGGAATATCACCAAACAGGTGGCTATATTCATGAGTAACGCTTTCCAATGAATTCCTCTCACTTGTCGGAAGGTGACTCAACCTTTCACCCAGATTTGCAAGTACCTCAGAATTCTTCAAACTTAATTCAGGCAACTGAAAGTCAACTTCACTCTGAACATCAATGTCATCACCATCATTCTCACAGCCACTGACAACAACACTAGCAACAGGCTTCTCTATGCCTTCCCTATTGCGTTCTACATACTCTTTGAAGATATTGATGTGACAAAGGCGCTTCTGACTTCTTCGATTAGGAGTCCGAAACTGGTGTAATCCAGGTGTTATTCAGGTGTTATCAAAGTGTAATCCAGGTGTTATCCAGGTGTTATCCGGTTGTTATACTGGTGTAATCCGGTTGCTATCCAGGTGGTAACCAGCTGTTATCCAGGTGATATCCAGGTGTTATCCAGGTGTTATCCAGATGGTATCTAGGTGTTATCCAGGTGTTATCAAAGTGTAATCCAGGTGTTATCCAGGTGTTATCCGGTTGTTATACTGGTGTAATCCGGTTGCTATCCAGGTGGTAACCAGCTGTTATCCAGGTGATATCCAGGTGTTATCCAGGTGTTATCCAGTTGTTATACTGGTGTAATCTGGGTGTTATCCAGGTGGTATCCAGGTGGTATCTAGGTGTTATCCAGGTGTTATCCAGGTGTTATTAAGGTGTTATCCAGGTGTTATCCAGATGGTATCCAGGTGTTTTCCAGGTGTTTTCCAGGTGTTTTCCAAGTGTTATCCGGATGTTATCCAGGTGTTATCAAGGTTATCACTGTGTTATCCAGGTGTTATCCGGTGTTATCCAGGTGTTATCCGGTTCTTATACTGGTGTAATCCGGGTGCTATCCAGGTGGTAACCAGCTGTTATCCAGGTGTTATCAAGGTGTTATCCAGGTGTAATCCAGGTGTTATCTGGTTCTACTGGTGTAATCCAAGTGTTATCCAGGCGTTATCCAGGTGTATCCAGGTGTTATCAAAGTGTTATCCAGGTGTTATCCAGCTGTTATACTGGTGTAATCTGGGTGCTATCCAGGTGGTAACTCGCTGTTATCCATTTTTTATCCAAGTGTTATCCAGTTCTACTGGTGTAATCCAGGTGTTATCCATGTGTTATCCGGATGTAATCCAGGTATTATCCAGTTGTAATCTGGGTGTTATCCAGGTGCTATCCAGGTGTTATCCAGTTGTTATCCAGGTGTTATCCAGGTGTTATCAAAGTGTTATTCAGGTTTTATCCAGGTGTTATCCAGGTGTTATCCAGTTCTACTGGTGTAATCCAGGTGTTATCCAGGTGTTATCTAGGTGTTATCCAGGTGTATCCAGGTGTTATCCAGCTGTTATCCGGGTATTATCCAGGTGTCATCCAGGTGTTATCCAGGTGTCATCCAGGTGTTATCAAGGTGTTATCCAGGTGTTATCCGGGTGTTATCAAGGTGTTATCCAGGTGTTATCCCTTGGTTATCCAGGTGTTTGCCAGGTGTTATCGAGGTGTTATGCAGGTGTTATCCAGATGTTATCCAGGTGTTATCCAAGTGTTATCAAGGTGTTATGCAGGTGTTATCCAGGTGTTATCCAGGTGGTATCCAGGTGTTATCGAGTTCTACTGGTGTAATCTAGGTGTTATCCAGGTGTTATCTAGGTGGTATCCAGGTGTATCCAGGTGTTATCCAGGTGTTATCCAGGTGTTATCTGGGTGTTATCCAGGTGTTATCCAGGTGTTATCAAGGTGTTATGCAGGTGTTATGCAGGTGTTATCAAGGTTATGAAGGTGTAATGCAGGTGTAATGCAGGTGTTATGCAGGTGTTATGCAGGTGTTATCCAGGTATTAAAACCTAATAACACCTTGATAACACCTTAATAACACTTGGATAACACCTAGATACCACCTGGATAACACCTTGATAACACCTGGAAAACACCTAGATACCACCTGGATAACACCTGGATAATACCTGGATAGTACCTGGATAACACCTGGATTACACTAGTATAACAGATAACACCTGGATAACACCCGTATAACTTCCGGATAACACCTGGATAACACCCTGATAACACCTGAATAACATCTAGATAACACTTGGAAAACCCCTGGATAACACCTGGATACCACCTGGATAACTCCCGATAACACCTGGATAACACCCTGATAACACCTGGATAACATCCGGATAACACTTGGAAAACACCTGGATAACACCGGCATACCATCTGGATAACACCTGGATACCACCTGGTTAACTCTTGGATAGCACCTGGATAACACCTTGATAACACCCAGATAACGCCTTGATAACACCTGGATAACACCTGGATAACACCTAGATACCACCTGGATACCACCTGGATAACACCTGGATAACACCTTGATAACACCAGTATATCAACAGCATAACCTCTAGCGGCTATATAGTTCTATTTATTGTCGATCCCTCAAATTGCCTGTGGCTTGAAAGTGTAGAAGAGCTATTTAGCTCCCTCTCCTCAACATTTCAGTTGTTAGCGTTCCGGGGCCTGTTTCTCGAAACCAACGACAGGACAGTCATAACTTTATCTGCCAACTACGGAGATGTCTATGATCTTCCTAAAATTTCACAAAGAGCTTACTAGCTAGACATCTTTTTTTTTTTTTTTTTTTTTTTTTTTTTAATAACACACATACACACGCTGGTATCAATATGCCTATAGCACTTCATTTATTTGATGTACGATAAAAGAGCAATGTAGATAAAATGCCTTGCTCAAGGGCATAAGTGCCGTGCCGGGGATCGAACGCCCGATCCTCGCATCTCCAGTCAAGCGCCTTAAACCACTGGACCACGGCACCTCCACAATATCTTATGATATCGATACTATCGGCTAGAATAGGAGCCGACAAGTAGCGTTGGTTGCAATTGCATTATTATTTTGAAAAGCTAAATTTAACTCAAACTGCAAATATTTGAATGACTTAGGGGGGAAATGGAATAGGAGAAAGGTATAATTGATTCCAAACACTTTTTAAATTATGTAAATTATACGACGGATTCGCTTATAAATTGAAAAATACGAGTTATCGATTTCAAGATCGGTGAGACAGATTTTACGTTTGATAGGTACCCCCCGGATGTCGTCATTTGATAGTTTATCAAAATACAGGTGTACATATTGTCATAGCAACAATAAGATGCTATGAACGTTTTTCACAATGTTTTTAGACTTGATTATGATAATGAAATTACAAAATATTCATATTATAAGTTTAAACACGTATATTTCAAAGTATTCATTCACAAAATCATTGATACAATTCATGTTTGCGCTGATATTGGTCTGAAAAACACAGAATATGCCTTTGACTATGGCTGCCCTAAAGTGTCAGATTACGGTTCCCTCTTCGGATTTTAGTTCACCAAAGAAATCTTTCTAGAAACTTTTTACGAAGATCTTTCAATTATTTGTTTTCACATAACCTGCACGCTTGTCATGATACAAGAAATAAAATGTGATTTTTATTATGGTAGCAAACACTGCGTATTTTCGTATAATTTTCATAACATAAACATAGAAAAATTCCAGATTAAGTGAATGTGAAGAAAGATAATTTTGAAAGAGTTGTAAAAATATGTAGCTTCCCTTTTTGCCGACCATAATCTTCCCAACAAATAACATGTGATGGCGCTGTACTCAACTAAAAAAGATATGACAGGGTTGGAGGCTTCACAAGTCCTTGTCTCGCAGGTTGTCGTTGATCTCAAGCTATGGTCACATCCCAGCGCGGAGTTAAAATTTCGGCGGCGCCTGGTCACTTTTCACTCGCCTCCCAAAATACGTTCGGTGGGCACTGACCTAATCAAGCGGTCGCCGTCGAGCGATTTTGGTCAAAAATCGAAGCCGCTAGATCAAAGGATGTCGAGCGGTCGCCGCCTGGTCGCCGCTGGGAGATCAGTGGGTCACCGGTCGGTGACCGACCGACGTGTTCAAAGTAGAGCCGGCGTCCGGGCGGTCGTACGCCACCCTCTCCCTCAGCCGGGCAACGTGCTGGGCTTGTGGATCTCGCTGTCGTAGTTGCTGAGGTGGAATCAAAGGCATCGTAGACCTCGTTGACCTCTCAGATGCAGAGCAAAAGCGTTGTTGTTGATGGCCAAGGCGCAGTCACATATATATCCAGGTCGCTCGAGAGAAATTCCAGGCGGAGACCGGCGGGCCGCCGCCGGTACGCCTACGGCACACCTGCAGATGTCCCGCCGATCACCGGCCGGATGCCGGGCGATATCTTAAAAATCAGCCGGTGGCCGGTGGAAGATCGTCCGGGAATCGGTAGGTCATCATTCGGTCACTGCTCGCACGGTGCGCGGAGAAGATCCCCCGATTTCGCCGAGTTTTGGCCTAAAATCGACCGGCAACCGACGGGAAATCGGCAGGGCATCGCTGGGGCTTTAACAGCCCGCTCGATTTCTCCAAAAATCGCTGGGCGATTCCTAAATTCCAGCGGCGCCCGAGCAGGCCACAAATCGGTCGGTCGCCGCCCTGATTGGTGACCATAGCTTTAGCTAGGACGGCTTCGTGAACATGGTGAAACACGTAGAGGACAACTAGCGAACTAACGCCGACTTAGTCAAGGAGTTAGACATATGACAGTTTCGAGAAACAGGCCCCTGACTGTCTTCATGAGTATGGATATGAAGAATGACTTTAAGCTACATATTGTATACTGGAGCCCCTCTGCTTAATGCAAAAGAAATTAACCTCCCAGAGGATTGGTCTCTAACCCTTAAGGCTCGTTCAGATTTCTGCGTTAAACCGCGGCAGTTTTTCTTTGTTGTGCTAAATGAATGGCAAGTAAGGTTGAAAAACGTAGTTGTTCGAAACACAGGTCCTACACATACTCAATTATCTACACGTGTTATAAGATACAAAAATGTGCAGTGCAGTACGCTTAAGTACGCTTAAAAAACCGCCACGGTCTACTGCGGCATATACATGTGAACAAGCCCAGTGCCACAAAGTGTACAGAAAATGTATCTTACTACGACTACATGAAGCTTGGAGAAGGTAATGTGTTTCGAGATCTACCTTGGCTGACCAGTGATGCTTTTCTTCTATTTTTTAAAATATGTTTATTTGAATTATATTATGTATGTTTTTAGTACAATATGTGAGGTAAGATGTAGTTACACTATGACTTTTTTTTGTTCACATTACTCATGTGGAATCACATAATTTTACACACAAAAGTTAGAATTGTGTGACAAAGCAATAGTCATTTTTTTGCAAGGCACAATGCAGTGTTAAGTAAACTATATACATTCATACATTCATACATTCATACATCATAAAAATCACATACATGTATAACATCACCAACAGCTATATGTCATGAATGGACCCTCTATATAAAAGACAAAAATAGAATTGTTGACACATTTATTTTTGTTTGATTGAATAGTTATGATAGTGGTCCTTATGAATGGAAGTCCTTATGAATAGCGAGGTAATTTGTGTATGGTTTGCTCGCTATTTCGAAGGACCGCTATTCATGCAAAACCGCTATTCATTTATTCACGCGTTATGGATAGCGGTCCTTATGAATAAGTGGTCATTATGAATAACGAGGTTACCCCAGTATTTCAAGGGTTTAGCTGGCACTTCCAATTGTCATTATCTTATCGATGTAGGGCTGAATTGCGTCACCGTTTGATGCGTCTACGTACTGGACCTGCCGATGTTCTTCCCGCTCTATGTCATAGATTCCGTATCCTTCATCACCTGCCCAGAAGAGGGTTCTGTAAATGATGGCGATATTTTTCACCGTAGCGTCTAGATTATATTTCGCGCAATTCTTCTTTTCCACTCAAGGGGGTGATTTGGATATCTTTGAACATTGTTTGGTACAGTAAGTTTGCTGTTTAAGAAACGGGGAAGAAGAAGAAGAAGAAGAAGAAGAAGAAGAAGAAGAAGAAGAAGAAGAAGAAGAAGAAGAAGAAGAAGAAGAAGAAGAAGAAGAAGAAGAAGAAGAAGAAGAAGAAGAAGAAGAAGAAGAAGAAGAAGAAGAAGAAGAAGAAGAAGAAGAAGAAGAAGAAGAAGAAAAAAAAAAGAAGAAGAAGAAGAAGAAGAAGAAGAAGAAGAAGAAGAAGAAGAAGAAAACAAGAAAGGTTCTACAAGGGTTAATTCTACATTGGTTCTAATAAGAAGCACCTTCCTGGGAACCTTTTAAGCTTATAATAGACTCATTAATAGGGTTTTAGTGCCATAATGGTTCTTTTATTAGAGAACTCCATCATTTAGGGGGGGGGGGATCCTTTTTGACCCATTACGTAAAAATGGAATTGATAAACATCATGCTTGTAAATTAGGGCCGAAATACTTTTGTATGTTGACGTATTTTAAAATTACCCTGTATATGATTTTCAAAATGACCGCTAGCCTATCGGGACAAAAGTAGAGCATTACTTTATACATTTTAACTCCATCGCCGACCCAGGGAAGACATCTCAAAGCGCTTTATATCCAGTGGAAAAGGCGCTACTATTATTATCATAATTTTATATTTCTCTGTTGACATTAATTTCTTTGGGGAGGGGGGCAGGGAGCTGCGGTCTCTTCAGCTCCCCTACTCTCTAAATGATTATGTTTCGCAAAATTGAACTTCATTAGATTTGAGAAACTATTTTTACTCACCTTTATAGTCTAGGTAGATATCATTAGGACCAATGGAAGTGAGAAGTATTTGGCCAGGGCATCCCTCATCGCTACATGTTGGTAAATGATAGCCTGCTTCGTCACTGTAGCCATCATGACTCGCTCCAGCTACTACAATTTTTCTTTATGTTAATGAGAAGAACTCTTATGTAAGATTATAAGCCTTTTTGTTTACTTGCTACAATTATCGTGATTTGTAAATTGTACTTGCTTGCTTGTAAACTTGATTTGTTAATTGGTTTGTTAATTTGTTTGCTTATTCGATCATAGCCTTCAGTGGTGTAACTAATGGCCTTTTATCAAAATCTGCATCTCATCAACCGAGTAAGACCCGTGGTCCCCTCCCTATGATGTTAGTGCCCCCTTAGTGCTTGGACACCAGTGGCGTATCTAGGGATTATGGCGCCCGGGGCAAATAATGAAGTTGCGCTCCCCCAGTGCCCCAACCTATCTACCTTATTGTACAAGCGAAGGAGCAAAGCGACCCAGCGGCAATTTTTTTTGTGTTGCATTTTCAACCCTAAAAAAACACAATCTCTTGCTCATTTTACCCAGGAAATTTTGCAACCGACCACTGCAATTAAAGTGATTGATTAACTTTGTGAAAAATTGTAAAATCAGCTCAAATGCCAGTGAATTGTGTGCAGTCCTCTAACTACATATATAATTAAGGTTATGTGAAAGTATGAGAGAAAATGGAACCCGTTTACTATCCTAAAAAAGAGAAAATCGCGATCAATCGCTAGCGCAAGTCGCTCGGCTTCTTCGCTGCGCTGCAGTCACAAAAACCAAGCACCAGCGCTTGGCGATTTCAGAGCGGGTTTCCAGCCCGTACGGTATTCTGTGATAGAGCGAGGTATGCCAACCGTAAGAGTTCTTTAGGGTTCGGTGGTACTCTATCCCGACATCAATGTTCAATCGTAAATATCTTGATATATAAACGACCGATCAGCTTATAAAACTCAGGCGATTCCTGTCTGAGCTAAAGGTTTGCAATTATGATTACAGCATTAGCTGGAACAGTGATTTTTTTTTTTCAATCCTGGGCAAAGTTAATCAATCAAAGTTAATTAAGCAGTAGAGAAGTTTGAATTTTGTACATTGATAAACGGTTTTCTATTCACTCCCTTCTAAAATTGAGAGCAAAATTAACGAAAACCCTTGAGAAATACTCGACTGAAAGTTGAGATTTCTTTTAAATGATGAAGATCTGCAAAGCAACGACAATCACATCTTTATTTTTCAAATTATGAACCCTTAAAACAGGTTTTAAAAAAGAAGCTATTTAAGATCTAAACTGTGCGTCCCAGAAAAAACGAAACCCTAAAACAAAGGGTTATTGTGACTACACAATGTGCTCTATGAAAATATTTATCTATTTTCCAAAAACTAGAAGTATTATGCTTTTAAGTGATACCTTGATGGCATCCATCTGTACATGCTTTACCGAGCAGCAGCATTTTGAAAATGACGTGTAAAAACTCAGTTGTGCCAGATTTGGGTAAAACCGTGAAAACGTTCACATGCGAACATGACACAAGGGAAATACCAGCTTTAAGAGATATGCTACGTGAAATTCCCTCGTGTGATGACATGCATTCAATCAGAAATTCATAAAACACAGGTCGATATCAATTTCCAGTGGTGGCAGGGGTATACGCCCCCAAAATTTCCTAAATCAGTAAATATCCTTCAAAAGATGAAAAAGTGTCCCTCTTGTGATAGAAAAGGTGCCCCTCCTGAGGTGGGAAATTGCCATAATCTTGATATTTTTTCTGCCTTATGTGCCCTTTCAACCTTGTATTTCCTTTTGATGACAATGAAAAGTGCCACTAACTTTACTTTTATGAAAAAAACACCTTTCTGTCCGCTTTGTTCTTAAAAGAAATTGCAGTTCTTCAAAGTTCCAAAAATTACTTTTCATTTCCATTGCAGGTACCATTTCAATACAAAACATGCCCTTTCTTTACCCCCAACATCAACAAAACATTGAACATCCTTTATTTCATGATGAGGGCATTATCCTTACCATCGTTATTGAAAGAAACCACATGAAAACACTCTTCTCGCAGGGTTTTAAAAGTCATGTTACATTTGGGTTATTTTCGCATTTGATTCTAACGTTTTCACGGTTTTGCCCAAATCTGGCACAACTGAGTTTTTACATGTCATTTTCAAAATGCTCCTGCTCGGTAAAGAATGTACGGATGGATGCCATCAAGGTATCATTTAAAAGCATAATAATTTTAGTTTATGGAAAAAGAATAATCATTGTCATACAGCACATAGTGTGGTCACAATAACCCTTTGTTTTAGGGTTTCGTTTTTTCTGGGACGCACTGTATAGGTTTATGGGGGAGCGAAATTACTAGATCATGAAAGAAAATGATTTTGCGAGGGAGCAAAGCGACCGAGCTTTAGAAAAACTTTGGCATTAATATTTTTTAAATCCTCAAAAACTGTATTTCTAATGCATTTACCATGCCGATGGGTGGGTGTGGGGGGGGGGGGGGGGGGGAGGTATAATCCTTAAGTATTATGATTTTTTTTTCTTAATTTCCCCTTTTTTTCTTTCTCTCTTTTGCGTATTTTGCGCCCCTCCAAGTGCTGTCCGGTGCACGTGCCCCCCTGCCCCTAGATACGCCACTGCTGGACACACGCTAAGCCGCACTGATATCCTGCATGTACATTTTGGATTGCATTGACAAAAGACTTACCAAGCCGTCCTTCATCCCCCCCCCCTAAAAAAAAGAAAAGCAGCAGCAGAAGAAGAAGAAGAAGAAGAAGAAGAAGAAGAAGAAGGGGTGGATCCGATCGTGAGCACGACGTGGTAAAAATAGCTTACCCTTCCCTTCGCTCTTTTCATGTCTCATCCGAATCCATACTGTAATGTGAAAAGTTTAAAGATGACACTTACCCAGTAATGGAATGCACTGTCATAGTATTTATACCATCGGGAAATATTTTGCAAATATGACAATTGCCTTTCAAGTTGTTTTCATGAAACTGTATCATCATAACAGTATTTGATACTGCTATGTAGAGACGTCGAGATGTTTGGGGATAACGAGCGTCGTGAAACTCCATATTTTTTACTTCTGATTTGGAACAAAAATAATGAAGCAAAATAAATTGATGATTGATGAAAATGATCATGAATATGTGAGTGAGCAACAAAATGTGTTTTAATTTATTAATATTGATACTGACTTGACTTATGGGGGGGGGGGGTGCTGAGAAAAATGGCTGGAAACTATATTATGAAAATATATTTTACGACAGACCACACAGCAAACAGGGCGGTTAAAACATGCAAATGCTCCACCTGAGAAGAAAAAAAAAGCTAAGATGCAGATGGTAAAGGTAGGCCCAAGAGTGCAAGAATAAGGAGATAGAGGGGAAGAAAGAGAGAGAGAGAGAGAGAGAGAGAGAGAGAGAAAGAGGAATGGGGGAGAGGAGAGAGAGATATAAAGACAAAGAATAAAGAAACGGAGTAGGTGATCAGTATCCGACGTCAAATTGACACAATGCAGAGGTACCTGAACTACACCACCATCTGAATGCATGGAAGAGTCATCAGAGAAAGGCAACACATCAGCACAAAAGAGACTTTGAGAAGCCCCTGTATCACGAAGAATACGCACGCAGGCGCGTCACCATATGCCTTATTAGATATTTTAGTACCATCTGTTCATCAACTGAAATCCATGCATTATGCATGTATTATTTCAATGTTGCTAAATCATCATTAAATGTAGGTTAAGGACGTTCCACATTAAAGTCAAATCCATGTCATTTTCACCAAACTTTGCATGTAGTTACTTTGGTCCATGAGAAGCCCAAATATGCGTAAAAAATTATAGGTCTATGTGCTTACTTTTTTTCTATGGGACACTGAACTGTGCCATGATTGGGTGTCAGGTAGAATGACGTCACCGCAAGTTTTTGGCCATTGATAGGCTTCAAAATTCCTATTGTCATATACAAATCCCACATGATTCTGTCAAAATCCATGTCAGATTCGTAAATTTTTCCAGATTGGTAGCGAAGAGTATACTGAAGGAGGAGAAATTTAAAAAAAAAAAGGGGGGGGGGGGGGGGGGTCCATACACTCGTTTTTGTGTTAGCAGCTCCCTCAGGTGACGGAAAAAGTCAAAAACTTGCAAAACTCGCAAAAACTGCACCTGGCTAGCTGGGAACCAGTCTGGGAATGGTATGGGTTCGAAAAAAACTCTACTCTACATTCAAAATCCATGTCAGATTCGTAAATTTTTCCAGATTTGTAGAGAAAAGTATACTGAAGGAGGAGAAAGTTTTAAAAAGGGGGTCCATGCACTCGTTTTTGTGCTAGCAGCGCCCTCAAGTGGTGGAAAAAGTCAAAAACTTGCAAAACTCGCAAAAACTGCACCTGGCTAGCTGGGAACCAGTCTGGGAATGGTATGGGTTCGAAAAAACTCTACTCTACATTCAAAATCCATGTCAGATTCGTAAATTTTTCCAGATTTGTAGAGAAAACTATACTGAAGGAGGAGAAAGTTTTAAAAAGGGGGTCCATGCACTCGTTTTTGTGCTAGCAGCGCCCTCAAGTGGCGGAAAAAGTGAAAAACTTGCAAAACTCGCAAAAACTGCACCTGGCTAGCTGGGAACCTGTCTGGGAATGGGATGGGTTCGAAAAAACTCTACTGTACATTCAAAATCCATGTCAGATTCGTAAAGTTTTCCAGATTTGTAGAGAAAAGTATACTGAAGGAGGAGAAAGTTTTAAAATGGGGGGTCCATGCACTCGTTTTTGTGTTAGCAGCGCCCTCAAGTGGCGGAAAAAGTCAAAAACTTGCAAAACTCGCAAAAACTGCACCTGTCTAGCTGGGAACCAGTCTGGGAATGGGATGGGTTCGAAAAAACTCTACTCTACATTCAAAATCCATGTCAGATTCGTAAATATTTCCATATTTGTAGAGAATTATATACTGCAGAAGGAGAAAGTTTAAAAAAGGGGGGTCTATACTCTCGTTTTTGTGCTAGCAGCTCCCTCAAGAGGCGGAGAAGTCAAAAACGTCAAATAATTCTTCGGCATATGATTATTTGACTTTCTTTTCCAGCTCTCTTTTTTTGCTAAGTTAGTGATCAAAAAATGAGAGGTAGATGAACATGACTATGAATTCCAAAGGACATCTATCTTTATTTTTTTTTTATAAATTTTTTTTTATATACGACGAGCCTTACCTATAGAAAATTCATAAGGTATATTTGGTATATTTTTCACAGGTACAGAATTATTGATTTCATCTATTCTTACCGGGTTCTTCTTACTGCGTACACTTGCTTACCCATTATTAAGCATTGTGTTTAATGTGCGTATCCATTGTCTTAACTGCGCAACCAACTTAACACAACCAGCCAGGATGCGCAGCTGAGGTGCGCACAAACATAACTGATGAACGTCCTTAAAGGGGGTACCCAATGCTGAAACAATGTTAGTTCATTTAAAAGATCATGATTTTATTAGAAGAAAATCATCTGCCTTAAATTTTTTTTAAAATTCGTGTTGCCAGAAAATCCCCGAAATATGGTAAGATTTCAGGATATTTTGGCCCCTCAGCTGTGTCCCAATTTTAGCTAGGTAACCACAATGACGTCAAAGTGGTTACCTTGTCGCGCAATTATAGCAAAATGCGCGCAAGGTATAATGCATTTTGTACAGTCTAGCGCGCAACACATCTGCAATACGCGAACCTGGGTAACCACTTTGACGTCATTGTGGTTACCTAGCTGAAATTGGGACACAGCTGAGGGGCCAAAATATCCTGAAGTCTTACCATATTTCGGGGATTTTTCTGGCAACACGAATTTTTAAAACAGATGATTTTCTACTAATAAAATCATGATCTTTTAAATGAACTAACATTGTTTCAGCATTGGGTACCCCCTTTAACACACGCAAAACGGTATGTTTGCCCTCCCAATATTTTCTTTTGGGGCCAATTGCCTCACCTGCCACCCCAGGATCGACGCCCCTGTCGGCAAATCTCGGTGGTAGGTAAATTTTTACCTAATGTTTTTTTTAAATCACTGCAGGGGCTGCAAAAACCGTCTCACATTATATATATATATATATATATATATATATATATATATATGGTCTAATAATTTTTCCAGGGCTATATTTATATATATATATATATATATATATATATATATATATAGCCCTGGAAAAATTATTAGACCATATATGAGTAGTGGTAAGTCCATTGTCTATGGAAGTAGGAAAATGATTATCAACAGCTGATACATAATTAATGTACTACTACTAAATAGAACAATTACCCCTATGACTTTTACCCCAGGACAGTTACCACTAGGACGACTACAGACAGGACAAATTTTCCCGGACAAATTTCCCCAGACAATTACAACACCTCTTTTTTTCCCATGAGAAAGAGTTTTTGGAGCACCTAATAGACTATAAATGTCTGAGAGGATGAATTGCAAGTGTTACTTCTCTTGGTCTGAGCACCATGGCATTCTCATTATTCTACTGAGACCAGTGCGTGTGACATAAAAATTAAAGGTATTGGAAAATTAATTTTATGAAACAAAAAAAAAAAAAAAAAATTCTTGCAGCATGAATGAGCTGCTGTGAGGGGGGAAAAGGTAACATCTTGTTGACAGAATGCCACAAGGCATGGCTGCTATTATTCGATTCAATTCAATTCAATTCAAAAATGGTCTTTATTAACATACAAACATGAGGCAAATATATTAATCGTACATGAAAAGCAGCCTCAGCTGGAATATTCATGTTTACATGTTCATAGGCACAAAATTCATAAAATACTAAACATGTAAAAAGGGTATACATTGCACAGGATTTCATAAAAAATGGTAACATGTAAAAGTCGTTATTAATTGCATGTAAAAAGATTGAAATGTATACATTCATAACAGTCGACTTGGGGGAGGAGACTAGCACTTAGTGCATAAACCTGTGATAAAAGTGATAAGAGAGAGAGAGAGAGAGAGAGAGAGAGAGAGAGAGAAAGAATTTTCAACATTTGTTGAGTAAATCAACTAAAAAGGGGAATGGACTATTTTTAAACCGTTTTGTTCTAGCTTGAAATTGCTGATAAGTATGCATACGGCGAAGCGATATGTTGGTGTGTTTTTTCTAAGGTAACCATGTCTGACAAAAAGGGTGATTTGAAAATGATTTTGCAAATTTTATACACAGTGCTAGTCAAATGTAGCAATTTGTCACCAAGAACTGAACAAACTCCCTCCAAAGGAGTGGACATGGCTTTACGAGAAAATCAGGCATACCCCCTGGACAATTATCCCCAGACCACTTCTGTCAAAAAACCCTTCCAAAACCCCTACCCCGGGAAAATATCCCTGGGGACAGTTAGCATCTAGGATATTTACACTCTGTTAGTTGTTCTGAACTATTAATCCGTTGGAATGCCCCTTAGACGTAATTGTTCTTCAGAGAAAATTGTCCGGGGTAAATTGTCCTAGGAGCAATTACCTTGGCAGTAATTGTCCGAGGGATTAGTTATTACACAAGCTAATTGTTTGGGGAGTATTCATCCACTCATTATGAGTTAGCTAGTAGAAATCATTCTGAAAATTCAATTACTGATATAGCCAACACTTGCCATATAGGCCTTTATAAAGGAGCTGGTCTAATAATTTTTTTCCAGGGCTGTATATATATATATATACGGTATATATATATATATATGTGTGTGTGTATGTGTGTGTGTGTGTGTGTGTGTATTGTAGGTGCCAGGCCCGGGCTTTCACTGCTTCGTATCAGACTCTCTGACTCTTCTTTGTCGTACACTTTCAATACAGGCTCCGATTCCGTCTCCGTACACAAACTCCACCTTGTTTTCGCTCGTCACACCTCCTTGCATGCTCATCACAATTAAACATGAGACATCACTAAATAAATCTGGTTTGAAGACCTTTATTCTGCTGAATTATGTCATTCATCATCCCAGAATTAACAAGCGAACACTGATGACTGAACAAGATCAATGAAGTAGGGAGTTAAATGTAAACATAAAAAGGAATCAAGAAGGTTAAAAAATCGTACGCCTTCTCCCGTGTCCTATCTCATTTTCGCCATCACCAAATCAAACTCAAAGCATGGAAAAATTTCTAAGTTATTTTGCGCTTAGGCCAGATTATAACGCGAGATGGCGCTCTTTCACTAGATCAGCATCAACATATATGTATATATATATATATATATATATATATATATATATACAGCCCTGGAAATAATTATTAGATGATTAATCATAAACAAAGCTAGCACCTCTATCATGTCTATTCAGGTTTTAAATCATCGATCATACCAAACGTAAATTACTACTGAAAATTAGCCATCGTTTGTGATTGGAAATAAATATTATATAAATATCAGATTTTCCGAGGAACGTTTTTTTTTTTTTTTTTTTTTATTTTAACTTAAAACAGCATACCACACCCCCCCCCCTTCCAGGTAGAGATCATGACATGAATAAATGCGTATTGACTTGCAACATTACTTCTGTTATGAACCCAGTATTGGACCGCTTACAAAAATTACTGAACAAACAACAAAAGCAAAAGAACAAAAAAGAAGTTCCCCATGGCATTTTTCAACTTAACACCTCATTTACACCAACAAGACCGATACCAGGCAAAACCGTACAAACAAATGCGTTGCCCCGAACGGCCAAGATTTGGTCGGTTTGAAGTCGGTGTGGAGTCGGTTTGGCGATGTGACCTCGGTCACACCAACGAGCTCTAAACCAGACCGACACCAGACCGAACGAGACTGTACATTACTCCGAATGGAAGAGAATCGACTGGTTTGGAATCGGTCTTGAGTAGGTATGGCGGTGAGACTAGGTATATACTCGATGAGCCATAATACAAAGGTGTCACCAGCACCATCCTACTCTCAGTGGCGGCACCAGGATTTTTAAAGTGGGGGGGGGGGGGGCAAATGGGGGGCAAGGGCAGACAAAAAAAAAAATTGACACTTTTTGTAGTGAAAATGTACAGAATATTCGGCTATAAACCTACCCAGATATGAGGACATTTTGAGCATCTAGCTGAACTGCCCGATTATAAAGAGGTTATACATTGCGAACGGGCAAAATTTTTGAAACGTTTTGTGGTGAAAATGTACAGAAATGATTATTTGGCTATAAAACTACCCCAATATGAGGACATTTGATCATTTCGCGGCCTGATTATGTGGTGGGAGTTATAGGCCTGTATTGCGAGCGAGCGAAGCGAGCGAGCAAAAATTTTGACACTATTATAGTGGAAATGTACAGAAATTATTCGGCTATAAAACTACCCAAATATGAGGATATTTACACGAGCTGAGCGAACAAATTTGCCCCATGCCCCCCCCCCCCCACCTTGATGCCGCCACTGCTTTCCAAGTTTCCGTTTTCTTTCTTTTTCCTTCTTTTCCCTTCTTTTCTCCATTTCTTTTTCATATTTTTCTTTCCTTTTCTTTTCTTTTTCATTTTCCACCCTTTTATTTTTTTTAACTCCGAAAATTATTGGGGGGCAACTGGGGGGGGGGGGGCAAATGCCCCTCCATGCCCCCCCCTTGGTGCCGCCACTGCCTACTCTGAATACGCCACTGATATGAAGAGCGAGTGAAGAGCTACCTATTTTGTACTCGATATCGAAAGTGTAGATCTATATGTCTTTCAAGTGTCTTATGTTTTCTTTTAGCTAAGATGTTAATTTCATTCACGGGCACAGACACGCATAATTATCCATTGTTAGTGGGGGGGGGGGGGGGGGGGATGATCTATTCATCATCCCCCACTAACAATAGAAAGTGTGTTCGTATCTACGCCACTGATTTCATTCGAATGTTTATATTCTTAGGTCCACATATGAATTAAGCAGTGCAGACGTTTTTCATGATAGCTAATCTTGAGTTCTGTTTTTTCTGTTTTGTTTTGTTTTGTTTGTTTATATGTTTGTTGTTTTGCGTTTTTGTTTGTTTGTTTGTTGTTGTTTTGTTTTGTTTTGTTTTGTTTTGTTTTGTTTTTTTTTTTTTTTGGGGGGGGGGGGTCGGAGGTTGGTTGCATTTCTATAGAGAAATACTGTACCTGGCTCGCCTTATCTCCCTTTGCTCATTGTTCGATAAAATATATAATTCCAGAATTGTTTGACAGATATCATTTTCTTTAACTTTCAGTGTATACATGGTATAAGTTTCGTTTGATTATATCATTATTTACTTCCCGTCTTTACAAGGACTCAAGATACACTTAACCATCTTTGTAACTGTTATCATAATTACTGAGTATTTCGGGCCTAATAGAGCCTATCATTATTTTCCCGTCAACTTGTTTGAAAATATTGTCACATTAACACTTTCATTGATAACTCATTTCCCACACCGACTTCACCGATTTGCGATACTATTTCATTTTGTTTGAAAGTATACTAATAACAATATTATCTGAGCAGTTTCGAACCTCGATGTATTTTGTATTTAATTTCAAGAGTAAAATGGATTAGAATGGTTTCAGTGTCCACAGGGGCGGCGCTACAGGGGGGGCAGAGGGGGCGACCGCCCCCCCTTATGATTTTTCAGGTAGTGAAAAAAGAAAAAAAAAAGAAGAAAAAAGAAGAAAAGGAGGAAGAAAAGGGAAGAAAGAAGAAAGAGGAGTATTAAAAAGAGAGGTACTCTATATTACCCCTGTTATTTAATAGAGAAAAAATATGAAGTCATCTTTAGGTCGTCTTGCCCCTCCTATCAAAATACCCTGGCGCCTGAAGAGTTTCGCTCATCAGATGACATTATCCTTATTGTCTTCCTCGTCGGCGGATCCGGGTAGGTTCTCGGGTTAAGGGGGCGAGCCGTCTGTTTGGAAACAGAAGAGCTTTAACTCAAATCCATTTCTGTAGAGTTAACTTCTTTCTGGCTCGTAAAAAGACGAAGTGTCCCCCCTCCCCAGGCAAAATCCATTCTGGCATATCTTAATAATACACCAAGCAAGTACAACATTATGCCCCTATAAATTTTCGGCCCGTTTTCACCTGAATACTTTGAGAACATTTTTCTTCTTCTTGTTGCTGTGAGAGATATTTTTGAGCAAAAAAAAAAGTACCCCGGCCAGAGAATCCTGGATACGCCACTGTAATCCTTCTTGATATTCACGAGACACTCTGAGTGGCTCCAATTACTAACCACGATAGCGGCCAGATAACCAAGTTACACTTGTGCATATTACAGAGAGCACACTGTTTCTGGGTTTGCGGAAAAGTGGAGCTTCAGGGGGCCAAGCACCTCGACTTTTTCACTACACGAATAGATGCTTATACTCAATTATCCCATGCCGTTGGACACTTCTCTTTGCTTGCTCTGTGAGCATTTTGGTCTTGACTTCGTTATTCTATAGTCTCCTTTACATCGCAAATGTAGTCAATTCTTCAAGGACTTGGCCTTAAAGAAGCAATTTTCTTCGGAAATTTATTCATATGTTTGACCTATAGATAGAGAATATAGAACAGGATGAACTTGGGGCTGTATTTAAGCATCCTCCTTGGACATATTTTGTTCGTTGGTGACTTATTGACCATGTCAACCGGAAGTAATGCAGGGAATCGTAGGCGCGCATCTAAATGTAAGTCAATTCTGAAAATTAGCTGACGAAAAAAATTGTGATTTATCTAATCATCTATTCTTTGTCTTATTTGTACAGGGGAGTATTGCCATTAACTACTGTTTTTCTTAATGATGTAGTGTAATAGGTCAATAGACAAACTTAAAATAATCAAATGGTTACTCTCTCTTAAGAAATAGTGAATCTTCACTCTGTTTTCATTTCCCTGAGTCTCACTTGTTTAGGAGTGAATATTGATTATGTAAGAGTGGTGTTTAAAATAAAAGAATTAACTTTCACTCTATTTCCAGTATATTTTCACTCCCGGGGAGTTACGTCAGTGATCACTCGATTTTTAGAGAGTAGTATGCCTACATCCCTTTTTTTTTGCCTGTTAACAGGTTAATGAGCCCAAACACTGTTTTCATTAATCCAGTTCATTATGAAATATGGCAATGGTTATTGTTTTTACGTACTTTCTAATTTTCTTATTTTAAATTACATTTCAGGTTTTGTTTACGTATATGTTTACGTATATTACATTCAATACATTGGAGAAAAGGGTGAATTTCAACTATTCCCATCTCTCTTCACGTTTCAGATGGGAGATATGTCGGTTGCTTCAATGCCTCGTGCTTGGATGATAGACACAGCACGAATTTCGACGATCAGGGAGCGTCACAGCTTTCAAACTACACACTCGATCTTTCAAACTACACACTCGATAACTGCACAGGAGTGTGTTATGAAATGGGTTACCCGTGGGCTGGGATTTTCAACAAGACAGAATGCATGTGTTCTTGCCTAAACATGCTAAACTGCAGCTTAGCTTCAAGTCAGGAGGAACGATACTGCGGTCTGCCTTGCATCGGTGACCCGCTGAAATTTTGTGGCGGCGAAGATTATACATCCATCTATCAAAGTACGTAAGATCAAGGAGCAAGGAGCTTTCGAAGCTCCTTGGTAAGAGTTATTGCACAGGCCTAGTATAGGTTTTCCCGGCCAATTTCATCATTTGGTCACTGAAATTCATTATACGTGCATTCAGTTTAACGCAAAATTCGCCGTCATACGAATTCAAATTAAGAATCCGAGCATAAAAATTCAACAACCAGTCAACCAATTCACAACACAACGTTCATTCACTTTGCAAAGTCGTGCACGTTTTTTTTTTTTATTTTTTTTAATTTTTATAGATCAGTGCATTCAAGTTAACACGGTTGGCTTATAGTACGAAGGCATAGCTCCAAAATTTGGCTGAATTGTGCACTTTTTTTGTCTATAAGAGCACCAAAACTGGTACAGTTGTTGAATGATACATAGTGAACAATTTTTGATATGGAAGCACTTCCAAAAATTAATTCATGGGGTAATTTTGAAGGAATTTATAATTGCAAAACCTACTCAAGTACATAACTCGATCACCTAGATATTCGGACACTACCTTATAGCTCCGAATATCACTGTGTTAGCGCAAAGGTGGTAACCTTACACAATAAGAATTTACTAGAGCGTGTCTATTTTGGTCGAATTGTACATAGGGTATGTGCAGTACTAGGTCTGGGTACAGAAAGACAGAAAGGCTACAATAGGTGCTCTCGTAAATAGTTGATGTTTATATGAGCAAGTCATTTTAAGATGTGAAGAGGTTGTATAAGGACTATGATATTCTATTCCAGACCTTCCACATAAACAAACAATTGTTTGTGGTTCCTGAGATAAAATAGGGGCCTATAGTCATCATAGTATTATGAGGCAAGAGAAGAAAGGGAATGAGAGGGGAACATGAAGAATATGAATTATGAAACAAAAAACGGATTATTTTAACAGACAGGGAAAAGAAGAAAATCATGACTTCATAAATGATAATATTAGAAAATCGAGTGCGAGAATGAGAAAGGGGCCTCTTAAGAAGAATATGAACCTGAATAAACTGCTAAATGACAAAAGTTCCTTTCAAAAAGTTATGCCCTAAAATGCCCCCTCCAACTACCCCGCCCAAGGACAGAATATGAAAGAAATTCTTTGGCATATGTTGGAGCCAGTTTGTTTAATGGTCTCCCTGGTATTATCTACTCAGACGTGTATATCCCTTTATTATGCAAAACTTTAAATCTTCACTCAGTGGAATTATAACATTACTATTCAAATACGTACATTTTATGATACCATTAATTCACTCTCTATTTATTGTAATTTACCATGTTACCTAATTATTGTTAAATATGTTGTATTTTCATGTAGAACGATTTGTTAAAGTGCAGGGCACCATTGGAAAGCAGTTTTGCATAACTGAACAGGCAAACCCTGCAGTATGAAATAAAGAAGACAAAATAAATAAATAAATGTAAATTACGTAAAAATCATCATTATACAAACGATGGTAATAAATCATAATGTGTATTAACACACCTCCATAATAATCGGGGCCACTATAGCGTTTTTGATAGGTGGCAATAAGGGCAATTTGTCCCCCCCCCCCTGACAGATGCTCAACCACAACAAAAGGTTCACTCATTTAGTAACTGTGAATCAATCATTTCTATATGTAAATTGTATCTAAACTACTTTTAAATCAAGGAATAGTTTGTTAACAATATGGAGTAGATGCTGTTAAGCCAATCATCAAAAAGATCAGCATTGCTAATCTTGTCAGTGGCACACATGAAGCCAAACTATATTGGGAATTTGAACTCCTCTGTAATTAATTCAAATATATACTGCAATATCTTAAAATATACAAGTAAGTATGGTTTTTGCATGAATGAGAAAGAATCAAAACACTTTCAATCAAGATGGAATGAGGCCATATTTTTCTCCCTCGCTTCGTTCGTTTGCAATTAGCTAGTATGAATATATTGTGCAAATACTAATAAAACTACAATGGACCAAAAAATAGAAGGAGGTTATTAAATGAAAATTAAGATTGTAATGTAAATTGTGGAAATATGAATTGAAGGAACAGTTGACGTTCTACCCTCCCATTACCCACGCAAATTAGGGCCTGGAAATGCAATTTTTTCTGGATCACCATCGGCTCGGATATTTTGCCTCTCGCGGAGGTCCAGATACGCCACTGATAGGGGCAAACTGTACGAGAGGGGGAAGGGGAGTCACAAGGGGGCATAATTATGCATCGCTATTTCCATATATACTGCCTTATGGCGTAATGAGCCGAACATTTTTAGGTGCCGTGGCTGAGCCAAGAAAAAAAAAAAAATTTCTATCAAGAGCGCCAGAACGCACTTATTATATTCGCATATAAATAATTTAAAATGGATGGGGGTATCCCCGCCCCTTCCATAAATAAGACGATTCTGCTCAATAAAACCCTCGCTCTTATTGACACCTCTCTATAAATGATATAGAAAATCTTTGCATTTTTAGTTTGATGCTTTCCAATTTATTTACATGGGTAATTCAGAGTCTAAGCCTAAGAGTAATTGCTACCCTTTTCTCTCTCTTCTGTTAGAACAGGCAGCTAAAATTGTCATCAGTTCTGTCTATTGCGACTTTCATTTTCGGGGGGCAATCAAGCTAGTTGATTTTCCATTTTGAATTGTAAAACTGTTCATTCTACAGCACTTCAGATCCTCAATAGTGTGATGAAGCCTTAAGTTATTTAAACATTTCCCCAATTTTTTCCAAATTTCCGGAGGACTTAATATCATCAAGTCCATCCCCGAATTAAACTACTGTCAGTAGGAATATTTCACATAATTATTTCACAGAATTATTGCATGAAAAGAAATTTCATGATAATGTTTGAACCTATTGACTATTGTGAAGGGCTCTTGTTTAGGTAGGCCTAAAAGTGGAAACTTTCCCTCCGATAATGAAGACAATTCTGCAGTCCGTTAAATGATCCTATTTTGATGATACATATATTTACTTGCTGTATAGAAACACTAGACTAAAATTTGCAAAAAAAAAAAAAAAAAAAAAACTGTTTCAAGCACCATATCATAATTTTGTTCTTATTAGTTTTACGACACTTCCAACCCGAATTCCAGGCTTTTTTAGACGAATTAAACGTCAGGATCACATTTTTAGAAAGGATTGTCAACTCTAAATAAGTAGGCCTAGCAGCAAGTAAATAAGCGCATTTCGTCTATATCTCTTTAAAACTTCTCGTCCATTCCGGATTCGTCTTAAAAATACTAGAACCTCACGGCCGTAACTGGAAGCACCAAATTTCTCATTGAATTGATCGGGGCCGTGGTACAGACTTCCATCTGGTAGGGTCAGATTTTTTTTAAAAGGCGATTTGTTGTTTGCTGAACTGTACAGGAATTCCATTACAATTCAGCCCAAAATTCCCTCAAAATTGAGTTTTTGAGAGTGCTTCCATATCAAATATTGTGCAGAATGGAAATCTTATCACAAAGTCAGGTGCCAAATGTGGTGCTTTTATACAAAAGTACACAATTTTCAAGCTATGCCGCCTAACTATTACAGTTTTGACTTGAATGCGCGATCTTAAGAAAAAAAAAAACGAGTTAGCAATTGCAAATCGAATGCACATAAGTGGATTTCTTTTCCTGTAGTTTGAATGCTCAGATTCTTAATTTGAATTACGGAATTCGTCCGACGGCGATATTTGCGTTATTTTGAATGCACGAAAAATGAATCTGAGGGACCAAATGATGAAATTGGCCTAGAAAACCTATATTTAATTTTGAGAAGTTATAGGTAACTCATTTCCCCCCTAAAGTTATACCAAATATTCTGAAACCATAAGTGCAATTTTGATGCCTAAATGTCGTAATGACGAGAAGTTGTTGCTCTTTAACGACTGATGTTAAGATAAACTTGTTTTACCATTTCTATGTTATGTTTCAGTTAACCTTGAAGCCGACCCGTCAGCCGACTGTGGTAAGGCATATATATCTAT
Source organism: Heliocidaris tuberculata (assembly GCA_025618425.1). Lineage (NCBI taxonomy): Eukaryota > Metazoa > Echinodermata > Echinoidea > Camarodonta > Echinometridae > Heliocidaris > Heliocidaris tuberculata. Next base: position 22,992,996 of record CM046841.1, read on the forward strand.
CCTCCTCCTCCTCCTCCTCCTCCTCCTCCTCCTCCTCCACATCCTTATTCTTTCCCTTCTTCTTCTTCTTCTTCCTCTTGTTATTATCACTATTATTCTCATCATCATCATCATCCATCATTGTTATCATTCTTATTAGTAGTATAAGTATTAGTATTACAAACACTATTATATTGTTATATTACAGTCGTTAAAAATTCCCGGGTCAGATTTGACCCGGAAATCAGTCCGTTGGGGCCACACTCCGTTCCGGGTCAAAAATGACCCGGAATATTAAGGTCCGATGTGACCATTTCTGGCTCAGATCTGGTCCTTTCTGTGTCACATCGGACCTTATTCCGGGTCAAAAATGACCCGGAACGGAGTGTGGCTCCAACGGACTGATTTCCGGGTCAATCTGACCGGGATTTTTAAGAGTGTACAGTTGTTATTAATTATCACTGTCATTATCATTATTATTATTATTATTATTATTATTATTATTATTATTATTATTATTATTATTATAAGCATGTATTATTATAATATGAAGTTTCTTCTTGTATTTTAATAAAGAGTTTTTTAATGTTAAAAAATATAATGATATCTACTAAGGCAGATGTAAATAAATAATGCATGTATAATAGTCGTGCCACCAAAATGGAGTTCTTGTAGTTCTAAACTCATCTTTAGGCCCTATGTATTAATATCAAGGTCATTTTCTGACTGGTTTTCGCATGCGGAAAAGATTTGGATTTTCTCTTATTTTATTCATTTATTTTACTTCCTTATTATCAAATCTTTTTGCAGACGACAGATCTCAGTCCGCATTGAAACTGATCTGGATTATTGCGGGAGGTGTATTACTAGTAGTCATTATCATAATGGCAGTCTCTATCAAGGTCTGCAGGTAATTATAATTCAAAGATCGTTTCAAGTATTGTCAGAAATCACATATTCTTCTATAACACGATTAAAACTATTTTCGAAAAATCAACTCAAGGCAATTTCAATAGCCCTGTCTGTCACCTTTAGAAATGTGCGAACATTACAATGGCGTATTACGTAATCCGAACCTGATTTCTATGGGCAGTACAATAGGCCTCTGAAATTGCCCTTGCGTAATTTTTCGAAAGTAGTTTTTATCGTGTTCTATGAGTGTGTTTAGAATGATAGCTCACAGTTGTCACGGAGAGTATGCTTATTTTCCTTTCGTATGAGGCAACAAAGGAGTCCAACGATTCTGTTTAATCGTTGTAGTTCATGATATTCATGATGACGAGGGTCACCGCCAGGCGCCAACCAATGGGAGAAGCGCTTTCATCCAACTATACACCATCGTTGGTTTAATCATCATTCATGGTCTTGCTTCCTAACAACAATCTTGATTTCGTTTGTGTTACTGCAGAAAACATAAGGACTGAAATGGTCATTTCTCGGAGCATATTTTTCTGCAACGGTGATCCATTTGGACAGTCTCTGTTTCCGTCTGATCCCTTACCACCTACGACCCTATTAAAAAGACAATTACATTTTGGAGAGCTTTATTGATAAAAGGTGACAACTGTTCTATCAAAAGTATATTTATGTGATAAATCATGACAAATCATGAAATTGCTTGGTAAATTACCTACTTTCATTTTCGTATAAGTGAAGTATGTCCTTAAACTCACATGATAGTCATCAAGCATTCATTGAAATGATGATGCCTCTCGTCCTCTTAAATTCAAATTAACATTTACTTTTTTTGTCCATTGATTTTGACAACATTCAACATCTGTTCAAATAGTACATTTTTTACAGATTTACAGGTATACAGAGTAAGACGAATATAATCAATACACAAATACTGAATACACTGAATACACAAATACAATATAAATTAATACAGGAAAAGAAGAATGGGACAGAGAAAGAGAGGGAGAGAAGAGGATTGGCCGGGAACTTGGAGAAGAGAGGACTGCAACTTATAGTAATAATCATAATGGTCTTGTATGGCATGCATGAATAATACAGTGGCAAGATATACGATGAGAGTATATTCACAGGCATTCTTACAAAAGATACTGGAAACAGATTAGGATGATAGTAATTGAACATAATAATGAAGCAAGATATCATGAACTATAATCCGATATCATACACTTTTTCAGCTTCCATGTGAAGCCCTATCACACATACGCGACGCACGGCCCGCGCATTAAAAATAAGTTTAAAAATTGGAAAAAAAAAAAAGAAACTTGAATGCGTCGTTGTGCGCCCAACTTTTTGTCAGGATTTGGGAATGGCTAGCGAGTTAACAACGAATGGACAGCGTGTTGCTAGCGCAGCGAACAGAGCGCATACAGAGCGTATACAGGACGCACATGTTAAAACATCCAAGGAATGCACAGCGTGTTGCTAGCGCACGAAACGAATGGTAAGCGCATGCAATATGGAAAGCTATCGACGCCATAATCCGTATCGGATACTTACCGGATACGTAATGGTATGCTCCAGCCTTGAGCATATAGAGCATAGGTATCCGGTACGTATCCGATACGAATTATGGCCTTGATGGCCTTCCAAAATGCACCGCGCATTCAACGCACAGCCAGCGAACGGCAGCCGCAGCGGTCACATGACTGTGGGGCTCCTCGTCTTGGCATGCTGTCACATGTCGTGCAGTGCACATACATACAACGAATACCCAGCGTGTGCTCCGCGTGTGTCTGGCGTTGGTCCAGCGCGCTCGGCAAGTACATTCATGCGTCGAGCTCCGCGCACATTTTTGTGCATGCACAAAAATCCCGACACACAGAGCGAATGACAACGAATGCATAGCGTTGGTCCAGCGCGCTGGACGGACGAGTAACGAATGCTGACGCACACCCAGCGAAAGACAACGTACTGGCCAAAATTGCTAATTTTTTCAGTGCGCGGGCCGTGCGTCGTGTACGTGTGACCGGCACTTAATACAATCTGTTCGGAAATACAATCCATGACTATACATACCTTTCTAACATTAGTTCAATATGTATTTGCCCATACTACGTTACAATAAGATAGGTATGGGAGAATTAAGGAGCAGTATAAAATACGCAATATCTTTCGGGGTAGAAACTTACTTAGGCTGTAAATAACACCAACGCTTTTAAGCTATTTTGTTTTCAAGTTCATTTGTATGATTTTTCCATGTTAATTTACTCTCTATAAAAACACCAAGAAATTTAATAGATTCAATCTAGGTAAAATGATATTATTTAGTGTGATTTGTACAGAGCTAATATCTGGAGGCTTTGGAGATTTGCAAAATATCATTTGGTTACATTTCTTGTAGTTGATCGTTAGCTTTTTAGTAGCAAACCTATCGCAAACTTAAAAAAAAAAAATGAGTGTTTACAGTTGTAGATATAAAACATCAATATTTTTATGAGAATATAGTAAATTTGTGTCATCAGCATAAAGAATAATAGATATCAGATTGGATGATCGGTAAATGTCTTTTACATCCAAACAGAATGAAAAGAAGGGGGCCTAACATAGAGCCCTGGGGAACACCGCATGTAATTTCTTTAAAGTCTGACTGAGAAGAATTATAAATGGTACAATGATGATAGCTGATAGCTATAAAAAAAGAAGTTTAGATAATAAAATGTTGGGGTTAATAGTGTCAAAGGCCTTTGACAGATCAATAAATACACCGATAGTGAATTAATTTTCAAAGGCATGAATTATTTTGTTGGTAAGTTCCAAAAGTGAAATTTTTGTTGAGTGGTCTTTCGGGAAGCCAAATTGATTTGTGAAGAGACATTTATGTTTTTCTAGGAAATTATATGTTCTATAGTATATTATATGTTCCAGAATCTTAGAAAAAACAGAGTACTGAAAGAGGTGTGTAATTTTCATACTGTTCTCATGTGACTCCACTTTTGAAAATGGGGGTAACCCTTGCTATTTTCGTTTTTTTTTTCTGGGAATTTCCCGGTACTAAGTGATAAAATAAATACGTGGCATAGTGGTAAACATATTAGATCAATAACAACTTTACTGGGGGAGCATTCGTCTAGACCAGGGTCCTTGTTATTCATTACAATCATATTTCATGATCTGTAACAGGAGACATAAACGACGAGTTTGGGTTGGTTCGGATAGATATTGTCTAAAGTTGGTTGTTTCGGTGGTTTCTACAGACCGACCAGCAACATTGTAATCGGCAGCTATTCTGTTCGTGACATATCAAGTCTTGAGATACATGAAATGAAATATATCCTAAAAATTTTTTTTTTTAAATATAAGCCTTCCTATTTTTCTTTTATCCTTAGAGGGTTCAACTGTGCGGGCAAAAGAAGAATAGTCCGACGAGAAACACCGCGACCTTACTCCGACTACATCTTCGCATTCCGACATCGCAGCTCTGATCGCAGTCTGCGTGGTAATCCAGAACGAAACCCTGCCGCCGCCGCTGCCGTACCGACATCGTCACGGCAATCATCCATCGTCGATTCCCGACCACCGTTGGCAACGCCCCGTTCCAATGCCAGTCGTCAATGGGCGGCGCCCTACTATCATAAAATGACGAGGGCTTGACGACCGATATGAACACGACATCGACGCTCCACCATTACTCCCTCGAATGATTGCTGACGACCTTTTTGGTGGAGGCCGTGGTGATGTTGATAACGAAGGTAGTGGCCGTGGACAAGGTTTTGTTTTTAAAGTAGATATTCAAAGCAAATCACAAATATGCTCAATAATGTATCTCTAGAAACTACAAAGCTTGCAGATGGTAATCGTATAAGTTTTACTTTAACTGCGTGTTTGATGATTAAAAAATAGCGCAAATAAAAACACTTCTCAGCATCTGGGATATCCGAGCGATTCGCCAGAAATATACCGATGTTTTCGTGACGTCACATCAGGTGCCAATCCTGCCTAAGCAGACGACGTCCTATATCAAGTGAACGTAACTGCAATGCAATTATTTTTAAATTATAAAGAGTTTGGTTTGTTTCACCATGACCGTATTTCACATCATTCTAAAAGGGAAGTGAAACCGTTTCTAGTAACTAAAATCTTTTGTTTGAAAAAGTCATGATAAGGGTCAATGATCAATCAAAGAAATCACACCTTCGAATTGTAAAGCCCGCTGAATTATAGCATGGACGGTATTCGTTCCCTCTTGAAACACCGACATGCTGCGGTGCATGCAGCTGAAAATACAATGGCATCTTTTTTTGTTTACAAGCGATTGATTCCTTTATTTTTTTAACGCTGCATTTTTCATCAAAATAATACCATGCAGGAAATTTAGAGTGAGGCAACAAATAAGCATTTATACTGACGCTAGTGAAGTAAGAGAAATAAGTGAAGATGGGATGACAAAACAGGCACTGAAAATGTATAAGATGTTATGGGGCATCGTCTGCTTAGGAAGGATTGCTCCCCGGTATGACATCACATATCTCAGCAGCGTTCAAAGAGCTCTATAGGTGCTATAGCGGGGCTGTGTTATATCATTCTATCCTTACTATAATTTGGCTAAGCTCAGATCTTGTCTGTCCTTCCGTTTGTTTGACGGCGCTTTTCTCGGCGATTTTGCACTCAATCGAGCTGGGGTTTTTTGTAAACGTGGTTATATTGTTCCCAGATTGTCATGAAAGGGGTTGTTTGTGGTATTTTGGTCGCATTATTCAAAAGGTTTTTACAATTCGTAACTTTCTTTGGCAGGCCCCGAGTAAAGCTTCGAAGTTCCCAGTCCTTTCGACCTTTTTCGGCTCAGCGAAATTACATAGGCATACATTACACGTATGGTATGCTTAAGGCTATGCTGATGAATGAACCGTCGCGTTGCGCGTAGATCTACACTGCATGCACTCGGCCTTCATTCAGTGTGTTTCCGTCCAGTGAATCCATGGCATGGTTGTATATGTAATGTTAGACTTAATCTGAAAATTGTTCAACAGTCAGAAATTGCAGGCGCTAATGCACATCCCGCCTGAATCTAGAACTACAAGTACAACTAGCACCTGAATTTCAGTCACATCGGACATCGGGAACGGCTGTAAATATTTCGGCTTCGATGTCGATGTCGTCGATCTGACTCTCGATCTAGATTCGTCTTCGCAGTGTATCTGTAACATACAAATTCTGTAACATACAAATTCATAGTGCTTTGTTTTCACATAACATGCCATCTCATATATTCTGATGACACGTTTATATTTTGTTTGACATGTGTTTTAGGACACTCTGTTGTATATATATGAATGTTTATTAAGAATATAGACATGAATATAACAGAGTAAAAATAGTTTATCGCTTAAACAACCAATACAGTGTATCTATAACAGACGTACAGAGTACTGTATACGCCATATATTTCGCGGGGGTTTTATTTTGGCGAATTTCACGCATCATGAGTGGGTCCCAAATTTAACAACACTCCAAAATATTGCCAACATTAGAAGTCGGTTGAATTTGTTGTCTCCTGGTCAGAAATTCACCACTTCGCTTTGCAAAAGTACATCATCACCGCTATTTGTAGATTTGAGAATTTTCCGACCGCGAATTCAACTACTCGCGAAATAGTCTGGTTAGTCCTACTTGCGAAAATTTATGGCCACGAAATTTATGGCTTATACAGTAGTTTCTTTTTACATTAATGATAACATGCCATCTCAAAATCATGATCTTTTCATCCGTATACTGTAGCATATCTTGCCTTTAGTTGACGTGTTTATATTTTGTACATTGTGCTTTACATTTCTATATAAAAAAAGACATAATCTAACATAAACATGTCGATATTGTTATTTATTTGAATGAAACTGAATTTTGTATTCTAATAGCCCATATAACGTTTAAAAGATGCACGAGTTCCATAAGATATGCATTTTCAGTGCATGTTCTAACATTTTTATCAATTCCTTCAATGCATAACTACTTAACCTACCAGGAAAAAAAATATATCAGAAACCTAAACATGCCAGTGGAAGCACTACACAAATCTTATCACTTTTCATCACAACAGCCCCCCCCCCCCTCTCTCTCTCTCTCTCTCCTGTATTCTTTATAATTTCTATCTATCCCCCTGCATGTCTATTTTTTTCTCTCTCTCGCTGTCATTTTTCCCACTGTGGCTGTATCTCTCTCTCTCTCTCTCTCTCTCTCTCTCTTTCTCTCTATCATTTTCTGACTGTCTATGAGTCTCTCTCTCTCATTTTCCCCACCGGCTGTTTCACTGGCTGTTTCACTGGCTGTTTCTCCCTCTCTCTCTCATTTTTCCACTGTTTCTCTCTCTCTCTCTCTCTCTCTCTCTCTCTCTCTCTCATTTTCCCCAGGCAATGTTTCCCGCTGTATCCTTCTCTCTCTCTCTCTCTCTCTCGCTTCTTTCAACATTCCACTATAAATGATTGAGCAACCTTTAATTGAAGAACTACAAACAAATGCAATCTGTTGTACATTGTAGGGTACATGTACTTACACATTTATTTTGGACTTAATACATGTAATGATAATATTTCTATATTACCATAATTGCCTCTTGACTGCTTACTAAATACACCATGTTACAATACATTTTGTTTTCCATTGTATACGGTTAGATTTTGATTTCACTCCGTAATGATATTCAAGTTCTCCCCCCCCCCCTCAGTTTCATCAATAAACTACTTGCCTTTTACTGTGAATGGGTACTTGGGCTGTACACAGGAGAAGACCCCCACCCCAAGGTGCCACGGGTAATTTATGCTAGTAATTGATAATAATCATTACTTCAAATGTTTCCAAGCGTTGAATTTTGATAACCTTGTTCAATCTAAGCTTCACCCATGCAATAATAAAAATTAAATCAATATTCAAAATCAATGAAATTCTACTTTAGTAATGATGATGAGGAGGAGGGGGAGGAGAGCGTCCAGTACGCTGAGAAAACCTACAGAGTCTTAGAGAGCGACCGTGGCGCCCTCTCTTGCGAGAAGAACTCAAACATGGGCAGGGAAGTACCGTATCCGGACAACTACCCCCTGGACAATTACCCCCCGGACAACCACCCCCTGGACGACTACCCCCCCTAGGACAACTACCCCCAGGACAACTACCCCCTAGGACAACTACCCCCCAGGACAACTACCCCCCAGGACAATTACCCCCAGGACAACTACCCCCAGGACAATTACCCCCCGGACAATTACCCCCCGAACAACTACCCTCTGGACAGCTACCCCTGGAAAAATTGCCCTGGGGGTAATTGTCCTGGGGGGTAGTTGTCCTGGGGGGTAGTTGTCCTGGGGGTAATTGTCCTGGGGGTAATTGTCCTGGGGGTAGTTGTCCTAGGGGGTAGTTGTCCTGGGGGTAGATGTCCTAGGGGGGGGGGGTAGTCGTCCAGGGGGTGGTTTTCCGGGGGGTAGTTGTCCGGGGGGTAGTTGTCTAGGGGGTAGTTGTCCTAGAATCGGGAAGTACATGTATTACCAGGCAAGCTCGAAAGGAGTGTAGACGTGGATGTCGGCGTTGCTAGTACTGAAATGATTCCTAACGCCCTCTACACTGACTACTGAATGAATTCTGTAGTAGTGTTCCATAATTTAGCGGTGGGGTTAAGCTAATGGGCTGAAGGTCCCAATTCGGAATTTTTGAAAAATTGGAGAGCGCCAATGCTGGCTAAAATAGGGTGCGACCCCTCTCCCCGTTTTTTAAAAATTAAATAAGAGTAATATATGATTTTATTTACAAGGAGCAGTCTCATCAGTGTTCAACTGCTCTTCCTGAGATTACTGCAACTACAGTTGCCACAGTTTTGCCAGGTACCCATTTGATACATTTGGTTCGAGAGGTACTGTGCCCGTAAACACCTTGTTCAAGGATGTGAGAACCGAGCAACATTTCTTAGCTTTCACAAAGATTGAAAAACGAGTAGCAAAAGGAAACGATCTCAGACAGTGAAAATACATTTATTTGTGCATTACAATGTTTGATCAAGCTTTGTCTTATCTTGAGCTATTCCGTGTAACAAATTAACTCTGCACCTAAAATTCATGATGTCATGCAAGTATTAGGAAAGTATTGGCTGATGAAAAGAAAAGTGATATTAAGATGTTAAGTGATATCATATAAATAAAATACAGTATCTCAGTAGAGACCTCCAGAAGCATTGTGACAGTGTACTGAAGGGTTACAAGCTTTAATCACTTGGGATTTGATTCACGTTGATCGACAAAAACAATGAATCACCAAGGGTATGAATAATTTTAAACATCACCAAATTTGGATAACTCACTTTTTCTATTGCTATGCTAATGAGTTGAAACCAGAAACAGCATTCATTTGTAGATGATAACTAAATGTATTCGAGTGATGTGCAAGTAAATCCAGTTCTTTCATTTTTGCGAAAAATACAAAAATCTAAAATTTTCCTTGGGGTGTGAATAATTTTGAGGACAACTTTATGTATAAAATGTGGTTACGTATGAATGTAGTTACATTTAAAATGTAGTTATGTATGCTCTTTACCAAAATCGAGCAAGCTGACTGGTTAGATAGTGAAACGTATCAACAAGCACATGTCACATCAATATGTATAGAATGTCACGTTAATGTCATCGATGGCTTTCGATATTCCTGTCCCAGTAAACGCAAACGGAGAGATGGCGCGTCAAATATAAATTCCCTGCCTGGTATTACATTAATCTTGAAACCCAAGAAGGATAAACGATTCTTAGAGAATTATAAATCTATCTCATCAATAAATGTTGATGTGAAAATTTGTTCAAAAGTACTTGCAACACGATTACAAAAAGTATTACCTTCAATTATTCATCCAGACCACGCATGCTTTCATTAAAGGCAGAAATATATTGCAGAGGCTATTAGAAATGTCCAGGGCCCCGTTGCATAAAACTTACCGTCAATGGTAACTCTGCTATCAATGGTAACTACCATGGTAACATCACTCAACAGCCAATCAAAATCAAGGTTTCCATGGGAGTTACCGTTGATGGCAAAGTTACCGTTAAAGGGCAATCCAACCTTGGTAATGAGATGATTTGTGTGAAAGCAGAAAAATAAGAAAAACAGGATGGTGAAAGTTTGAAAGAAATCGGACAAGGAATAAGAAAGTTATGGATGTTTGAAAAATGAGATCACTACACCTATGCGAATCTCAAATTGGCAATTTGGTGATTCGATTGTGACATTTTTGTGGACAACTCTCCAATTTGTCGTACACGAAAATATCATTAATTTGCAGTTTTCTTCGAGGCGCTTTTACCCTCGGGGCAGTACTCAAAATATATTGGAGATAGCATATTGTTATAGGTCCTCATGAAAGAAAAAGATCCTACTGAGTAATACATTTTGAAAAAAGTGACATTTTAGTCATTTTGTGTGTTGGAGCGAATGGGAGAGTTGTCCACAGCTACATCACAGTGACATAACCTATTCGGCCAATTTGAAATTCCCATATGTATAGTGATTACAACTTTCAAAAATTCATAACTTTCTTATTGCTTATCCGATTTCGTTCAAACTTTCACCAATCTGCTTCTCTGATTTTTCCTCTTTCTTTCAAAGCAACTTGCTATTAAGGTTGGATTTCCCTTTAATGGTAAGTTTTATACAACGGGGCCCCAGGACATGTTTTATTACTTAAATATCGAAAACAAAGAGGGCTTTATTGTATTGTCGCAGTACAGGACCCATAGGCGGATCCAGGGGGGGGGGGGGTCGCGGGGGTCCGGACCCCCCCCCCTTTTTGGCGCCGGTTTTTTTTTTTTTTGTTTTGTTTTTTTTTTACTTGGCGCCGTCTTTCTTGGCGTTTTTTTTGTTGTTTTTTTTCCCCCAGAAATTCTGCCGACCTGATCATGCAAGATACTGCGTAGGCCCTATTCATTACCCATTGTTTCATTCTCCGTCGCAAAGTAGGCCTAAGTAGTAAGTACTGTACTGCCATGCCAGATCAGATATGCGGCGCGGCACGCATAGGTTTATGCATGCGACTTTTGATCGTACGTACGCTGTCTTGCAACTATGCTTGCAACCCTCGAGGAAGCAGGCTGAACGCGGCATCATTCAACTTCAAGTCACTCATTCGAGGGCCCTTTAATACTGTCTGGATCCCAAAAGCCTTTAGGGCTTATCTATGTTTGTTGTCAATTGAGGTCTCCTGTGAATCTCACAAACTCGCCCGTTTTTGACCCTGAACTCATGTGAATCTGATAGAAAGCAGTCATTATATTTCACCATATAGGACTAAGGCTCATTACCTCTCCCAAGTGAGTTTGTTTTTGGTTTGTCTGACTGTTAGCATCAAACTTTACAGGATAGTACTTTGATTTTATAGGGATTGATCCTGTGCTTAAGGGTGTAGCTGTCCTACCAAAACTCAGGCGAAAGCGTGAAGTCAATAAAACCTGAGTGAGCGAAGGGAACGAGGGTATTGTTGACTGCATGCTTTCGACGCGAGTCTTGGTAGGACAGCTGCACCTCAAAACAAAGGGTTAATCACTATCATAACATTGACCAATTGGATTATGTGTTGATAAAGCAGAGGGTGGACTCGTGGAACAGCCATTTCTTCGACACTGTCGAAAACCCTCCTGACAGGATTTTCAACAGTGTAAAAAACCCTCCTGGCAAGTTGCCAAATGTCGAATGCCCCTTTTCAGGCCCTATGGTAGATAATCAAAACCAAACTTTTTATTTGGTCTATTGCAGCAGCAAAAACTCGCACATCATATTATTATATCATAGGAATAAGTGATTAATTTTGACAATCTTTGTCAATCTTGTTCAAGGTCAAGGTCATCACCAACAAAGTATGATTTTGACATAGGGTAGGTGTAGGGAATACAAGACCGTAATACAGGACCATCAGAAGAAAACTGTCCTGTCTGCCCTGGCTTTGGAATAAAATATTGCTCTAGCGCCATATATAGGTACACTGTTACCATTTCTGCTTATACTTTGTCAGTAAACTTTTCATCAACAAGTCCATATTCACCAATCTCCTAAGAGTTTGTCGTGCTCAAAATTTCGGTAGATATAAATACTGTTTTTTCAAGGAACGTAGTGGTGTGTTAAACTTATAAAGAGGTGTGCTATAAAAATGGTATTAATAACATTATTATGAAGTTGGTGAACTATTGTACTGGTCAATTGACCATTGTGCACAGTGTAGAGTGCGTAGAGTGAACCTCAATGAGGACATCCAATCAATTTGTGTAGGTAATACAAGACCAATATGGCGACTAATGTTATGCATAATTAATGTGTGCACTGTGTATTGATAATTTGTGTAAGCTTGCTGCTAGGGTTTTTTTATGTTTATGAAACTGAAAGAAAATATCAAATAATATTCAGAATATTGGCGATAAAGAAATATCCAGGCAATTAAGCAATCAAGTTTGTTGGTACACGCTGAATTTAGATCTGAAATTTTAAAGGCCTTAAGGTCATGAAATGGAAATTTTTGACTCATCATGAAATTACATGCATCCTGTTATTTCATCGAATCAAATTAAACATTAAACAACAGTAAATTTCAACAAATTCAAACCTGCATGAAGAAAATTTTCACCTTTTTGCACTGCATTATGAGATTACTAGAGGTTGGTTGGATGTGTTAAGTTGTTTTAACGTCATTTTACATCTTTCTTTTTAAGACGTATTTCAATGTCATTAATTTTTACAACTTTCTGTAATCTTTAAAATTATCATTGTCAATTGTTCAGTATTGATGTACTTAAAATCATCAACAACAAAATGTAAAGTTGCCGGAGGTAAAAGTGACGGCACATTGAACATGTTGAATGCCGTTTAAATGGTAATTAAATTTATCCGATGGTAAATGCTATAAATTTTTTGGTTAAAATTGCAACAGATTTTGATGAAACCAAAACATACTCTCCAAAAAACAATTCTTTATTGGTATTTACATTTCCAACGAAATATCATTTTCCTCAACAAATATTTGAGATTTCGGTTGAAAATGTAGCGGTCTCGTATTACTTTCATGGGTAGGGAATAATGGACCATTTACCTATGACGTCATTACGGAGATTATTTCATTAGGTAAACAAATTTTTGTCATTATTTCGGTACCCTGAGAAATAAAAAGAGTTGCTGAAAGCATTGGTAACTTTACTAGTGTGTGTCTGTGTTCATGTTTATGCAAATTATGCAAACGTGCTTAAGGGTCTGGTATTCCCTACACCTACCCTATGGTTGTACATCGCAAGAAGTGAACTTCATGTGTCCATATAAAGGTTAAAGTTGTGAAGGTCAAGACTTAAAGTCACACAAAAGGTCAAAGGTCTGTCAGAGTCAACAAAAAGGTCAAAGTCACGAAATTCAAAGGTAATGACAGGTGCTCGGGGGGGGGGGGGGAGGTTTGTTTTCTCCGAGGACTTTTGATATATTTTTTCTTGTTGTTGATTGGGAACGCTTGAATCTGATACATTGCACCATGACTGTTTTGTGATACAAAACTTATTTATTTTGCTTAATGAGTAGATGCTGTGGTTGATTGTTAAATCCTGTGAATTTTCAGCAAAACTGGTATTGGTACTGTTGTTGATCGGCCTTGATTGTGAACTCCTGAATCTAAGGAACTTTCCCTTTTTTGTGTTCTTTTGTGATTTGTGATTTATAACTCGTAATGATGTAAACACTTGCGAATTGTTATCTCAGGGATGGGAGGAGATAATATAGACGATATTTAGTGAATAATTCTTCATTGCTGTAAAATGTGTACATGTATCACCAGTGGCGGCACCAAGGGGGGGGGGCATGGGGGGCATTTGCCCCCCCAGTCAGAAGCTTTGCCCCCCCCAGTTGCCCCCCCCCCCCAATAATTTTCGGAGTGAAAAAAAATAAAAGGGTGGAAAATGAAAAAGAAAAGAAAAGGAAAGAAAAAAGTGAAAAAGGAATGGAGAAAAGAAGGAAAAAGAAAGAAAACGGAAACTTGGAAAGCAGTGGCGGCATCAAGGTAGGGGGGGGGGGCATGGGGCGAATTTGTTCGCTCACCTCGTGTAAATATCCTCATATTTGGGTAGTTTTGTAGCCGAATAATTTTTGTACATTTCCAATATAACAGTGTCAAAATTTTTGCTCGCTCGCTTCGCTCGCTCGTAATACAGGCCTATAACTCCCACCACATAATCAGGCCGCGAGATGATCAAATGTCCTCATATTGGGGTAGTTTTATAGCCAAATAATCATTTCTGTACATTTTCACCACAAAAAATTTCAAAATTTTTGCCCGTTCGCAATGTATAACTACCACCTTATTATCGGGCAGCAAGATGCTCAAATGTCCTCATGCATATTGGGGTAGTTTTATAGCCGAATATGTAATTTCTGTACATTTTCACGACAAAAAGTGTTCGCAATAAATAACTACCACCTCATAATCGGGCAGCAAGATGCTCAAATGTCCTCATGCATATTGGGGGAGTTTTATAGCCGAATATGTAATTTCTGTACATTTTTACTACGAAAAATGTCAAAATATTTGCGTTTGCCAGAATGATAACTTCTCACCCTTTGGACCCCCCCTTTTTTAAAAACCTGGACCCGCCCTTGGGACCAGAGCACAACAATGAAGACCAGAAATACAGGATGAGTGAAGTTCTGTAGTTTATTTCATTGCCGTAGTCTCGGCCTCTAGTGTACGGTAGCTCACAATCATAAAAAGAAAAAACCCTGAAAATACAATCAGAGAAATAGTGTCATAAGATTTTGGTTCATAAAAACACGAAAGAATTCATCTTCATGTCGCTTAAAGGTAAATATTAAAATTCAGTTACATGTTTCATAAACTCAATTACGGTGATTACAGCATGTTATTTAAGTTGCATATCAAATTATTAATGCATGATATTACCCTTTCAAATGTATACAAATCTATGCTGTTCTATTGATTACTCAATAAATCTCGAGTTACATCTCAACTTCGTTTGTGTTACACAAGAGTTTGTTTACATTTCTTCTTATTACAGAATGTGTGTACATCATCTGAACTACATCTTGTCAGCACAAAATCGATTTTGCATGCCTAACATCGAGATATCAAGATCCATTTATGATTCAATAATAGGAATGAAATCAGTGTACTCCAAATAAAGTCAAATGACTCAAGCACTTATCATAGTATGACATAACCTAAAATTAAAGCAAGCACACTTCTTGTATTTCAAATGTAACAAAGGTATTTAGATGCATACATCAATTCTACTGAAACATACCCAAGGGCTCGAAGAGAACACACCCACTGAGCTCAACAACCGTCTAGAACGTACAGCAACCAACTGCCAAGTCACCAGTACTTGTGACTGTCCTTAAATAAAACATGTCAAAATAAGCAAATGACTACATAGAAATATTAACTCTTTCTTTTACTTAATTGATATTCACACATACTCAAGCTATATACTCAAAGAGGGATATATAGTCTACCAAAATATTTAACAACTTTGCATAAACAAGATGCATATAAGAATAAAAGTTTACCCTCTCACCACAGCAACATCTAACCCATACTGTCGGCTAGCGACAGACGTGTTGCCATTTTCCTTTTGTGCGTGAGTCTATGGCGCGGAGGTACTACCGTAGTCTATTGCGCGTATGCCAGATCTAGAGAGAGAGAGAGAGAGAGAGAGAGTGAGATGGAGAGAGAGAAGGGGGGGGGGGGTTGAGGGAGTAAAGTTATGAATAGATGTAATAATTTAATAGTTAATTTGTTTCTTTGTTCATTTCTTTTTCTTTCTCGATCTAGGAATGTAGCCCGACTACGTCGTATTGACTTGAAAGTTTCAAAGATTTGGATTGATATATTCTCTCTTTTTTGTCATAGACATCTATATATTTTTTTACTTGGCCCATTTGTTATCTTTCTATTAATTCCGCTACTTGTACTTGACATATTTAATTTTTATCTTGAAATTCAGTTCTGCTGGGTTATCGGATATGGCAAAGGCAACACAGGGAGGTGTAAGAGAGAGACAAACAGACAGAGAGACAGAGAGAGAGAGAGAGAGAGAGATAGGGACCGGCAAAGTATGAACAGCGTGCGTGATATACACGGCGCATTCACTTTATACACAAAAGGAAAATGGCACCACGTCTGTCGCTAGCCGACAGTTAACCCATGGACGCCGCCATCTTTATTCTATTGTTTACATCTATAGCGCCCTCAACGACCATGTGCCTTCGGCAAGTCTCGTCTCTCTGTATTCATTCAATTTCTATAACATAAATGACCATTTCAGTGACTCTATTTCTGTGACTCTTTCTATGACAGCTACTCGCTAAAATCTATTTGCAATCTCAAACTTCTCTTTACAATGTACCAAGGATATTTCCCAATAAATTGCAATGAAATTCTATGATATCAGTTCAATTAGTATTTTCGACACTCAACATATTTCACAACAATCAATGCGATGTGAAGTAAATGAATCCACTATAAGAGTAAGACATGTATGCATCTTTCATAATTCTTTGGAATCCTTCACATTTCCAGATATATGTACTCAAACGTTTACATAATTTGTAAAATAACACTACAAAAATTTAGTTCACTTACTGCAACTGCTTTGGATTACTGTTAGAATCTAAAGATAAATGCACTCAACCTTCGCCCGTAACCTTGAACATTTCAACGTTGTGATGCTGCGTCTGCTCACGACCTTGGCTCGAACTCGTGTGTTGCTGTGTCTTCGCCCAACCAATGCTACAGTACACGGCATCACACGCATTCCACCAGGGCGGTAACCTACTTAACATGCACAGCTATTAATTTGCATGCGTGCAAACCAAAATCTCTTTCAGACCAACTAATTTGCATGCGCGACGACCTAAAATGTCAAATGCGGTAATCAGCATGCTCATTTAATCAAAAACATGCGCACTGAGCAAATATGAACAAATACAAGAAGTTAAATATAATTCATTTTCCTACAGTATCAATCGACTTTAGAAAAGCCTTCGATTCGAGAGATCATGAGTTACTTTGTAAAGCATTGGAGGCTGTAGGCTTTGGTCCCACACTCATTAAAGGGAAATCCAACCTTAATAGCAAGTTGCTCTGAAAGAAAGGAAAAATCAGAGAAGAAGACTGGTGAAAGTTTGAATGAAATCGGACACGCAATAAGAAAGTTATGAATTTTTGAAAGTTGTAATCACTATGCATATGGGAATTTCAAATTGGCCGAATAGGCAATGTCACTGTGATGTAGCTGTGGACAACTCCCCCATTCGCTCTAATACACAAAATGACTGAAATGTCACTTTTTTCCAAAATGCATTACTCAGTAGGATCTTTTCGTTCATGAGGACCTATAACAATATGCTATCTCCAACATATTTTGAGTACTGCCCCGAGGGTAAAAGCGCCTCAAAGAAAACCGCAAATTAATGATATTTTTGTGTACGACAAATGGGAGAGTTGTCCACAAAAATGTCACAATTGACTCACCAAATTGCCAATTTGAGATTCGCATAGATGTAGTGATCTCATTTTTCAAACATCCATAACTTTCTTAGTTCATGTCCGATTTCTTTCAAACTTTCACCATCCTGTTTTTCTTATTTTTCTGCTTTCACACAAATCATCTTATTACCAAGGTTGGATTGCCCTTTAAATGCGTTAAAACACTTTATTGTAACATTGAAGGATGTTTACTTAATAACGGTACTTCAACCGGTTATTTTCCCATATCCAGAGGTGTAAGACAAGGGGACCCTCTATTCCCGTACCTTTTTTCTGATAGGAATTGAAATGTTAGCTACTATGTTAAGAAATACAACAGAAGTTAAAGGTATCTATTTTGGCTCAAGTGAATCAAAACTATCACTATATGCAGATGATTTCTGTGCATTTTGTTTAGACAATTAATTCAGTTGAAGTGTTGTTCGATGTATTAAAGCTTGTTTTAAAAGGATGCTCCTTACTTCATATATAGAAGAACGGTATATTGCAAAGAGAAAAGGTAAACTCTCTTTCCACAACAGAAAATGGGATTGTATACTACCACTTTTTGATTAGTTCGCTGTATCCTATAATTGTTGATTTCTTCATTATTATACACAAACATGTGCCCAAGCTAATGTATGTATCAGTTATGTAAAAGTTTGACTGTATCATTTCACGAAATATGTTTTATGTGAGCTGAAAGGTATCAATAAAAGATGATTGAAATATTAAAAAAAAAAAATACCCTGCCCGAGCGCACATACTTTTCCTTATGTGTTTCTTTGTTTTTTCCCCCTCTAGTCTATCCTCTTCTCTCCTTATGTATTTCTTTGTTTTTCCTTTAATCTATCCTCTTATCTTTCCTTATGTATTTCGTTGTCTCTGCTTTAATCTATCCTCTTCTCTTTCTGTATGTATTTCTTTGTATTTCCTTTAATATATCCTCTTATTACCCACGCCGATGAAATCGGCAGGGTTATGTAAAGGTTAAGGGTTCCGTATGTTTGTTTGTTTGTTTGTGGTTTGTTTGTTTGTGTACAAGATAACTAGAGAATGGGTGAACGGATTTGCACCAAATTTTCAGGGATTGTTTGGATAGTAACAGGAAAGAATCGATTAAATTTTGGTGATGATTGGTTGATCCCTGCAAATTCTGTGAGACTTTCTAGTTTTGACTCTGTAGGATAGTATATGTAAAGATCACCGTTTCGGAGCCGATACCGATATCCCAACAAAGCGCATCGATAGCTTAACACTGGTAATGGCGTCAGCTCCATTCTCAACGAAGAAGAAAAAAAATATTTTTAACTACTGATTTATTAGTCTAGAATATCGTAAAATTGCCCGAGTAGTCCGGTGATTCTAAAAGCAATCCTTATTTGATCTAGAGACCGGTAAGAAACTTCACAGAAATGGATAGTATTGATAGGAACAGTAAGTTTAGATTTAATTTCTCTCGAGTTTCTCACTTGCAGCAGAAAATGCTGCGGTAGCCAATATGCAGCTAGACGCCGGATCGGACGGCCCAGCGCGTACATGGCTAACGGCCAAATTTCGGGCATCGGCTCAGATTAGCCGTTAGGCCTTACTTTTGCATTGTGATTGTTGATTTAGAACTCATCCTAGTTAATAATGTGGATTCTCTGGGTCTTTTACTACGGAATATCGAACATCATATTTATCAAATCTATCTGGAAAGAGACCTGTAAGAAACTTCACAGAAATGGATAGTATTGATAGGAACAGTAAGTTTAGATTTAATTTCTCTCGAGTTTCTCACTTGCAGCAGAAAATGCTGCGGTAACTAATGCAGCTAGACGCCGGATCGGACGGCCCAGCGCGTACATGGCAAACGGCCAAATTTCGGGCATCGGCTCAGATTAGCCCCGAAGTTTCATTACTTTTGCATTGTGATTGTTGATTTAGAACTCATCCTAGTTAAAGGGGAAGTTCACCCTGAAGATTACTTGAGTTTAAAAAATGCAGAAAAAATAAAGAAAAATATTGGCGAAGGTTTGGTAAAAATCGGTCAAAAAATAAAAGAGTTATGAGTATTTAAAGTTTTGGATTAGTGACGTCACATGCGAGCAGCTGCCCATTGGTCATGTAATAAATATTCCATATATTCGCATTTTTTTTACGTTCCACGATAAATCAATATTGTTTCTTTTCAGAATCTAGTATTGAATAACATTTCTGACAATATATCAAATGCACAGACGAAAATATTCTAAATTTTCTGAGAAAACTGTATTTTATGGAATATTTATCACATTACATAATAAAGGAGCTGCTCGCATGTGAAGTCACAAAATCAAAACTTGAAAAGTCCATAACTCCGTTATTCTTTCACGGATTTTGTCCAAACTTTCGCCAATATTTTTCTTTATTTTTTCTGCATTTTTTAAACTCAAGTAATCTTCGGGGTGAACTTTCCCTTTAATAATATGCCAGATCGATGCTCTGGGTCTTTTACTACGGAATATCGAACATCATATTTATCAAATCTATCTGGAAAAAAAAAACTAGGTAGGATTTTTTATTCACTCATTCCGCCCCTTTAAAAAGCAAAGGTAGATCTACTTCCTTTCCGTGTGCTCTAGATCGAACGTTGGACTAAATGTTGGCCTAGATTTAATTTCAGACCTATATGAACATACTACCTCATAACACCTGTAAAATTACACTTTGAATGATGCCTACTGACTTTATTTCTCACGGCTAATCCCCCAAATTTCCCGTATCTAGCATACAAGTAGCAACACCAGCACCAACACCGAACGTGAAATGAAAATTTCTTAATCCCTAGGGTATAGTGTTAGTGAACGGAATTTTGTACATGAAATTAAACACCGGCTGCCGAGCTCGGTTCAGCAGACAACATCTGACAAAAATTAAACACCGGCAACCGGAACTACGTCAGAAAATCAGAGGTCAACACCTAACACCGACTGATTTTTTTCTCGTTTCATAGTCGGTGTTAGATCATGATTTCGCGGCAAAATAAACACTAACCACAAACACCAACACCGAGCGTGAAATCACCCAATGTAGATTTCAATTTTGACCCCATAGTATAGTATTGCAACTACTCTGTAGCACCGCCAAGGCGTGGGTCTGCCGCCTTTGACGGCCCCTCTAGTTTTTCCTTATTTATTTCTTTCTATCCTTTAATCTACTCTCTTTTCTTTCCTTATGTATTTCTTTGTTTTTCTTCTAACCTATCCTCTTCTCTTTCCTATAATGTATTTCTTTGTTTTCATTTTCTATATTTCAGTAGAACTAGAAGATTCCATGTCTATACTCGCTGTGCATGTAGTAAAAGTTCAGTTGTCACATGTAGCGCACTGCACTGTGCGTGCGCGGGTAGTCCGAGTGTTGTTTACTTTTTTCGCAAAATACCGGTACACCGCACCGTCCTATTCACAGACCGGACGCTATTTTGGCTGAAGACCGTCCTGAAAACCAGGAGGACGGAGTGCGCTGTGGCGTTCCCGCATGCGCAGAAGGAGCGTTCGAGCGGACTTGCGTTGTGCTCCGAACGCCAGTACAGTGGCTGGCAAGCGTATGGAACACGCTCGCAAGCGTTAGCGCTATGGGTTCACGCAATCTTCATCCTCTGACCACTCTCCTAAAACACTCTCATTTATGCAAATTAAGCCATCAGAAAAGAAATGAATACATCTGAACTTTCATTTGAACGTCGTTCCTATCTCCGGTAGCATACACAGGGAACGAAGTCAGTTTTGTAGGCGGTTATTCATCCATAAATATATCTATATATTTTTTTTTTTGTCAATATATTTACATGTAAAAAAAATATGTTTGTCATTATTTCGAGGGATCCACATACTACAAGCTTTGCTTTTCAGTGGATCCCTCCATTTCCACAGGTTTAACTTTAAAAAAAAATACTATTATACTGGATGTCTATGTATACTTTCTATTTTATCACTTTAAACTATGTAAAATGTATTTTGTTATTGAATATTGAATTGTATATTTGATTTCTTGTTAAAATCACTGTTCTGTTGGAAATGAAAATAAAACTGAAACTGAAACTGAACTGAACTGATCCAAAACAAGCCCGAAAATGATGTCTATCGCAAGGATTTTACTCTATGTATAGTCCGTTCGCGTTGGTTGTCGTTCACGTATGTACATAAACACATTTGCAATACGCGTTTTTTCAGGGTGCTTACCCGGCATGCAAGTTACACGATAGCGCTAAGTGCGGTTTAAAAGCTTAACACTCGCTTAATTAATGTCATTTTGCCGTCATTGTTTTAAAACATTGTCACATTAACAACTCATTTTCCTCACCGACTGAATTGGAGTAAATTTGCGATACTATCTCCTTTTGTTTGACAGTATACTAATACAAATATTATTAAAAGCCGTTTCGAACCTCGATGTATTTTGTACCTCACATCAAGAGTAAAATCCCAGGGGGGGGGGGGTCACTCTCAGACAAATGTGCTTGCAAGGGCGTCCACACAATTCAAAAATTCAACAAAAACAAAAAAATATTGCACGAAATCTAATTTGCACCCCTATACGCCATCAAATGAGAAAAACATACCCTGCATGGCGTCAACAGGGTCATCACGCCACCCCAAAATACCCTAAGTATCGTACATATTATTATGGTACCAAGTACAATACCCTTAATGGTGTTTAAAATGAATAACCCCTATCAAGCAGGAAAACAACAAAATAACGTTTTTCGAGTACAAACAGATAAACTTTTAGTGATATATCATATTTAAACAATCCAAATTTCATATTTAAACAATCCAAATCACCAATCGGTGTTATTTATATCAACAAAATACTCGTGATCATTCAATTTATACCCTAAATGTCGAAGACCGAATCGAAATCGAAAGCGACACGAAGCTCCGAGTATATTTTCCTCTCTCATCGGAAATCGCCCATGCAGGCCCACCAAAGTATCCCTTTAAAGGAAAACGTCGACGACGCCGATAACAGCCCCTTCTCGACGCTTTTTGTGGACGCGGTTGCGTAGCACGTAATGTGATGAGTGACCCCCCCCCCCCCCGGAGTAAAATACATTAGAATGCTGTCAGTGTCCAGATGCTACTGTAAATGCCTCACGACTGATCTCCTGACAAAAACTGAACAAGCTGCATTGAAGGACATAACGATTCTCCTTTGCTCTGTGTCTTCCCATGGTTGATTGGTTGGTGGTTTATATTTACCTGACTGCTAAGCAAACATGTGCATGCTTGAAAGTAAGCAAGCTGGGGACTGACGGTTTTAAGTCCTCTCCGAAGGACTTGGTATAGAGGAATAATGTCTACCAAAGGGCACTCTGCTTTTCAACAGAGCCATCGTGCTTCCTCCATTTGTTTTTTGTGGTTGTTTCTTTTTTTCACAACCGAAATATCAACCCTTTGGTGGATCTGGAGGCACGTGCTCCCCACGCCCCCGCCAAAACCCAATCTGGCTTACGTTAACTACACATCAAGTAGCAAAAAGAAATGTTCCCTCTAGTACCCTCGGCAACAAATATCAGATCCAAAAGGGCAACCGAATATGTGATCACCTTAATTATCCATCTTTCTTTCATTGTTGTACTTGCTTGTTAGAATTTCTTAGTTAAAGAGTACCCCACCGATGTTTTACGGACTTGTACACCCCCCCCCCCGCCACCGCCCTCCTGGCATGGTCAGGGAAACCTGATCCGTCGATGTAGTCATCAATTTGAAACCTCTTAATTGGCATTTTAATGTACGATAAACATCGGGTGCAAAATTTGATAAATTACAGAGATTTCTTTAGTTTATAGTGTTGGTGTAATTAATAATCATTTGACACGTAATAAAAATTCATGCAAATAAAGAGTTTCGCTCACCTGATGTCAATATCGTTATTGTCTTTCCCGGCGGCGGATCCAGGTGCTCGGGGCACGGGGGAAAGTGTCCCCCCCCCTCCCCCTGCAAAATCTAATCTGGCATATCTTAATAACACATCAAACAAGTACAAAATGTGCCCCTATAAATTTTCGGCCCCTTTCCACCTGACAATTTTGAAAACTTTTTTCTTCTTCTTTTTGTTGCTTGTGAGAAATTTGAAGAAAAAAAACACAAAAAAAAAAAAAAAAAAAAAAACACCCCTGGCCAGAGAATCCTGGATACACCACTGTAACCCTTCTCGATACTCACTTGTCTGTGAGGCTCCAATTACTAACCACGCAATCATGGCGGCCAGATAACCAAGTTACACTTGGATGTTGTGAATATTACATTGGACGCACTGTTTCAGCTTTTGAAGAGAAGGGGAACTTCAAGGGGACCAAGCACCCCAAGTTTTTCACTCAACGGATAGATGCTTATACTCAATTATCCCATGCCGTTGGACACTTCTCTTTGCTTGCTCTATGAGCATTTTGGTCTCGACTTCGTCATTCTGTAAGTCTCCTTTACATCGCAAATGTAGTCAATTCTTCAAGGACTTGGACTTAAAGAAGCAATTCTCTTTGGAAAGTTCTATATTTGACCTATGTTATAACAGAACAGGATGAACAGGGTGTTATGTATAGGCACCCTCCTTGCCTGTTTGTCAGTGACAGTTGGTGACTTGTTGCCCATGATGACCGGAAGTTATGCAGGGATTCGTGAACGCGGATCTAACTGTAAGTCAGTTCTGAAAATTAGCTGACGAATTGAGATTTATGTAATCATCTATTCTTTGTCTTAATTGTACAGGGAGTATCGCCATTAACTTAACTGTTTTTCTTAATGATCCAGTGTAATAGGTAAATAGATAAACTTGAGATAATTGAATGGTTACTCTCTCTATAAAAATATTGAATCTTCACTCTATTTTTCACTTCCATGAGTCAGTGATCACTTCTTTAGGAGTGAATAGCGATTATGGTAGAGTGATCTTTAAAAAGAAAAGGGTGAATTATCTCTCTATTTCCAGTTCATGTTCACATCAGTGATCACTCGATTTTTTAATTTTTTTGTTGAGAGTAGTAGGCCTACACCCCTTTGTTGTCGGTTAATGAGCCAAAACACTATTTTCATTAATCCAGTTCATTACAAAATGTGTCAATGGGTATTGTTCTTACGTACTTTTTTATGTCAGATTTCAGGTTTCGTTTGGGTATTTGCATTCAATACATTGGGAAACAGAGTGAATTTCAACTATTCTCATCTCTCTTCACGTTTCAGATGGGAGATATGTCGGTTGCTTCGAGGCCTCGTGCTTGGTTGGTAGACACAGCACGAATTTTACCGATGGAGCGTCACAGCTTTCAAACTACACACTCGATAACTGCACAGGACTATGTTATGAAATGGGTTACCCGTGGGCTGGGATTTTCAACGTGACAGAATGCACGTGTTCTTGCATGAACTGTAGCGAAGCGTCACGCCAGGAAGATAGATACTGCGGTCTACCTTGCAGCGTTAGCGGTGACTCGCCGAAATTTTGTGGTGGCAAATATATGACGTCTGTCTACCAAAGTAGGCCTACGTGTTTCTAAGAAGCACAGGGGCGTCGCTAGAGGGGGTGTGGGGGTGTCACAACCCCCCCCCCCACTCAAAATTGTTGTTGGCAAATGCGCTACATCTGTCGGCAAAAAAAGAAAAGGAGGGGGGAAGGGAGAGGGAAGAGGAAAGGGAAAAGGAGAAAAGAAAAAGGGAAAGTCAATAAGGAAAAAAGAAAAGGGAAGAAGAAAAGAAAACAAACACACACACACAAAAAAAAAACTGGACAATTTTTTTGCGAGCACTGGAAAGTTAAACAGTCCCCCTTCGGCAATGGGCTGCAGCCCCCCCCCCCCCCCCCCCCCCCCCCCCCACCGGAGGATTTTCAAAGTTACGATTTTCGTGCAACCACCACTTCATATTCGGGCAGCGAGGAGGCAGAATATCCACATATTTGGGCAGCGAGGTGCCCAGATAATTATGTTACTTCTGTATGTAACTTCTGTACATTTTCACTACGAAAAGTTAAAAAACATTGTTCGCTCGCTTCGCTCGCTCGCAGAAATTTAGAAATTGAAAAGTTGATATTCGGGCAAAAGGCATCAGCCCCCTCCTTGCGAAAATGGGCCTGTATGATCAAGATCTCTACATCTGTAATTTTCTTTTATTATTATTTGTGTGTGTGTGTGTGTGGGGGGGGGGAGATTAAGGTGGAGCATTTTTGTTCGCAAATGTGGGTGTCACACCCCCCCCCCATTCAAAATGTTCTAGAGACGCCCCTGAAGTCATATCATAATGCACTTATGTGGCGTAGTGAAAATCGTAAACCTATAGAGATCTGTTACGATGTGATCATCAAATCAATAATGAATATATAGAATTTTTGTAGAAAACAGCCAATTGGCCTCAAATGGCTATCGATCAATATCCTCTCCATGCTAAGCCTAAAAGAAGCAAAGGGGAATCCATTCAAATCGGCCTTAGGATTCTTTCCATACGCCTAGTATTTAATTTGTAAAGTCGTAGTCAACTTATTCTTTCTCCCTCAAGTCACACCAAAGTTTCTAAACCCCTATGATAAGGACAACGGAGTGTCTAAATACGAAGACTAAATATATGAATATTTTTTACATCATGACTATGTCACAAACGCACAGACGCGCAATCACATTTCAATCTGTAAAAATATAATTAATTCATATTGCTGCTTTATAACGACTGAGTAGACAAAATATATGTGATGTTTCACCATTTCTTTTGCGTTTCAGTTAATGTTGGAGCCGATCCGTCAGCCGATTGTGGTAGGATATATTTTATATGCATGTATACTATTTTTTCTTCTTGTTCTTCATCATCATAATCATCAATATTATCGTCTTATTTTTTTATTTCTCATAATATTACTCTCATTGTTATTGTTCTTTATATGATCATTATTTTTTGAAAATCTTTATTATTGTTATTATTATTAGTGTTGTTATCATC
>CM046841.1:23021868-23331868 GCA_025618425.1 Heliocidaris tuberculata
TATTCATCCATTCTATTATACTTCTTTTTGCAGACGACAGGTCTCTGTCCAAATGGAAACTGATCTCGATTATTACGGGAGGTGTATTAGTTATCATCATTATGACAGTCTCTGTCAAGGCCTGCAGGTAATTATCACTGACGTAGCCAGACTTTTTAACAAGGGGGCACAAACCATCCGAATCAATGGTGATCTAGGAAAAAATCTTTTTTCAGGTCCTAATTTGGGTCGGAAGGGTTGAGGTGGATGGGACGGATGATGCTCTTTTCACCCATCTGTTCATAATTTGCAAGTAATCATAGGCGTAAAGGAGTATTTTTGCGCCTGGCTGACACCTTTTGCCCGAATATCACTTTTACGGTTTCTCAATATTTTGCGAGCGAACGAAGCAAGTGAGCAAAAAATGACATGGTGTTAGCCCGAGTATCGGAACTATAAAACAATTTTACGGGGCTACAGCCCCCAGCCACGCCTCATAAGCATATGCTTTTAATTTAACTTTATTTTTTAAATTTATTGTAGTGTCATTAGCAACAGTACAATGATTCATGGATATTTTGCCATGTTGTTGAAAGTGTTTGGACAGGTTAATCATTTACATAATTCATGCATAAACTACTGATTTGTCTGTTTGACGATATCATAGATTTAATTTCCATGCATAATAAACAGGATAAAAAGAGAGGGTTCAATTCGCTCAGTTGGGCTTTACACGTGCTCCATTATAAGTTCATTCTCCTTAGCTTAAGAAATTTTAAGAGCAATTTGGTTACATTTCCCTTTGAAACATGTGAAATAAATGCTTCATAATGATTGAAAGAGCCATTCATTTTTCTCATGATTTTTTTTTTCAAGTTTTTTTGTTAAGCAGATGAACGGGGGGGGGGGGGGGCATGACCACCTTGGCCCCCTGGCTACAGCTATGGTAATTATATGTATTCCAAGATCGTATCGAGTATTTTCAGAAATCACAAATTCTAATAAAATTATGAGTGTGCTAAGATGATAGCTCACAATTAGCACAGAGTATGCTTCTTATCATGCTTATCCTTTCATATGAGGCAGCAAAGGAGTCAAGCAGTTCCATTTATACTTGTTGTGGTCACACTTTTTGTTAACATGATAAGGTCCCTGCCAATCAATGGGAGAAGCACGTTTCCCCGTAGCTATGCCACCTTTAATCGGGGTAACCTCGCTAGTCATAAGGACCACTTACTCATAAGGACCGCTATCCATAACGCGTGACTAAATGAATAGCGGTTTTGTATGAATAGCGGTTTTGTATGAATAGCCGTCCTTCTAAATAGCGAGCAAACCATGGACAAATTACCTTAATCATCATTCATATTCTTGCGTTATGGTCTGAAGGAAGCTATAATCTATTTGCATACAACAATACAACAATAAATTCCTCTGAACGCCCCATAAGTGGGTTATTTTTTCACGAAAGAATATATCAACAGCCTTTTCACAGAGGCTCCCACATGGTGTTACCGAAAACCTTCAATTGTGAACAATATTTTGTTTGTGTTGTTACCAAAAACATAATTACTGAAATGGTCATTTCTTGTAGCATATTCTTCTGCAACTGTGATCCATTTTGACAGTCTCTGTTTCCATCTAATCCTATACCACCTACGACATTAAAAGGCAATTACATTCTGGAGAGTATTATAGATGATAGTTGTTCTATCAAAAGTATATTTCGAGATATTGCTATCAAGATTTATTAATCATCGTAATTGAAATTGCTTGGTAATTTGTATATTTTATCTTCAACTCTGACCCAGGAATGACATTGTAAAACGCTTTATATAGAAAAGGGGCTATATGATAAATTGCAGCTATTAGTAATCACTTTCATTTTCGTATGAAGCATGTCCTTAAACTCACTCTCGTCCTCTTAAACTACTTTATCTGAACTGTGTGATTATAACGAGCTGAGAAGCTCCTGCAGTTATAGTATTCTTAGAACACATTCAAGACGTGATGAGCTCAACACACGTCATAACACTTCCGTCACAGGCCTAATCATTGCGGTCGGTCAAAATTAAGTTCAGATGTGCAATTTGCTTAAGGCCACCGCACACCATACGATCGGTCTGCATGCGATCCGATTTCAGAAGAAACTGTAATATCATTTGACAAATCATTTAAAAACGAAAAATATTTTTGATTGAGGGTCTGAATAGTCCTACAGATAGTGAAATCGATAAAACGGCCTTCGCCGAGTTTTCTCGTCGGTGGAATGGCCAAATCGGCTCCGAGTCGTAGTGACGTCACAAAAATCGTACGACTGCCTACGATTGAAACTAATTTTGCCCTTATTCCCTGTAGAAAGCTGACAGCTCACCAAAATCCTGTGTTTAGCATTCATATTACTTTTCAGAACATGAATATGGTAGATTTCATTTGTTAAAATGCCAATATTTAATGCCATAGAGATTTATTTCACAAATCGGATCGCAGATCGATCGTAAGGTGTGCGGTGGCCTTTACACATCGCTTTACCAGTACAAGCGTGTCTTGTAAGTGATGAGTTCGTGAAACTCCATGTAAAGAGCGCTTGATGTTCGTGATGTGCACATAATAAACTCGCTGAACGGCATCATTCCGCAAATTTGAAAATAGTCAACAGGTGTGACCTGCATAGCAAGTAATTTTAGATGAGTAAAGGGCTAGCTTGTGGGGCTGGACACCACCATTTAAAGTACTTGGCCGACAACAGAAAAAACACTGAAGACACCATTAGTTGGATGCTCGTTGTTTATTTGTCAAAGATGAAAAATAATGGAAAACGCAAACCCTGCATTGTACAGAAGATAAAGCAAAAAGCATCATAAGTACATGATCATAACTTGAAATCATGCAAGTGATCATCTTATAAATATTGCTTACAATTCTGTAAACAAAATGCAATTTTCATAAGTTCACTTGACATACAGTTCATAGACCAAAATTACATAGATTTTAAAACATTATCTGTAAATTTCTGGAAATAAGAAATACATGTATTAATATCAAATATTCTGACTTCGATAAATTACTGGTTATACATTGTAATAACTTGGCCAAACTTACCCTAGTCAGAACACGTCATACGTGTAAGGATAGAGAAAGCTACATCATCTCAGCTATACCATTCACCCAACTGGGCTGCAACTGGTAAAAAAAACCTCCACAGCAGTGGCTACGGTACATAAAAATGAATATAACAAGTATCAGTATGGATTTACCATTTATAACAATATTTCGGTAAATATATATAATTTAATTGAGTCTGATGCTTACGACTAGTCATCAATCCCCAAAACGTAAACAAAAGAATGTGCACGCCTACCTTCCACTGTGTAGTGGTAGTGCATCTCATTGCCATGATACAAAACAACGAACTATTGAACTCTTCTATGTTCTGACAGTAAAATACATCTTAATCAAGGTGATAAAATATCGTTAACTTATTGAATAAAATATTGTTGAACAATTTACAATTTCATTATATAACAATTATCCAATCTAAGTCTCTATTCCTTCGAAAGTTGCCAATACAATTTATGAGCAGTGACTTTGTATAAAACGCACACGCACACACACACACACACACGTGTAAAGCACTTATCAAATGAACAAGGTTATAATATAACCTTGTCCTCCCAAACCAATATGGTCATGGTGAAAACACATAAGGGTTGCCCTCTACTGCTGTACTACTGCCAGCAACAATAAACAAATGCAGTTTTCCTCTCTCCACACAGAGAGGGCAGCAGTACAGAAAGATCAATTGGTCTCAACAGAAAAATAGAATGAACACAAAATGTAATGCTTAAAATTCCATATTCCCTGAATCAGTGGTTTAGCTGTTCACCAAACAAGAAGGACTTTCACAGACAACTTGCTGGTAAATAATATTCTGAGTTTCACTCTTTTGATCTGGTATTTTGGCTGGATATTACAGCAGGTTGGAGCTGCATAGTTTCTAGTGGGGCTGAGTGGTTCAGACACACGAGTGGTGTAAAGTAGTCTGTATAGACACTACACAAATCACGTCAAGCTATAAATTACAAACTTTCACAATGAGATAACTTTCATATAACATTATTGTTGTCATAATTTCACTGGTAGTAAGCTGATTTATATCATGTTCAATTATCTCTACATACCTTTTATAATAACTGCAAATAATAACGGCTACTGGTGACAGCTTCGTTAAACTTTCTCTCATATAGTGTA
Source organism: Heliocidaris tuberculata (assembly GCA_025618425.1). Lineage (NCBI taxonomy): Eukaryota > Metazoa > Echinodermata > Echinoidea > Camarodonta > Echinometridae > Heliocidaris > Heliocidaris tuberculata. The sequence goes on from CM046841.1 coordinate 23,026,099, forward strand.
CACGAACGTCAGATAAGTGTCTACCAAGCAGGGCCTTGCCTGACATGTATCCACATCTATAAGGACTGTTTTTATGCATGTTTAATTATCCTTCATTGAACTTATTCATTAAATTCAGTAAAACATTATTTATAATCTGCCTTAGAATATACCATATTAACTTCATATATACATTTAACATCATCTCTGAACAACTTAGAGAGAGTTAATCGAGGTACTACTTTGTCCTCGGAGTAAGTATACAAAGCCCACGTGACCTTTACAGTGATTAGGTTTCGGGGCCTAAAACGTACATCGACCACACCCGAAATGCTGTAGGGTGGTCTGTAGAAAAATGATAAAAAAGGAAAGTCAAAAAGAGTTAGGACCCACTACAAGCTCATCACGAAATTGGTAGGTGCTACAATACCCCACTGCACGAGCCTCAGGACCAGCTTCTATTCATCTTATTTGAATGTCTATTTTGAAAAGTGACAAGGTTATTAAAACATTGACGAACTGTAACAATATTGTTTTCCTCTCAAACTTATGACCTATTGATATCATGGAAGTAGTATCAGGATCGTGATGATTAGGACCTTTCGGCGGCATAGGTATGGGTGTGTGGTTGTACCCCCCCCCCCCCCCAGGTGGTTACCACTGCAGACCGGCTATAGCAACATTGTAATCGGCAGTAATGTTATTCTTTATGTGACAGGTTAAGTCTTGAGATACATGAAATGAAATAATTATATTTAATAGATTTTTTTTAATACAGGCCTATTTTTCTTTTAACCTTAGAGGGTTCAACTTTGCGCGCAAAAGAAGAAAGGAATCACCACGATCTTACTCCGACTACATCTTCAGATTCCGACATCGCAACTCTGATCGCAGTCTGCGTAGTAATCCAGAACGAAACCCTGCCGCCGCCGCTGCCGTACCGACATCGTCACGGCACTCATCCATCATCGATTCCCGACCACCGGTGGCAGCGCCCCGTTCCACAGCCAGTCGTCAATGGGCGGCGCCCGTCTATCATAAAATAGACGAGGGGATTGACGACTGCGAGTCCCGATATATACACGACATCGATGCTCCACCATTACCCCTTCTCTTGCAAGAAGAACGCATACATGTGCAATGAAGTACCAGGCAAACTCGAAAGGAGTGTAGATGTCAATGTCGGCGTTGCTAGTACTGAAATGATTCCTAACGCCCTCTACACTGACTCCTGAATGAAGTCAGTAGTGCTGTTCCAGAATTTAGCGGTGGGGTTAAGCTAATGGGCTTAAGGTCCCAATTCAGAATTTTTGAAAAATTGGAGAGCGCCAATTTTGGCTTAAATAGGGTGCGACCCCCCCCCCCCCCGCTTTTTTTAATAAAAAAAGAGTAATATATGGTTTTATTACAAGGGCCTTATCAACTGATCAATGTTCAACTGCTCTTCCTGAGATCATTGCAACTACAGTTGAGTTACTACAGTTTTGCCAGGTACCCATTTTATACCTGGGTCGAGAGGTACACTGTGGGTAAACACCTTGTTCAAGAACCGAGCAACATTTCTTCGCTTTCACAAAGATTGAAAAACGAGTAGCAAAAGGAAACATTCGTAGACAGTGAAAATATATTTATATGTGTATTACTAACAATGTTTGATCAAGCTTTGTCTTATCTTGAGCTATTCCGTGTAACAAATAAACTCTGCACATAAAATTCATAATGTCATACAAGTAATAAGAAAGTATTGGCTGATGAAAAGAAAAGTAATATGAAGATGTCAAGTGATATCATATAAATAAAACAGAAGCATTGTGACAGTGTAGGGTTACAAGCTTTAATCACAATGCATCATCAAGGGTATGAATAATTTTGAACATCACCAAATTTGGATAACTCACTTTTTCTATTGTTATGCTAATGTGTTGAAACAAGAATCAGCATTCATTTGTAGATGATAACTAAATGTATTCGAGTGATGTGCAAGTAAATTCAGTTTTTTCATTTTTGTGAAAAATACAAAAACGGAGACGGAGACGCCTAAACGGAAACGCAAATGGAGAGATGGCACGCCAAATATAAATACCCTGCCTGTTATTACATTAATATAAGAAGGGTAAAAGATTCTTAGAGAATTATAGACCTATCTCAATTGATAAATGTTGATGTGAAAATTTGTTCGGAAGTACTTGCAACACGATTACAAAGGGTATTACCTTCAATCAGTCATCCAGACCAACATGATTTCATTAAAGGCAGAAATATTGCAGAGGCTATTAGAAAGGGGTCCACTCGCTAGTCATAATGACAGCTATTCATAAAAAAACATTTATTCATAAGGACCGCTATTCATAATAAGACATAAGGGTCGCTTTTCATAATAAGTCATAAGGGTTGCTATTCATAATACCAAAATAGGGGTCGTTAATCATAAGGATCGCTACTCAATCAAAGAAGAGGGTCGCTATTCATAATCAAAGAAGGTCGCTATTCATAATCAAAGAAGAGGGTCGCTATTCATAATCGAAGAAGAGGGCCGTTATTCATAATAGGAGAAAAGGTAAGCTATTCATAATAGGTGAAAAGAGGGTCGCTATTCATAATTGAAGAAGAAGGTCGCTATTTAAATCAAATAAGAAAGGGAAATGGATGAAGGACAACCTCACGGTACTGTATTTAAAGGGCAATCCAACCTTGGTAATGAGATGATTTGTGTGAAAGCAGAAAAATAAGAAAAACAGGATGGTGAAAGTTTGAAAGAAATCGGACAAGGAATAAAAAAGTTATGGATGTTTGAAAAATGAGAACACTACATCTATGAGAATCTCAAATTGGCAATTTGGTGATTCGATTGTGACATTTTTGTGGACAACTCTCCCATTTGTCGTACACAAAAATAGCATTAATTTGCGGTTTTCTTCGAGGCGCTTTTACCCTTGGGGCAGTACTCAAAATAGATGGGAGATAGCATATTGTATAGGTCCTCATGAAAGAAAGAGATCCTACTGAGTAATACATTTTGAAAAAAGTGACATTTTAGTCATTTTGTGTGTTGGAGCGAATGGGGGAGTTGTCCACAGCTACATCACAGTGACATTACCTATTTGGCCAATTTGAAATTCCCATATGTATAGTGATTACAACTTTCAAAAATTCATAACTTTCTTATTGCTTGTCCGATTTCGTTCAAACTTTCACCAATCTGCTTCTCTGAGTTTTCCTCTTTCTTTCAAAGCAACTTGCTATTAAGGTTGGATTTCCCTTTAAGAAAGCCTTAAAATGCATTTCTGGCTTTCGTCAAATATAGCTATTTTTTTAAAACAGTCAACTATATTTATTAAATCTCCCCACACTTTGAAAGGTGCTTTACCAATGCCTTAATTTTAAAAAATATGTCTAATTCATACATCTACAATGTGCTATACCATGATTTCAGTTCATTAACATTACTAACTTGCTTAATTTCATCATTTTTTTTTGAAATCTTGACTTCGGTCTTCCTAATCATAATATTTAAAAAATCATAACAAAATTATAACCATGCTTATCGAATGTGATCCTATGAATAATAATCATCATGGTCATGGCCTCCTCCTCCTCCTGATCATATCATTTGATCATGTCATTTATTGAAGGGAATTATTGGGGGGGGGGGGATTATGAAACAGGCCATCATCCCCCCTCCTGAACTATTTGGGGAATATATCACACATCCTTCCCCTTCCGGGATCGACACCCATGCTTCCATAGCATTTGAAATATAAATTCTAGTAGTAGAACCGTCGTTTATGAACTCCCCTCTTGAAAAAAAAAAGTGCAGGGTATACATGTTGTATCCGGGCAACTACCCCCTCGACAATTACCCCCAGGAAACTACCCCCGGACAACTAGCCCCAGACAACTACCTCCTTAAGTCAACTTCCCCCTAGGACAACTACCCCCACCCCCCCCCCCCCCGACAACTGCCCCCTCCAGGACATCCCTTCCTTATGTTCGTTCATATTTTCATCCTTTTATCTTTTCTTCTGTCCTAAACTTAATATTACTTTATCTTTCTGCATTTGTTTTTCCTAACTTTCCTTATGTCGTTCTTTGTTTTAGTATCATTTTATCTTTATCTTTCCTTCACCCTTCCCCCTCATCTTTATTTCTATCCCTCCCTACGACTCTCTTTATTTTCTTCTTTCTCTATTCCTTCTTTGTTTATGTTATTCTTTGTTTTGGGCTTTCTTTCATCTTCTGTTTCTGTCTTTTCTTATGTTATTCTTTGTTTTGATCTCTCTTCATCATCTCCTGTTTTCTTTCCTCATGGCTTTTTTTTTGGTTTTGTTTTGTTTTGTACTTCTCTCTCTGTATTTTGATCTTTCTTGGATCTTCTCTTTCTGTCTTTCCATATATTGTTCTTTTTCCCTTTCTTTATCATCTCTTGTTGTCTTTCCCTTACGTTATTCATTGTTTTATCCTTCCATCATCTTGTCTTTTTTCTCTCCTTATGTATTCCATTATTTTTTCCTTCTTTCATCTCTTTCATCTTTTGTTCTACCCTACCCCGTGTATTTCTGTATTATTCTCCTTTCATCTCCTCTTTTATCTTTCTTTTATCTCTTATTTTTTGTTTCTTCCTTTTCTCATCTTCTCTATTCTCTCTTTCTTATTGTAGCATCTTCTACTCTTTCCTTCTTTTATGTTTTCAGTATTTTTCTCTTATTTCTTCCTTTATCATTTTGTATGACTTTGTTTTATATTTCTCTTCTAGTTTTCTCTAAGAAGGACGCGGTTTTTGCGAAGAAAACTGCCATAAATTGTGACGTCATTTAAACCTAACTGAGATCTAGGATGCGTTCATAGGCGCCGAAAGTGTGGGGGGCAGGGGGGCGGTCGCCCCCAAACAAAAAGGTGGGGACAAAACGCATTTTTGCCCCCCCCCCCAAAAAAAAAAAAAAAAAAAATCAGGTTTTTTTTTTAAAACTAAAACGGAAATGAAAGAAATAAAACCTTACTTGAATCACATAAAAATGACATTTCATCAAAAGAAAAGGAGAATAAAATGGAATTAAATTTTCTACACATTCCGCGTACGCCGTTCTGTATCAATGGAGAATTTGTTAATAACGCTATATGCGCGTATCGTAGGAAAAGTATAGGCCTACTTTTTTGTCGCGTTCTTTTGTTCGCAGCATGTACGTTGTTAACAAGATTTTGGTCCAAAAGGTAAGCCCCCTATTTTGTTTAGCACCACTCTTTACGCTTTTATGCCAATTACCGAATATTTGATTAGCTATTTGTTTGTTTATTAAGATGTGTATTGATGAAAGATTCTTTTTCATATTGGTAAAGGACAACATTAGTTCCAATCTGACGGTCAGCTCGACTTAATGTAGGCCTACATGGATACTTTAAAGGAAATCATTTAGAGATGGAGCTTCCGGGGCAAAGGAAGGGGGTGGCATAGTGGTCCTCCACCCCACTTTATTCAACTCGTGAAAACCGTGTCCCTTTTGAAGTTTTCATCATTCACCTCCAGTAGTGCACCTTTCCTACCAATATCGCCCTTTCTCTTTCAATTTGACTATTATTATCACTATATTATTTCAATTTCTTCATGTCACATTATTTCTCCCACGAAGCTAGAATCAGAATATAAATAACACCCCATTTAAAAAATTTTTACCATAATTGGGGTTTTCAAAAAATCTCATTTCGCCACTCGCTGGAAGGGTTAATCCAAAAGACAACTATGAAATACATTTCAATAAGCGTTTTGTCCTCTCCAGAGGCACTTAAAGGCAAGAGAGAGGGGGCATTATTGGAAGAGAATGGTGCGCTATTAAAATAAAAGGGGAACTTTTGAAAAAAAAGAAGAAATGGGACAATTGTGGAAGTGATAAGGGGTGATTATGAATAGTGACCCTCTTTTTTGATTATGAATACCGACCCCCTTCTTCGATTATGAATAGCGACCCTCGTCTTCGATTATGAATAGTGACCCTCTTCTTCGATTATGAATAGCGACCCTCCTTTTTATTATGAACAGCGACCCTCTTTTTCAATTATGAACAGCAACCTCCTTCTTCGATTATGAATAGCGACCCTCGTCTTCAATTATGAATAACGACCCTCTTATTCGATTATGAATAGCGACCCTCTTCTTCAATTATGAGTAGCGATCCTTATGATTAACGACCCCTATTTGCAACCCCTATGATTTATTATGAATAGCGTCCTTATGAGTAATGACCTTCTTCGATTATGAATAGCGACCCTCTTCTCCTATTATGAATAGCCTAGCAATCCCTTTGAATAATGGTCCATATGAGTTTATGAATAGTCACCCTCTTTTTGCTTTATGAATAGCGACCCTTCAGGTATAGGAAATTACACGTTATGAATAGCGGTCCTTATGACTAGCGAGGTTACCCCATTAGAAATGTCCAGAACATGTTTTATTACTTAAATATCGAAAACAAAGAGGGCTTTATTGTATCAATCGACTTTAGAAAAGCCTTCGATTCGATAGATCTTGAGTTCCTTTGTAAAGCATTGGAGGCTGTAGGCTTTGGTCCCACACTCATTAAATTGGTTAAAACACTTTATTGTAACAATTGGAGGATGTGTACTTAATAACGGTACTTCAACCGGTTATTTCCCCATATCCATTGTTGTAAGACAAGGGGACTCTCTATCCCCGTACCTTTTTCTGATAGCAATTGCAATGTTAGCTACTAGGTTAAGGCTCAAGTGAATCAAAATTATCACTATATGCAGATGATTTTTGTGCATTTTGTTTAGACCATAATTCAGTTGAAGTGTTGTTCGATGTGTTAAAGCAGTTTTACAAATGTTTTAGTCTAATGTTCAGTAGAGAAAAAACGGATATATTGAAGGTTGGGAAGCATCGAGGTGCTCAGATTATGGATAATGTCCGCCTTGTCTACAATATTAAAATCTTGGGAACACAGGTTGGGTATAATGCTGATGATTTTCAAAAACAAAATATGAGGGATATGTTGTTATCACTTAGACGGGAACTGAATATTTGGAAACAGAGAAATTTAACATTATGTGGTAAAATACAGATTATAAGATCTTTCGGTATATCTAAATTTATTTACCTATTTTCTTCAGTTTTTATACCCTGCTGGGTTGTGAAAGAAATTGAGACTATTATTTTATGATTTCTTATGGAAAGGGAAGGACAGAGTTAGACGGAATGTCCTTATACAACAAACTGAGAAAGGTGGTCTTAAAATGGTTAATGTCAAATCCGCTATCTCGGCACAACAGTTAACTTGGCTTTTAAGAATGAAGAATGCAAGTAATTAAGCTTGGTTTAATGTTTTTAATTATTATGCACAGAAATATGGTGGTACATTTCTGCTTCACTGCAATTTTGATGCTGACCTGATAAGTTCACAGTTACCTCCTTTCTATGCCTCTATTTTCGAAAATTGGTTACGGTTACGTTTGTCTTTAGAGGATGAATCCTATGTTAACCAGATTATATGGAACAATTTTGAGGTACAAATTGACAATAAAATGATTTTTTGTAAACATTTGTTTGAAAAGGTGATAAGTAGACATCATAGTTATGTTGCCAGATGGTAAAATGAAGATATATGACTTGTTGAAAAATGAATTCAACATAAATGGGAACGATTATTTAATTTTGCAAGGAATATTTTCATATATAAAGAAAGGTAGTGATAAAAATATTTGTCAGTTTCTCAAAGATGATATAAAGCTGATTATTAAAGATATGATAATGCCTAAAGGTTTTAGTCATCTGAACGTAATAAAAAAATTAACACTTCTATGTAAAGTTTGTTGAAATGAAAAATGAGCATTCTATGAGCTCTTTTCGTTTGAAAAATAAGTATGAACTGAGCGATACTGAATTGCATAAAGCTCGAAAAATTATGATCTGTACAACTACTGATACAAAAACAAGAGAGTTTCAGTTTAAAGTGCTGCATAATATTTTGTTCTTCAATTACAAACTGTTCAGAATGAAAATGAAGTCTTCTCCAGAATGTACGTTTGGCTGCAAAAAACTAGAAACTTTGGAACATGCATTATGGCTATGTAGTTATGTTCAGTCATTCTGGAATGAAGCTAAATTTATGTTATCCATGTTTGACTTATATTCTCTAAATGAAAAAAATGGTTATTGTAGGTTATCTAGAAAAGCATCCTCACATGTGATAAATCATGTTTTACTTATAGCAAAACTATGTATTTACTTGAGTATAAGCAAGGAAAATAATCCAAGCATTATAGTCAAGTATTGTAACTCCGAACAGATTGTATTACCGAACGTGTAAAGTTAAGCGCCTAAAATGGGTTTTCATACGCGTGGGATTACGCGTATGAAAACCACACTATTGATACCAAGGTTGTGTCTTTTTCCCATAGGTTTCACACGTTCGGAATTACGGTACCTTTTTCAAGGGACCAAAACGCCGCGTCGTTGGGAAGGGGTTCACTCGGAAGGGAATATCGTATTAAATCTACGTTGTCTTTTTAAAATTCCATCAACTTCTTTTTTTGTAGGACTTTGAGCATTCAATATGTATAGTTTGACAGATATTCGTTTCATATTTTATTTGCTATCGTTGATTTTCTGAAAAGTGTTCGGACACTGGATCAACCACCATACTTGTTTTAAAAGGATGCTCCTTACTTCATATAAACAAGAACGATATATTGCAAAGAGAAAAGGCAAACTCTCTTTCCACAATAGAAAATGGGATTGTGTACTACCACTTTTTGATTAGTTCGCTGTATACTATTATTGTTGATTTCTTCATTATTATTTTACACAAACATGTGCCCAAGCTAATGTATGTATCAGTTCTGTAAAAGTTTGATTGTATCATTTCACGAAATATGTTTTTTGTGAACTGAATGGTATCAATAAAAGATGATTGAAATATAAAAAAAAAATAAATAAATAAAAATTCCCTGCCCGCGCGCGCATATTTTTCCTTATGTATTTCTTTGGTTTTTTCTCTAGTCTATCCTCTTCTCTCTCTTTATGGCTTTCTTTGTTTTTCCTTTAAGCTATCCTCTTCTCTTTTCTAAAGTATTTCTTTGTTTTTCCTTTAATCTATCCTCTTCTCTTTCCTTATGTATTTCTTTGTTTTTCCTTTAATCTATCCTCTTATTTTTCCTTATGTATTTCTTTATATCCTTTAATCTATTCTCTTCTCTTTCCTTACGTATTTCTTTGTTTTTCTTCTAACCTATCCTCTTCTCTTTCCTAATGTATTTCTTTGTTTTCCTTTTCTATATTTCAGTAGAACTAGAAGATTCAATGTCTATACTCTCTGTGCATGTAGTAAAAATTAAGTTGTCACATGTAGCACACTGCACTGTGCGTGCGCGGGTAGCTTTTTTCGCAGAATACCGGTACACCGCTCCGTCCTTTTCACAGACCGCGACGCTATTTTGGCTGAAGACCGTCCTGAAAACCAGGAGGACGGAGTGCGCTGTGGCGTTCCCGCATGCTCAGAAGGAGCGTTCGAGCGGATTTGCGTTGTGCTCCGAGCTACCGTCCTATTTCGAAAGCTCACTTGTTAACCCTTTCAAGACAATTGTCCACATTTTGTGGTTTTGCTCAATAACTTTTGATTCAGAGCTCTAAAAAATATACCAAATGCATGAGAAGAAAGAGCAAAAGCTTCTGCACATACTATGTCCATTTTTGTTACATGACCATATTCTGTTTGATGCCAAGAATTTAGAAAACAAGAATAAGCTTTAAAATCCTTAAATTGGCAACACATTGAGAGGTTCAAAATCATTGTTTTTCTATCAAAATTGGCAATTTTAAAAACTATTCGACAAAATTCCTAACCATGTACATTGTTTTCAAAGACATAACACCTTATTAGAAACATGTAGCACTAAAAGAAAAATATTATTGTTGCCAATTTGAAGAACAAAATGTGATCAATTTAGCCCTTAAATAATTACTGTCCTGAAAGGGTGAAGCTTTTAAAGGTTCCCTTTTATGAAATTCTAATTCTTGTTATTTTGTACATGATACTCATCTAAATTGAAAAATGACATCCGTTTGCAATGAATACGTATCTGAATATTTTTAAAATAATATTTTCCCCACGTATTCAGGCCTAAACGAGTCTGCTAAGCTCCGCCCCCTTTTAAACCCCGAATTCTCGTTCTTCGAGCATGATTGACGTGTGACGTCACAAACCGACATCGCCGGTGCTTGTTTACAATATCTTGCATATATCACGCGTGCAAACTAACTTGCAGTTATATATCACCTCGAAAACCACCTCTAAATCGAAGTATGCCGCAACGCTGTGTCTTTGCAGGTTGCAGCAACATCACAAAGGAGGGTGTAAGTCTACATTTATTCCTCAAAGACCCAAATATTAGAAGAAAATGGACCTCAAAAGTGAAACTAACTCGCGTCAAGTGGAAGGGGCCGAGTGACCGCAGTGTCCGTGTGTTCCGAGCACATTTGTGCGGAGGACTTCCTCGATAGTACGGGGCTGCATGCGGCGTTTGGCATCAAGAAGAGGCCGTCCCTGAAGCAAGATGCCATCCCCAAAATCAAACTTGATCTACGGATATCTATTGATCAACTATCACTGTACCTACACTAACTTAGTCTACCGGTACTTATTATTCATAGCAGCACAATGAAAACATGCAAGGTAACAGGAGAGCTAAGGGTTTTCTGGATATCAATGTTAGAATTTACTAGAAACAAAACGCTACCACCCCATGCACCAGTAAAACCCTACCCAAGCCCAAGCCAGGCAGGGTCAGCAGGCGAACGACCAAACGGCACGGCGTGTACACCTGCGCACGTCGAGCTCACTGCCTCGATCAGCTTTCAGCTCAGCCTCATCAGGACTGGGGCATTTTGCAAGCGCAAACAAGATTAATAAATGGTTGATATCCGTAAATTAAAATTTAATCGGCAATCTAATTATCAAAAGGAATTACTAGTTATAATTCCCAAGTCTCCCGTCGATATCTTCTCCGTTATTGAAATCAGGGACGTCTCTGTCATATAATCAGAATCCGACATGTCTGGTTCAAACAAATACGGCCGTGCCCCTAATTCCTCTTTTATTTCTTCTGTCTGAAGAAGATGTTATCGTTCGTTGATATAGGATTAAAAAAAAAACTAAAATGAAGGGCTGTAATGGCACGAAGTCGAAGCTAGGATCTACACGAAGTTCAATAGCCTTTACACACACTTTCAGCTTGCGTGGAGTCAAGCATTCTGAGTGTGACGTCACATGACGTCATCGATCGCTGGACCGATTTTCCAAAATTTTTAGGGGCGTTCCCAATTAATTTTTTATTTTCAAGTTTACAGATTAATGAATGGAATTCAGGTAAAATGGTTGACAGATCTGGATTCACAGTAGAAAAGTCTACTAATTAAAGTTCCTTTGTAATTCCATAAAAGGGAACCTTTAAAGCGCACTTAGCGCTATATATCGTGTAACTTGCCGGGTAAGTACCCAGAAAAAAAGGGTCACTTGCGAACGCGTATTGCAAACGTGTTTATGTACGTACGTGGACGACAACCAACGCGAACGGACTATACATGGAGGAAAATCCTTGCGATAGACATCATTTTCGGGCTTGTTTTAGAAAAATAACCGCCTATAAAACTGATTTCGTTCCCTGAGTATGCCACCGGAGATAGGAACGACGTTCAAATGAAAGTTCAGATGTATTCATTTCTTTTCTGATGGCTTAATTTGCATAAATGAGAGTGTTTTAGGCGAGTGGTCAGAGGATGAACATTGCCTGAACTTGCGAACTTGTTCCATCCGCTTGCCAGCCACTGGCGTGCATTTTAGCTCTATGGGGCCGAGAAGTTCAGGGCGGCTGGAGCTGTGTGTTGCGGTGGAATGCACACGGCTTCGTCGCGTTCTGAAATCCCCCCCTCCCCCCGCCGTCCGCGATATTTTTTTTCGGAGGATGGGAAAGTCACTAGACGAAAATCGACGCTCCTGATTGGCTTAAAAACTCTTGAGATAGATGTGATTCAGTCGTTTTGTTAAAATGCAGAGTTTAGTGAGTCGATTCAAGCACATGCACAGCTAGTACAGCTACACGTATGCAATGCAATGTACAATGTATACCGTATACGCAACATGCATCCAGTGTATACATGCAGTCGGCTCACTAAGAATCGAACGAAGCGTTTTCAGGTCACATCTATGACAAGCAAAGGTCATGGTCATCCAGAAACGGAGTACTAGTATTTTTTTTATACGTTTGTGTACAAGTGCGAGACGCACACATGTTGAAATATATTGAACTAAATTATTTATTTTAAGTCTCAATGTGAATGTCATATCCAAAACAGGTTTAAAAAAAAAGAATACATGTACATGTACAGAAAAAAACTATAGAAAAAAAAAATGTTGCTTTAATTAGCTTCACAGGATTGTTGTTTACAAGTTACTCTATCACCATGCAAAATTGTGTGTAAATCGGGTATTCCATCTCCGAGATTCTTGGTGAGGGTCACAATGTCACAAAATGAAACTTTCTTGTTAGGAGGAACACCTTAACTCTAGATAATAGATTAATTAAAGTGAATGATACATACATACAACAATAATTAATAATTAACCCTAAACATAAAAGCAACATGGAAGAAGACTAGGGGAAAGATAATACAGTAAGAAGGGAAGGAGACTAGAGAAAGAAAGGAATAAGAAAAGAAAAATGAAAAGAAAGAAAGAAACAAAAAGAAAGAAACAAAAAAGGAGAAAGGAAGGAGAGAGAAACATTAATCAAAGAGAAGAAAGGAGCGAGTCAGAAGAGAAGGATCAGATGAAGATGTCAAGAGAAGTCAAGAGAGAAGTTGTAGGAGGGCAGCTGCACTGCTCGGTAGAAAGAGTGCATGTACATAAATAAATAAATGAATGAATACATGTAAAAAAAAAATGCAGGAATCTTTGCCAGGAAGCCAGGAATGTTTGGTGGGCGCGCGCCAGGTGGTTACCATGCCAACCATTGTGAAACTAGGAAACATAGTCAAAACCCGGCACGCGCCCGAAGGGATCTGTCCCCGTGTGTCACAGTCGCAATTCATGTTGCCACATTTAGCTAGATGGATAGGTGTTCGAATCCGAGTAGTGAGCCCACTGCATGTGTACTGCATGCATGTTGCGTATATACGGTATACATTAGCTGTGCATGTGCTTGAATCGACTTCCTAAACTCTGCATTTTAACAAAACGACTGAATCACATCTATCTCAAGAGTTTTTAAGCCAATCAGGAGCGTCGATTTTCGTCTAGTGACTTTCCCATCCTCCGAAAAAAAATATCGCCCCCCGTCCTCTCTCTCTGTCCCTCTGTAGCTCCTTTCTGGAAAAAACAAACAAACCACAAACACAAAATGAACACAAAGTTGAAGTTATATAAGCTATATGTATGAATCAGAGACATATAAGGCGTGGTATGTTCATGCCTAAAAAACGAGTGGGGTGGATTTTTCTTCTGATGCTTCTCTTCATCATCGTGACATCGTCACTTTTTTTTGTTTTCTTCTTTTTCTTCTTCATCTTCATCATCCTTTTTTCTTCTTCCCCTCCTCCTCCTCATTCTCCTTCTTTCTCATCTTCTCTATAATTTCTCCCTCTCCAATTCCAATTTAAACCTTGTAGCTTCCTCCTCCTCTCAGCTTTATTATTATTATTTTTTTTTTTTTTTTTAATCATATGTTTTATTGTTTCATAATCAAATGGAATGACAAAATTTACAAATAATTAGCAGTTTTTGTAAAAAGGGAAGAAAAAAGTGACAAGAACATTTCTTAAAAAGAAATATTATAAAAGAGAGAACGACCATGATTAAGTTATGTCCAGGAAAGCACAGCTCCCTCGAAAGCCCCCGCCCCATAGCACACATACGGAAGAGTGCCTCCCCCGTTCAAAGATCCCCAAGCCGAAACAGGCTCCATACCCAATTTCTCAACCACAAATTACACACTTTATTCCACACAATCAAAATTTACTCCTACTCAAATTACCAAAAATTACACTTTCCCAAACTCATCTCCTCTAATATTTATCATCATAATTCATATTATTGTACAGAGTCTGAACCAGACCTGAAGATCTGCGACAGTGAGAAAATACATCATAAAATTATAAAGAAATAATGTGCCAAAACACATTCTAAGACCATTTTAAATATACCAATCCCAGGGCGCGCCATGATAACACGGGAAAGTCAGCGAGTGGAGCCAGATTGTTATTATTATTTTTGTCATTATTATTATTATCATTATTATCATTATTATTATTATTATTATTATTGTTATCATCATCATCATCATTTCCCTCTTCCTCATCTTCGTTCATGCACCTCCTTCCTCTTCTTCCTTCTCATCAATAACGTTGCGAAATGAGGGTGTTCATGGGCCCCGCTATCCCCCCCCCCCAAAAAAAAAAAATGAGAAGAAGAAGAAAAAAAAGGGGGAAGCAGAAGGGGGAAAAAGTACTTGGTAATGCAGAGATAGTAGTAGTAGTAGTAGTAGTAGTAGTAGTAGTAGTAGTAGTAGTAGTGTGTGAGTAGTGGTAGTAGTAGTAGTAGTAGTAGTAGTAGTGAAAGCATGTTCTTCAACAACTACTACAACTACTACAACTCCTACAACTACTTTTACTACTGCTACTTCTACGACTACGACTACGACGACTGCTAGAGTAGTGCCAATGTGAGAATAGGAGACAGAGATATGAGGCGAAAGGAGGCACAACAATAGGGTGGAGAGGAAATGAGAAGAAAAATGGGATGATGAATACGAACAGATGAAAGAGAAAATAGAAGGAAAGTGAAGTTGTAGTCCAGACAGAAAATAGAATTAAAGTGTAAGTTTTAGTCCAGTCAGAGAAGATGGAGAAGAGCAAGAAGTGGGATAAGAAGAGGAAGGGAGAGGAGGGTGAAGTATTAAAATCTTAAGATGAAAGAAATAGTCTTCTATTCTTCCGAAGACTGGTTGCCTTTTTTCCCCTTCTGATTTTTTTTTTCTTCTACTTCTACTTCTTCTTCTTCTTCTTCTTCTTCTTCTTCTTCTTCTTCTTCTTCTTTTTTTTTTTTTTGGGGGGGGGGGGGCCTCGGGGCCCATGAGCGCCCTCGCAACGTTATTGATGAGGAGGAAGAGGAGGAGGAGGAGGAGGAGGAGGAGGAGGAGGAGGAGGAGGAGGAGGGGGCGTAGGAGCACATGAAGAGGAAGAAGACGGTGCATGGACTAAGATGAGGAAGAGGGAAATAATAATAATAATAATGATAATAATAATACTACTAATAATAATGACAGTAATAATAATAATGATAATGGTAATTACAATAATAATATTAATTTTTTCTTTGCCTCGTTAGAGGATTTATTTTACATTCAAAGTTTATAACTCAATAGAACATTAATCATACATAAATGACACAAAAGGTAACTACAAAAATGGAAAATGACTTACACATATCAGTATACATTTTCCAATAAACTTCAACAAATCCTTTGATAATTCATCTTTTCTTTTTGTTTGTATTCTTCCCCTTCTGCTTCTTATATTTCTATTTTTTTTTCTCTCTTTCAAACCTACACAAGTGTCAAATTTTCAAATGAACTTCAACAATTCCTTTGGTAAGTCATCTTTTCTCTTTATTTGTATTTTTCCTTTCTGGTATGTTGTAT
Source organism: Heliocidaris tuberculata (assembly GCA_025618425.1). Taxonomy (NCBI): domain Eukaryota; kingdom Metazoa; phylum Echinodermata; class Echinoidea; order Camarodonta; family Echinometridae; genus Heliocidaris; species Heliocidaris tuberculata. The sequence goes on from CM046841.1 coordinate 23,041,780, forward strand.
TTCTATTCTTTTTCTGATTTCTATTTCAAACACATGTTTCAGAACTAATAATGATGATGATGATGATGATAATAATAATGATAATAATAATAGTAATAATAATAATAAAGCTGAAAGGAGGAGGGGAAGGCTAGAAGGTTTAGATTGGAATTGGAGAGGGATGAATTATAGAGAAGATGAGAAAGAAGGAGAATGAGGAGGAGGAGAAGAAGAAAAATAGATGATGAAGATGAAGACAAAGAAGAACAAAAAAAAAATTAAAAGTGACCCGGTCAGGATGATGAGGAGAAGAATCAGAAGAAAAATCCACCTTTTAAAATTTTTTTAAAGAACATACCACACCTAACTATGTCTCTGATTCATACACATAGCTTATATAACTTCAACTTTGTGTTCATTTGTTTTTGTGTGTGTTTTTTTTTCCAGAAAGGAGCTACAGAGGCAGAGAGAGAGAGAGAGAGAGAGGGGGGGGGGGAGGGGTTCACGCAATGTTCATCCTTTGACCACTTGCCTAAAACATTCTCATTTGTGCAAATTAAGCCATCAGAAAAGAAATGAATACATCTGAACATTCATTTTAACGTCTGTTAAGCTTTTAAACCGCACCTAGCGCTATAGTGTAACTTGCCGTGTAAGTACCTAGAAAAAAGGGTCACTTGAAAACGCGTCATGCAGCTGGTGCATATGGAAGGCCATCGACGCCATAATTCGTATCGGATACGTACCGGATACGTATGCTCTATTTTAACGTACGTACCGGATACGTATGCTCTATTTTAACGTACGTACCGGATACGTATGCTCTATTTTAGCGTACGTACCGGATACGTATGCTCTATTTTAACGTACGTACCGGATACGTATGCTCTGTTAACTCGAGTACCGCCCAAGCAGCTGTTGTTTATATCACTCCGGCGCCGGTGGGTGGTCCGTTATCAGTGTAGCGAAGAATGCTAGTCTCAGCCATCAGTCTAGATATCAGTGAGCTCACCAATGAGCACCCAAGCCTATTATAATCATCACAAAAAGATATTAAGGCAGAATTCTGAGGGGCGTCGATCCTAGGGGGGGGGGGGGCAGGGAGGGCAATTCCCCCCCTCGAAAATATTGGGGGCAAACATATCGTTTTGCCCCCCTCCCAAATAAATCCGGATGTGTAAAAGTAGATTAAAATAAGGAAAAGTGATGCAAAACTTGGGAAATGAAGCCTTCCAAACAATGAAATACAAAAGGTATTACACGATCAGACTTCAATGTCGCTTCTCCAATTTTCCCTAGCTGCTTCATGTAACCGTGGAGAAGCTATTAATTAAGAGGCGTTAAAAAGGGTACCATATACCTTCATTTGAAATGACGCCATTAATAAACGTTCTGAACATATACACACAGAAAAAGCCTGGTTGAAATTTTCCATGTAAATCATTTCCCGTGTATAATCGCATTAGTTCATCACGAATTTGATAATTTGATTAGAGAAGACGTGCTTGAAATAACCAGGCAACTCGGATTTGTGTTGGCTGACCGGTCAACCGGTCAACCTGGAACTCTGGTAAAGTTTAATACTTTTTGTGTTAAAATTTTACAAGGAGTTTTTTCAGTGTATAATTCAGTGCAAAGTTTGAATTTTCATAATTATTCAGTTGTGTTTTTTTCTCTCTCTCTTCAATTTTTCATCTTTTATTACTACTGGAAACAAATTTACGTTATGATTTGTATTTTTTTTCTTCATGCCATTCGATGAGGACATCCATTCCCCGCCCCCCTCCCCCATGTATTAAAATTAAAGAGTACAAGGGGTCCTTTGGGGTTTTTGAAAAAAAAAATGGGAGGTCTGTGCCCCTCACTCTCACGGGCTCACGGTCACTGCTTTAAATACCTTGTTTGAAAACACTTTCCGTGCCCTCATCTCCCGCTTCAACTCTGAAATATATACATGTATAAACTATCGGAATATTGGAAATGATGTATATACAAGTTTGGGTTTGGGTAACCTCATTTCCCACATTATTATCTATAAACCCAAAGATATAAGGAAAGGAAAGGTGGAGTAAAAAGCAGAGGAGGGGGCACAGTGCCCCAACCTTTTCTAGCAACAAAAATGCCCCTTTTATTTATGAAAAGTGCCCTCTTTCTCTCTGATAAGTGCCCCTTTTTACTTCTAAAAGTGCCCATTTTCCTTTCTAATTAAAGTGCCCTCTTCCATTCTGATATCACTGTGCTCCTTTTCACCTTCTGATAAATGCCCATTCAAATCTGATGAGTTCTTTCTCTCTCGGTCTCTCTCACTCCTTCTCCTTCTCTATCTTTCTCTCTTTCTCTCTCTCTTTCTTTCTCTCTCTCTCTCTCTCTCTCTAATAAGTGCCCTTTTCTCCGTATCATATGTGCCCTTTTCCAAATCTTGCAATTGCCCTCCCCCCCTTTTAAAAATAATTTTCTACAATTCTCTCCAATAAGTAACTTTTCCCTCAAATAAGTGCAATTTCCCGCTTCTGATATGTGCCCCTTTTCTCCTTATTACAAGTCTGATAATTGATCTTTTTTTCTTCTGATAAGTGCCCCCTTGACAGCTTTTCCTCCATTTTTTTTCCCTGCTTGTCAGAGAATTATGGAGGAAAACATGTGATAACCATACCCCCCGCCCCCACTGAGCGACTTTTTTGAGGGCTGGGGAAAGAAGTTGTCCCTCCCCCCCCCCCTCACTGAGCGAGTTTTGGAGGGCTGATGAGAAGAAAAAAATACGGATCTCCCTTCAAGCAGAATTTGCTCCCTCCCCCTTCCCCCCCCCCCCTTATATAAGCTTGAACCCTCCTGGCGCGCCTGATTGCAGGGACATTGTTTCGACTTCATGAAGTTTCCGGCCAGCAGAGGGCCAAGCCTGCCTGAACCACCGCTCACTCCTTCCAAAATACTATCAAATAGTAAATTGGAGAGTCGTCAAAGCCTTAGTTTTTCATTTAATTTAAAGAAAAATGCAATTCTTGAATTTGCCCCCAAATCAACTCTCTGTCCTCTACATGGTATCAACCTATTGTTATGCAAGAATGCATTTTTTTTATACATTGCGGTGGTAATAGTAAAATTAACGTTATTTTTTTTTTTTTTTTTTTTTTTTAGGTTGAGTTGCCCATAGGGTGTTGGTAAATCTGATTTTATCACAGCTATAATAGGCGTTTTCAAACGTGATTCAGGTAAATAAAATCTTTGAATGAATAAATGCATGCAGGGGAGGTGGGGAGGGGGGGGGGGGGGCGGGAGACACGTACCCCGGAAATGTTAAAGATTTAATATTCATGTATAGCAAATAATGAGTAAAGATTGGTCGCGTCCCCCGGTCGTGACAAGAAATCGCCGCGCATGAATGCATGCACTTTTTTTTTAGACCGGTAGCCAGAGGGGGTCACCCTATCAAAAATAGAGTAACTCCTTTGCATGTTATGCATAGCATATAGCAATGATCCATGGACAAAAAACTATGCTAGGAAATGAATGTCTGCCGTGCTCAAAGTGTGGGGACGGTCAGGAGAGCCCTCCAAAGCGGCCAACATTTTGAGCTAGCCACTGGCATGCTGGTGGGGAGCTTGGGGGCTGCAGCCCCCCCCCAAAAAAGTTCCCAGAACAAAAAAGGAAAAGGAAAAGGAAAGAAAGAAAAGGGATTAAAACAGAAAGAAAGATAAAAAGAAAACACATTCCTTTTATTTATCCCCGGCTTGAAAAAAAAACTTGAGGACTTCTTTTAAAACATACGTATAAATGTCTGAATTGTCTTAGTATCTCCCCTTCCATAATACATTTTGTGCTTATATTTTGCATGCAAGATTTCTTTGTTTTATCATGATTTTCTTATAATGGGAGAGGAAATCATATTTTTCAAACTGAGGGAAGATGTGTGAAATCTAATGTGACATATTAATGCAAGCGGCGCACAATTCGGGGGGGGGGGGGGTGGACTTAGTGACACGTCCCCAGGAAATCTGGAAAACATAAAAAATATGTACTAAATAATGAGGTAAGGCTACAGCACACTATTAAAGCTCTGAAGTGCTCTAGAATGCAAAGTTTCACTTTTAAAAATGGAAAATGTTCTCACTCCGCTCCCTCGTTTAATACATTTAATATTTACATTAAAAAAATCTGTAAACAGGTATTATTACATAGGCAAGGAGGAATCGTCCCCCGAAAATTGAAAGCCGCAAAACATTGTCAGGATGACGATTTGAGCTGCCTGTCTCCATAAAAGAAGAGAGAAAATGTGGATATTAAGCTCAGACTTTGATTTACCTGTGTGAATAAAAGTGGTCTTAAATACAAAGTTTCAAACTATTAAACGTAAAATTTCTAGCTTGTATAGCGACCTCCCAATAGAGAATATTAAAGTTATCCAGGGCATTGATAAGACGTGTGACATTTTCACGGTATAGCAAAATTCAATGTTTTATTATTTGTGGAAGGGGCAGCGATGTATCCCCCTTCAAAAAATTGAGATCCGAGTACAGTACAGCTCAAATTTTTTGGGCTCATTACGCCATTGGAGCTATAGCTCAGCGTAAAAGGTGACTGGGTGAAAACTGCTGGAAAATGTAGAGCATAACCCCCTGTATCATGAACACAGGTGTAGCCAGGATTTTTCAATAGGGGGGGGGGGGGGGGCTGGGCTGACGTGAAGGATCCAACGGCGTATACGTAACCAGGATTTCATTTTAGGGGTAGCGGTTGTGAGCACGCAAAGCGTGCGAAATTGGTGATGAGCATGCGAAGCGTGCTCCGCAGGGGGTGGGTGCAGGAAGGGGGAAGTTTCCCCCTCTAGGGCGAAGCGCGAAAGCTCTGACGTTTTATAGAAAATTTGAGAGAAAGATAACTCCTCGTAGCACCTTTTTTTTTAAGGCGGAAAGTTAGTTCGACGTTCGGACTGCTTTTCAATTATTTGGACGCAATACCGCACTGTATGTAACAGGGATGGGTGAAGGGAGGGGGGGGGGGGAAGAGTTTTCCCCCTTCCCGCGCGAACGCGAAAGCTCTGACGTTTTAGCAAATTTGAGAGAATGATAACGGCTCGTAGCACCTTCTTTTAGGCGGAAAGTTAGTTCGACGCCCGCGCTGCTTTTCAATTATTTGGACGCAATACTGCACTGTATCCAGGGGCCGGTGGGTGCAGATAGGTGGGGGGGGGGGGGGGGGGGGGGGAGTTTTCCGCTTCCCGGACGAAAGCTCTGACGTCTTATAGCAAATTTGAGAGAAAGTTAACGGCTCGTAGCACCATTTTTTAGGCGGAAAGTTAGTTTGAAGCGCTGCTTTTCAATTATTTGGACGCAATACTGCACTGTATGTAACGGGTGGGTGCAGTGAGGGGGGGGGGGGGGTCCCCCTTCCCACGCGAAGCGCGAAAACTTTGACGTCTTAGCAAAATTTGAGAGATATAGATAACGGCTTGTAGCGCCTTTTTAGGTTTTTTTCTCTCACTTTCCCCGCTTTTTCGCTCTCCTTTTTTTTTTTTTTTTTAACGGGCTGAATGGGGGGGGGGGCGTGGCCCCCTGGGCCCCCTGGCTACGTCTATGATCATGAATGACTACTGCCAGATAAATTGAGCCGTAGGTTGTGCCTGCCAGACGCCCCGAATGCCAGATGCCCATAATTGATTTTTTTAAAAGGAAGGAAAAAATAAGTCATATAGATTGGCGAGAAAAGTAAGGGTGAAAGCTAGTGAAAAATATATATATATAATCCCCTATATCATGAATGACCACTGCCATATATTTTAAGGGATGGTTGTTCCCGCAAGACGCCCCTAAATGCAAAACGCCCATTATTAGAGCATGGTAATGATAAATAAATAAAATAAAAGGGCTAGGTTGGCGAGAAAATTAATTTGATGGCAAGTGGTGGAGAATATAAAATATAACCCCCTGAATCATGAATGAACCCTGCTTGAATTTTTTAGGAATGTGTTGTGCCCGCCAGATGCCCCAAATGCCAGACGCCCATAACCGATTAAAAAAATTAGAAAAAAATAAATTAATTAAACAGCTAGATTAGCGAGAGAAATAACTCGATGAAAAGTGGTAAAAAATATTGAGTGTAATTTCTGAATTATGAATAACGACTGCAAGACATTCTGAGAGGTGGGTTGTGCCCACCAGACACCCCCAAATGCCAAACGCCCGAAAATTATTTAAAAGTTTGGAAATTAAATGAGATAAAAGAGCTAGATTGGCCGGAAAAGTAACGGGATGAAACCTGTTGAAAAATATTGAGAAATAAACCCCGTATCATAAATGAACCTTGCCAGATGTTTTGAGTGGTGTGTTGTGCCCACCAGACGCTCCAAAGTGCCAAACGCTCATAAAAATAAAATGAAAAAGAAATAAAAAATAAAATAAATGAGAGAGCTACATTAGCGAGAAAGGTAGGTTGTGCCCGCCAGACTCCCCCGAATGCCGGATGCCCATAAATGAGGTTAAAATAATTGAGGTAGAAATGCTTAACATAACCCCTGTATTATGAATGACCACCCGACCACTGTCAAACATGATTGTTGGTAGTGTCTGCCAAACGCCCATAGAAAAGAGAGAGCTAGATTAGCCAGAAAAGTAAAGGGATGAAACTTCATGGAAAATATGGAGCACAGCCATCTCTGTATTAATCATTGGCAGACGTTTCAAGAGGTGGATGTGCCCACCAGACACCCCAGAGTACGTCAACCATTAATGGTGATGGGCGTTTTGCATTTTGGGGCGTCTAGCTGGTACAACCCAACACTTAAAACGTCTGGCAGTGGTCATTTATGGTATAGGGGCTTAAGCTCTACATATTCCACTATAGCTTTTAACCCGTTACCTTTCTCGCTAATGTATCTCTTTTATTATATTCATTTATTATCATTATTCACCACTGACGGGCGTTTTGGATTTGTGGGGGCGTCTGGCAGGAACATAACCCACCACTCAAAATGTCTAGCTCTTTTATTTTACTTCATTTCCAAATTTTTTAATCAGTTATGGCCGTTTGGCATTTGGGGGCGTCTGGTATTGACAACCCATCTCTTAGAACATGTAGAACGTCTTTTCTCTCTGATCTAGTTGACTTATTTTATTTTTATTATTCTTTTTTTTATTTTACAATGGGCATCTGGAGTTTGGGCCTCCGGCGCTCACAACCTACCACTTAAAACGTCTGGCAGTGGTCATTTATGATTAAGAGGGTTATACTCAAAGTTTTCCACCAGCTTTTATCCCGTTAATTTTCTCGCTAATGTAACTCTTTTATTACATTCATTTATCATTATCGTGCATTAATAGGCGTTTGCCACTTGGGGGCGTCTGGGTGGCACAACCCACCACCACAGGCGTAGCCAGGGGGCCCGGGGGGCATGCCGCCCCATTCAGCCCCTTTAAAAAAAGTGAGAGCGAAAAAGCGGGGGAAGTGAGAGAGAAAAAAAAGCCTAAAAAGGTGCTACAAGCCGTTATCTTTCTCTCAGATTTTGCTAAAACGTCAGACCTTTCGCGCTTTGCTCGGGAAGCGGGAACCCCCCCCCCCCCTCCCTGCACCCACCGGCCCCTGGATACAGTGCATTATTGCGTCCAAATAATTAAAAAGCAGCCTGAGCGTCGAAATAACTTTCCGCCTTAAAAAATAGTGCTACGAGCCGTTATGTTTCATATTTGCTATAAAACTTAAGAGCTTTTGCGCGGGAAGGGAGAACCCCCCCCCCCCTCCCTCCCTTCACCCACCCCTGTTACATACAGTGCAGTACTGCCTCTAAATAACTGAAAAGCAGTCCGGGCGTCGAACTAACTTTCCGCCTAAAAAGGTGCCGTTATCTTTCTCTCAATTTGCTATAAAACGTCAGAGCTTTCGCGCTTCGCGCGGGAGGGGAAAAACTCCACCTCCCGGCACCCATCCCTATTACATACAGAGCAGTATTGCGTCCAAATAACTGAAAAGCAGTCCGGGCGTCGAACTAACTTTCCACCTAAAAAAAAGGTGATACGAACCGTTATCTTTCTCTCAATTGCCCCCCCCCCCCCCCCCCCCCCCCCCAGTATCGACGCCCCTCAGAATTCTGCCTTAAAGCTCACAGACAGTCTCGGTAGCAAAAAAAAAAATACTGGCAAGAAACTTATCTAAGATAGTCACATATTATTCTCCTTATATCATAAGACACATGTACGAGATTATTTTAACATTCCATTCACGATTTCGAACAAATTTTAGTGTAAATATCTGTATGAAACGCTTGGTAACGGCTTTTCACTGCCTCATGCTAAGACTATATCCACCCGAAGGTTCCCCGCACAATAAACCCAGCGCTTCGCACTGTGTGTAGCGGCAGCAGCGTATTCTATAACACACGGCAATCCCCATGTGCGTAATGTGTGTGGCCGTTGTTTGAATTTACATCCCCTCTTTTTTGGGCCAGGGATTTTTATTACTTTTCACCTTTCATTCGATAAATACTTCACTTGAGGAGGAAAAAACTTCACAGGATCTTAGTTATGTTAGTACCCTGCTATTTATTAAGTAAAATCAAAGAAATCTCACGAAAAGTTTTTGAGAGCTTCCCAAAACTATCTCTTACCTTTAATATCTTTTTTTGATGATTATAATAGGCTTGGGTGCTCATTCATGAGCTCACTGATATCTAGACTGATGGCTGGGACTAGGCATTCTTCGCTACACTGATAACGGACCACCCACTGCCGCCGCAGTGACAAAACAACAGCTGCTTGGGCGGTACTCGAGTTAACAGAGCATACGTATGCTAAACTAAATTGCATACGTATGCAAGTTTACTCAGCATACGTATGCTTAAATGCAGCTCTATGATTGGTCCGTTTGCATACGTATGCTCTATTTGAGCATACGTATCCGGTACGTACGTTGAATAGAGCATACGTATCCGGTACGTACGTTAAATAGAGCATACGTATCCGATACGATTTATGGCGTCGATGGCCTTCCATAGGTGCAGGCCTACTGCACGCACGCACGAGTCGTGTATTGATCGCGACGTGAGTTTCATTCGTATCATCATGTCTGGGACCGTCGGTATAGCCTTTTGGCCTTGTTTATCATCATTTTAGACCCTGAGCACTGATATAAACAAATCTAATCACCTATTTTGCAGATGAAATTATGAAAACATTAATTTTAGGCAGAAATCACAGAAATAATGGAACGAAAATATCATCACCTGTCTCAGAAATCGTGATTTTCAACTTATTCCTGGAAGTCCAAGGTTAAGTTCACGTTCTTTAAGCTGGAAAATGAAATTTTAGTGAATTTCATGTACATAATACATTTAAAGTTATGAGGTGATGGGGCACATCAGCGTGCTCATTTGCTCATTTATGAGCCATGCGAAACAATGTGTTCTGAATTTCTGGGAATTTTCGTTTTGTAACATTTTATCTGTTGTCTGATTTAATCAAACTAACTCTGTTCTGTTTTAATTGTTTTTTTCTCTTATATTTATTCATATAAATCTATCTGTCTTAATTTTTTTTAATCCACATATTAAAACTTAAAAAACTTACTTGTTCAATGCTTCCCATTGATTGATTATTACATTCTTCTCTTGCATTTCTAATTTCTTGTTCCCTTCTTTATCCTTCACTGCGCCTAGAGCACTCTACAGAGTGGATTTGGCGCATTACAAATCATAAGTATTATTATTATTATTATTATTATTATTATTATTATTATTATTATTATTATTATCATTATTATTATTATTATTATTATTATTATTATTATTATTATTATTATTATCATTATTATTATTATTATACATGTTATATTATGGATGCAGACTTAAGGTTCCATTTTCATTACTGCATTTAACAACTTGATGATTTATTCTGATTAGGATCAGAATTGCAACAGCAACATCTACTCTTGCAGGTCTGAGGCCACTCTGGAATGATAAGAACATATCAATGAGTGTTAGGTTGAGCCTGTTGAGAGCACTGGTAGCATCAGTATTTTTGTACGGATTTGAAACGTGGACACTGAATGAAGAGATGGAAAAACGAATCAATACTTTTGTATGAGAAGGCTACTGCATTTGATAGGAGAGACCCTATAAAGCTTTTTAAGCTATGAAACTGTAATAAACATATTTGGAAATGTTCCTTTGGGAAAAATTATTCAAACTGTCAACTTTTAACGTATCTCAAATTTGTTAACATCAGCCAGTAAGAATTAGTATATTTCAAGTCAGGATTTGGAACCCTTTCGCAAAAGTCGCTTTTGCTCACTCAATCTTAAAATATCGCCAGACTTTTTGGTGCAATTTGATAGAAGAAACTCTAAGCTATCAACAGGTATATGAAAAATATTTTGAAATATTTATTTGAGGAGAGTTTTTCTGGGTTTTTTTCTAAGTTTTTTCTGGGACGCACTGTAGTGTAAGCTTCCTCTATAGTGCCTCTATAGTGCAACTTGCCTCTAAAGTGTAACCTGCCTCTATAACGTAAGCTGCCTCTTGTGTATCCTGCCTCTGTAGTGTAACCTGTCTATATAGTGTAACTTGCCTCTATAGTGTAGCCTGTCTCTACAGTGTAACCTTCCCCCATGGTGCCTCTATAGTGTAACTAGCCTCTAAAGTGTAACTAGCCTCTAAAGTGTAACCTGCATCTATAGTGTAACCTGTCTCTATAGTGTAACCTGTCTCTATAGTGTAACTTGCCTCTATAGTGTAACCTGTCTCTACAGTGTAACCTTCCTCTATTGTGCCTATACAGTGCGTATCAGAAAAAAGTATACCCAACTTTGATAGTTTCTAATTAACTTGTTATAACCGGTTTGACTTTGAAATTTAATTCATGGTGAAGAGTAACTTATTGCCTGTCTAGTGGTACCCCATTCATGACATTTCTGCTGTGGATGACTGAGCACCAGGGTTTTTAAAAAAGTGTTGTCAAAATCTCCTTGTTCCAAGCTTGGGCTGATGCAACGAATGTGGGTCAAGCCATATGAATTTGTTACTTTTAATAGTCCCAAATCATTTTAAAAGTTGAATTCTCCTTTATGCTTCAATGCTTCATTGCCTAAAGTGATCCAGTATATGTAAGCTTTCAAATGACCTTGTTTCAATCCTTATGATAATCTTTACTCTATTGTAACAGCCTTCTAACTTATTGTCTCGTGATAACTAAAAACTCTCTGCTCATTTGTCCATTGCACCATTTCACCTGCATAAGATGCACATAGAGTTTTTCGCGAATAGCACATGAACTCAAAGGTATATATAATGACCTTAAAGACTAAAACGAAGAAAAAGAAGGATACGAGTGTTGAGAATTACCAAGATAATTGATAGTAGACTTTAAAGAAAAAAGATAGCTTCCCAAATAAATGTTCATTTTGAATGACTCAGTAAAAAGGCTTACCTTAAAAAAAGGATGCGGATGAAACCAAGATTGTGTTATCATGGCTAATGAAATATCATAAATTTAGCTCGTAATAAGCCCTTTCTTAGTTTTAGCTGACTTTAACACTTTTCTATTCAAATGCACAAAATCAATTGAAAATAACTCAGCAATTGTTTTCCAACTGACTGAAATAACTAATTCATAATTGGTTTGACCCACACTAGCTGCTTCAGCCCAAACTCGGTACAAGAGGATTTTGACAATACTTTATGAAAAGCCTGCTGCTCAGTCATCAGTGGCAGCAAAGTTGTGAATAATGTATCATTACATAGAATATGAGTTGCTCTTTACTATGAAATAAATCTCAAGCTCACACAGTTCATAACTTTTGAATTAGAAGCTACCAAAGCTGAGTATACTTTTTTTTATACGCACTGTATAGTGTATCTTGCCTCTACTGTGTAACCAGCCTCTAGTGTAACCTGCCTCTAGTGTAACCTATCTATATAGTGTAACTTGCCTCTAGAGTGTAAGCTTTCTCTATAGTGTAACCTTCCTCTATAGTGTAACTTGTCTCTACAGTGTAACCAGCCTCTCTGTATAGTGTAAACTTCCTCTATAATGTCACCTGTGTATATAGTGTAACCTGTCTCTACAGTATAGTGTAACCTGTCTATATAGTGTAACTTGCCTGTATAGTCACTCAGTGTAACCTGTCTATATAGTGTAACTTGCCTCTAGAGTGTAACCTGTCTCTATAGTGTAACCTTCCTCTATAGTGTAACTTGTCTCTACGGTTTAACCACCCTCTACAATGTAAACTTCTCTATAATGTCACCTGTGCATATAGTGTAACCTGTCTCTACAGTATATAGTGTAACCTGTCTATGTAGTGTAACTTGCCTGTATAGTCACTTAGTGTAACCTGTCTATATAGTCTAACCTGTCTATATCGTGTAACTTGCCAGTATAGTGTAACCTTCTTTCCTATCTCCGGTGGCATACACAAGGAACGAAGTCAGATTTGTAGGCAGTTATTTATCTAAAGCAAGCCCGAAAATGATGTCTATCGCAAGAACTTTCCTCCATGTATAGTGCGTTTGCATTGGTTGTCGTTCACGTACGTACATAAACACGTTTGCAATACGCGTTCGCCAGTGACGCTTTTTTCTGGGTACTTACCCGGCAAGTTACAGGATAGCGCTAAATTCCGGTTTAAAAGCTTAACACTCGCTTAATTAATATCATTTTGCCGTCATTGCTTTATAAACATTGTCACATTAACAACTCATTTTCCACACCGACTGTCTATACACTCTAGAGGCAAGTTACACTATATAGACAGTATTTGCAATACTATCTCCTTTTGTTTGACAGCATACTAATACAAATATTACTAAAAGCAGTTTCGAACCTCGATGTATTTTGTACTTCACATCAAGAGTAAAATACGGGGGGGGGGGGGGGTCACTCTCCGACAAATGTGCTACCCAAGCGCGTCCACACAATTAAAAAATGGACCCTAAATGGCGTATTGCACGAAATCTAATTTGCACCCCTATACGGCATCACATGAGAAAAACATACCCTAAATGGCGTCAAAAGGGTCATCACGCCACCCCCAAATACCTTAAGTGGCGTATATATTATTATGGTACCAATGAATAGCCCCTATTAAGCAGGAAACAACAAAATAGCGCTTTTTGAGTACAAACAGATAAACTTTTAGTGATATATCATATTCAAGTTGTTTGCAAACAATCCAAATCACCAATCGGTGTTATTCATATCAACAAAATACTCGTGATCATGCAATTTATACCCTAAATGTCGAAGACCAAATTTGTTATTTAGTACTCTAAACGGTGATTGAAGCTGAAAAACATCCCTTTTTAAAGGAAAACGTCGACGACGTCGAAAACAGACCTTCTCGACGCTTTTTGTGGATGCGTAGCACGTAATGTGGTGAGTGACCCCCCCCCCCCCCCCCCGGGAGTAAAATACATTAGAATGCTGTCAGTGTCCAGATGCTACTGTAAATGCCTCACGACTGATCTCCTGACGAAAACTGAACAAGCTGCACTGAAGGACATAACGATTCTCCTTTGCTCTGTGTCTTTGCATGGTTGATTGGTTAGTGGTTTCACCGTTTTCACGAAGTGGCCTCGTAGTGCGCGCAGCGACAAAAGTAGATTTCGAGAAAAACGCATTTTAAAAGTTAACGTTATTCAAATTGTGATTTCGGGGGTTAAACGTACATCTTTCAGGATTTCTTTTGATAACGACATAGTACAGAATTTAACTATTCTGCCCATATACTTTTTGTTTACAATAAATACATAATCAAGAGGGTATGCTGTTACAAACTGTGGGGACGGTTTGTGAAAACGACGCGTATATGGAATACGCATATTTTCGTTTTCACGAACCGTCCCCACAGTTTGTAACAACATACCCTCTTGATTGTCAGCTCAGTATGTATTTATTGTAAACAAAAATTATATGGGCAGAATCGGTAAATTCTGTACTATGTCGTTATCAAAAGAAATCCTGAAAGATGTACGTTTAACCCCCGAAATCACAATTTGAATAACGTTAACTACCGTTTTCACGAAGTGGCCTCGTATAGCATGTATAGTGCGCGCAGCGACAAAAGTAAATTTGGAGAAAAATGCATTTTAAAAGTTTACGTTATTCACCTTGTGATTTCGGGGGATAAACGTACATCTTCCAGGATTTCTTTTGATAACGACATAGTACAGAATTTACCAATTCTGCCCATATAATTTTTGTTTACAATAAATACATACTGAGCTGATAATCAAGAGGGTATGTTGTTACAAACTGTGGGGACGGTTCGTGAAAACGAAAATATGCGTATTCCATATACGCGTCGTTTTCACAAACCGTCCCCACAGTTTGTAACAGCATACCCTCTTGATTATGTATTTATTGTAAACAAAAAGTATATGGGCAGAATAGTTAAATTCTGTACTATGTCGTTATCAAAGGAAATCCAGGAAAATGTACGTTTAACCCCCGAAATCACAATTTGAATAACGTTAACTTTTAAAATGCGTTTTTCTCGAAATTTACTTTTGTCGCTGCGCGCGCTACGAGGCCACTTCGTGAAAAAGTACAAAATGTGCCCCTATAGATTTTCGGCCCCTTTTTACCTGAAAATTTTGGCTATCATGGCAATGGCGGCCAGATAAGCAAGTTACACTTGGATGTTGTGGATATTACCTTGGACGCACTGTTTCAGGTTTTGAAGAGAAGGGTAGCTTCAAGGGGATCAAGCACCTCACAACCTTTTCACTACACGGATAGTATACAAATATACCAAGCTGTGAGAAAGTATAGTGGAAATTATTTATCTGAGGAGGGACTGGCATGGTACTATTTTTTTTCCGAGGGGCGAAGCCCCGAGGAAAAAATAGTACATTTTGCCAGCCTCTCCGAAGATATATAATTTTCACTATACTTTCGAACTAAATGCTTGGTATATTTGTTTTATATCTCTTCTTTACAACTAATTAAAAAGAAAAAAATTAAAAAAATGTTGATTTGAAAGTTCCTCAAAAGTGACGTTGAGTCACTCTGCAGAATTCACGAAAAACAGCCAAATCAAATTTGAACACTTTCTTCGCATTTGAACTGTTAGTGGAAGCATTAAAATCGTCGATATCTGCCCCTTGTAAGAGAAAGCGAACTTCCTCGGAGGCCGCCATGTTTGTTTACATATCCGATCCGAAGTGATTAGCTACCAGCTGATCTGGATCGAGCGCAGTTATAGCGCGGGGCTATGGTACAAGTGACTTGCGCCGATACTGCAGTCGGCAAGGTTATGAGCAGTCCGTATGAAGACTCGCTTAGCGGGTCATCTGCGCGTTCGAATTTGACACAAATTTTGTCAGTGAACAGTGAGCATGCGCAGTAGTGCCTTGGAAGAAAATATTAAATAGAGCATGCGCAGTTCTGCCCTGGAAAAAATAGTTAAAGCTATTCGGAGCTCTGGCAGTGATTTGTTTTTCCTAGTGAAATTATATTTTATCACGTGAGCACCAATTGATCGATCATGTATTTAGAATATTCATGAATATTCATAGAAGGGATATAAATGTTTATACTCAATTATCCCATTCCGTTGGACACTTCTCTCTGCTTGCTGTATGAGCATTTTGGTCTCGACTTCGTTATTCTATAGTCTCCTTTAAATCGGTAGTCAATTCTTCAAGGACTTGGCCTTAAAGAAGCAATTTTCTTCGGAAATTTATTCATGTTTGACCTGTAGATAGAGAATATAGAACAGGATGAACTTTGGGCTGTATTTAAGCATCCTCCTTGGACATTTGTTCGTTGGTGACTTGTTGCCCATGTTGACCGGAAGTTATGCAGGGATTCGTGAACGCGGATCTAACTGTAAGTCAATTCTGAGAATTAGCTGACGAATTGAGATTTATCTAATCATCTATTCTTTGTCTTATTTGTACAGGGGAGTATCGCCCTTAACTTAACTGTTTTTCTTAATGATCCAGTGTAATAGGTTAATAGACATACTTAAAATAATTGAATGGTTACTCTCTCTATAAAAAATATTGAATCTTCACTCTATTTTTCACTTCCATGAGTCAGTGATCACTTGTTTAGGAGTGAATAGCGATTATGGTAGAGTGATCTTTAAAAAAGAAAAAGGTGAATTTTCCCTCTATTTCCAGTTCATTTTAACATCAGTGATCACTCGATTTTTTTTTTTTCGAGAGTAGTAGGCCTACACCCCTTTGTTGTCGGTAAATGAGCCAAAACACTATTTTCATTAATCCAGCTCATTACAAAATGTGTCAATGGGTATTGTTCTTACGTACTTCCTTACATCAGATTTCAGGTTTCGTTTGGGTATATCAGTATATCATTCAATACATTGGGAAACAGAGTGAATTTCAACTATTCTCATCTCTCTTCACGTTTCAGATGGGAGATATGTCGGTTGCTTCGAGGCCTCGTGCTTGGTTGGTAGACACAGCACGAATTTTACCGATGGAGCGTCACAGCTTTCAAACTACACACTCGATAACTGCACAGGACTATGTTATGAAATGGGTTACCCGTGGGCTGGGATTTTCAACGTGACAGAATGCACGTGTTCTTGCATGAACTGTAGCGAAGCGTCACGCCAGGAAGATAGATACTGCGGTCTACCTTGCAGCGTTAGCGGTGACTCGCCGAAATTTTGTGGTGGCAAATATATGACGTCTGTCTACCAAAGTAGGCCTACGTGTTTCTAAGAAGCACAGGGGCGTCGCTAGAGGGGGTGTGGGGGTGTCACAACCCCCCCCCCCCCACTCAAAATTGTTGTTGGCAAATGCGCTACATCTGTCGGCAAAAAAAGAAAAGGAGGGGGGAAGGGAGAGGGAAGAGGAAAGGGAAAAGGAGAAAAGAAAAAGGGAAAGTCAATAAAGAAAAAAGAAAAGGGAAGAAGAAAAGAAAACAAACACACAAAAAAAACTGGCCAATTTTTTTGCGAGCACTGGAAAGTTAAACAGTCCCCCTTCGGCAATGGGCTGCAGCCCCCCCCCCCCCCCCCGCCCCCCCCCCCCCCCCCCCCCCCTCACCGGAGGATTTTCAAAGTTACGATTTTCGTGCAACCACCACTTCATATTCGGGCAGCGAGGAGGCAGAATATCCACATATTTGGGCAGCGAGGTTCCCAGATAATTATGTTACTTTTGTATGTAACTTCTGTACATTTTCACTACGAAAAGTTAAAAAACATTGTTCGCTCGCTTCGCTCGCTCGCAGAAATTTAGAAATTGAAAAGTTGATATTCGGGCAAAAGGCATCAGCCCCCTCCTTGCGAAAATGGGCCTGTATGATCAAGATCTCTACATCTGTAATTTTCTTTTATTATTATTTGTGTGTGTGTGTGGGGGGGGGAGAGATTAAGGTGGAGCATTTTTGTTCGCAAATGTGGGTGTCACACCCTAAAAATTTGTCGGAAAATTTGGGTGTCACAATTCAAAATGTTCTAGAGATGCCCCTGAAGAAGCAGACTGTCGTATTTCATATTATCATGCACTTATGTAGCGTAGTGAAAATCGTAAACCTATAGAGATCTGTTACGATGTGATCATCAAATCAATAATGAATATATAGAATTTTTGTAGAAAACAGCCAATTGGCCTCAAATGGCTATCGATCAATATCCTCTCCATGCTAAGCCTAAAAGAAGCAAAGGGGAATCCATTCAAATCGGCCTTAGGATTCTTTCCATACGCCTAGTATTTAATTTGTAAAGTCGTAGTCAACTTATTCTTTCTCCCTCAAGTCACACCAAAGTTTCTAAACCCCTATGATAAGGACAATGGAGTGTCTAAATACGAAGACTAAATATATGAATATTTTTTACATCATGACAATGTCACAAACGCACAGACGCGCAATCACATTTCAATCTGTAAAAATATAATTAATTCATATTGCTGCTTTTTAACGACTGAGTAGACAAAATATATGTGATGTTTCACCATTTCTTTTGCGTTTTAGTTAATGTTGGAGCCGATCCGTCAGCCGATTGTGGTAGGATATATTTTATATATACTATTTTTTCTTCTTGTTCTTCATCATCATAATCATCAATATTATCGTCTTATTTTTTTATTTCTCATAATATTACTCTCATTGTTATTGTTCTTTTTATGATCATTATTTTTTGAAAATCTTTATTATTGTTAATATTATTAGTGTTGTTATCATCATTTTTATTATTATCATTATTATTATTATTATTATTATTATTATTATTATTATTATTATTATTATTATTATCAAAGACATTACTATTATCATTATCATTATTATTTTTAGTAGTAGCAGTAGTAGTAGCAGTAGTAGTAGCAGTAGTAGTAGTAGTAGTAATTCTCTTTTTCTTTCTCAGGTCATATGAATATTAACTTTGCATTCAGTAATTTTGAGTACACTACCGAGCCATTATACTGAATTCCGTAGACTACTTTTTCTTCATTTTTTCCATGTTTCATAGTTTCTTTGTTTTTTTTATAAAAAATGTAATGATGATTGTTCGATTTAACTACTAAGGTAGATATATTTCATGTACTATAGGTATATTATATTGTATGTGTGTATATATATATATATATATATATATATATATATATATATATATATATATAATTGTAAGGAAAGAACATATACAACAGCTTTGGCAACTCTCGTGGAAATAATTATAATTGTGAGAAATGAAAATGAGAGAATAATATATATATATATATATATATATATAATAATAATAATAATAATAATAATTGGATTTATATAGCGCCTTTTCCAAAGGATACAAGGCGCTGTCACCTAAAGTCTATTCAAGTAAATTAAGAATTGTAAAAGTAAGTTTTTAGATGTTTCTTGAAGATGTCAAGTGATGTGCTATTACGGAGAGATGCGGGGAGTCTGTTCCAAAGTTGTGGAGCAAGTGACTGAAAGGACTTGAAGCCAGCCTGTTTTCGGGATTTTGGAATGACATAGGAAGGAGCAGAGGTAGAACGAAGAGAATATGATGTTCTCTGTTGCTGAAAGAGTGAGGAGATGTATTGAGGAAGTGTGGTTGACAGTGATTTGTAAGTCTGAACCAGTATATATATATATATATATATACACATGTATATATATATATATATATATATATATATATATTTGTTTATTTATAGTGAAAGAAAGGATCACTATGAGACGGTCATATATAGCTTTTATTATCCTCCTTTATTTGTCACGCTTTCGATCTGTGATCTTCATCAGAACTCTACAAAAACATAAAATGATCGCTGACATTTACAATGGAATATTCATCTTAATTTCTTTTGTTAAGTGCTTTTCATTATAGTTATATTGGTATCATTATTATTGTTATTATTATTATCATCATTGTGGCTAGCAGTAGTAGTAGTAGTAGTAGTAGTAGTAGTAGTAAACATTACATACTATACATATATAGTTAAAAATTATAATTATAATTATAAGTACTTAACAAATGTAAGAAAATGAAATGTATATTCCGATGTAAAATACTGTCAGCAATCATTTTGTGTTTTTATAGAGTCCTGAATCAGATGAAGATCACAGATAGAAAGCTTGACAAATAAAGGAGGATAATAAAGCTAAACAACTATGAGTGACCACCAGCGTTGTGTTCGAGGAACATTTCTCACTATATATATATATGTATATATGTATATATATACATATATATATATATATATATATATATATATATATATATATATATACCCATATCTGGTGTATTAGGGAGACACTCTTTGTCTTTTTTCTTTGTACTCGTGTCTCCTTAATACACCACGCGCTATTATAGACGCAATAAGACGCATTGTCCCAGTGAAATATATATGTGTTTATATATATATATATACTGTATATATGCATACTCTTAATAGTACTGCCACTTAAATGGAATTCATGAAGTCCTAAAATTATCTCTATACGATTTATATCAAGGTAATTATTCGGATTTGTGTTTTCTCACGTACCACTTATGGTAGGAGGGAAAAAGTGTAAATGTTCCCTCTATATTTTTTTTCAGACTTATCTCCGTCCAAATAGAAACTGATTAAAAAACAACATTTGTCATCTTTGCCATATACATTGCGTCCCAGAAAAAAACGAAACCGAGATTTACCGATGTTTAATCATATCTTAATCACAATTATGATTAATAAATGATACATATTTGTAAAGCTTGGATCCTCTTCTTTCATTTGATGCCACTCATATGATACATAGTTCACGCATGAGTGAATAAAGACAATATGAAGCAGGGCTACCAAAAAGTCGTTTGGCCAACGATATCTGAATTTCAAAGAGATATTCACATTTCTAGAAAGTTTATTTTCTGCCCTTTCATATGACACCTCAATCGGGAAAAATGAGCCAGGGATGACAAAGCTCTGTTGGTGTAAATTGATGCTTGCATTTCCATGATTTATTGAAGGCTCCCAGATCGTCTCCATTCTGTTACCATAAATACTCGTTGCTCTGTCGTTAACTGCATGGTCAAGTAAGTTTGATAATGAAAACGTACCTCACTATCAATCAGCTTTTATCATTTTGTACTCACCGCTCCATTTTGTTGACGATCAGCCATGCATGAAATCTTTTGTCTTGTTTGTTTTTTACTAGGACAGGCAGCCAGTGCAAACGGATTCGTTTAATAAATCATGGAAATGCAAGCATCACTTTACACAAACAGAGCTCTGTCATCCCTGGCTCATTTTTCCCGAATGAGGTGTCATATGAAAGGGCAGAAAATTAACTTTCTAGAAATGTGATTATCTCTTTGAAATTCAGATATCGTTGGCCAAAGGACTTTTTGGTAGCCCTGCTTCATGTTGTCTTTATTCATTCAAGCGTGAAGTATGTATCATATGAGTGGCATCAAATAAAATAAGAGGATCCAAGCTTTACAAATATGTGTCATTTATTAATCATAATTGTGATTAAGATATAATTAAACATCGATAAATCTCGGTTTCGTTTTTTTCTGGGACGCACTGTATATATATATATATATATATATATATATATATATATATATATATATATATATATATAGTCCATGAACAAAATCTTGCTCAGTTCCAACAACAGTTTGGAACATATATGTACATGTATGTACACTTTTAATAGTACTGCCGCTAAATTGAAGTCCTAAAATCATCTCTAAACAATTTATATCAAGGCAATTATTAATACATGTACCAGTTATATTTATGGCTAAAACGTGTGGGTTGTCTCTTAGTTATTCATCCATTCTATTATACTTCTTTTTGCAGACGACAGGTCTCTGTCCAAATGGAAACTGATCTCGATTATTACGGGAGGTGTATTAGTTATCATCATTATGACAGTCTCTATCAAGGCCTGCAGGTAATTATCACTGACGTAGCCAGACTTTTTAACAAGGGGGCACAAACCATCCGAATCAATGGTGATCTAGGAACAAGTCTTTTTTCAGGTCCTAATTTGCGTCGGAAGGGTTGAGGTTGATGGGACGGATGATGCTCTTTTCACCCATCTGTTCATAATTTGCAAGTAATCATAGGCGTAAAGGCATATTTTTGCGCCTGGCTGACACCTTTTGCCCGAATATCACTTTTACGGTTGCTCAATATTTTGCGAGCGAACGAAGCAAGTGAGCAAAAAATGACATGGTGTTAGCCCGAATATCGGAACTTTAAAACAATTTTTACGGGGCTACAGCCCCCAGCCCCGCCTCATACGCATATGCTTTTAATTTAACTTTATTTTTTTTATTTATTGTAGTGTCATTAGCAACAGTACAATGATTCATGGATATTTTGCCATGTTGTTGAAAGTGTTTGGACAGGTTAATCATTTACATAATTCATGCATAAACTACTGATTTGTCTGTTTGACGATATCATAGATTTAATTTCCATGCATAATAAATAGGATAAAAAGAAAGGGTTCAATTCGCTCAGTTGGGCTTTACACGTGCTCTAGTATAAGTTCATTCTCCTTAGCTTAAGAAATTTTAAGAGCAATTTGGTTACATTTCCCTTTGAAACATGTGAAATAAATGCTTTATAATGATTGAAAGAGCCATTCATTTTTCTCATGATTTTTTTTTCAAGTTTTTTTGTTAAGCAGATGAACGGGGGGGGGGGGGCATGACCACCTTGGGCCCCTGGCTACAGCTATGGTAATTATATGTATTCCAAGATCGTATCGAGTATTTTCAGAAATCACAAATTCTAATAAAATTATGAGTGTGCTAAGATGATAGCTCACAATTAGCACACAGAGTATGCTTCTTATCATGCTTATCCTTTCATATGAGGCAGCAAAGGAGTCAAGCAGTTCCATTTATACTTGTTGTGGTCACACTTTTTGTTAACATGATAAGGTCCCTGCCAATCAATGGGAGAAGCACGTTTCCCCGTAGCTATGCCACCTTTAATCGGGGTAACCTCGCTAGTCATAAGGACCACTTACTCATAAGGACCGCTATCCATAACGCGTGACTAAATGAATAGCGGTTTTGTATGAATAGCCGTCCTTCTAAATAGCGAGCAAACCATGGACAAATTACCTCGCTATTCATAAGGACTTCCATTCATAAGGACCACTATTCGTAACTATTCATAAGGACCGCTATTCATAACGCGTGTTAAATGAATAGCGGTTTTCTATGAATAGCGGTCCTTATGAATAGCGAGCGGACCCGCTTTAATCATCATTCATATTCTTGCGTTATGGTCTGAAGGGAGCTATAATCTATTTGCATACAACAGTATTTTGTTTGTGTTGTTACCAAAAACATAATTACTGAAATGGTCATTTCTTGTAGCATATTCTTCTGCAACTGTGATCCATTTTGACAGTCTCTGTTTCCATCTAATCATATACCACCTACGATATTAAAAGGCAATTACATTCTGGAGAGTATTATAGATGATAGTTGTTCTATCAAAAGTATATTTCGAGATATTGCTATCAAGATTTATTAATCATCGTAATTGAAATTGCTTGGTAATTTGTATATTTTATCTTCAACTCTGACCCAGGAATGACATTGTAAAACGCTTTATATAGAAAAGGGGCTATATGATAAATTGCAGCTATTAGTAATCACTTTCATTTTCGTATGAAGCATGTCCTTAAACTCACTCTCGTCCTCTTAAACTACTTTATCTGAACTGTGTGATTATAACGAGCTGAGAAGCTCCTGCAGTTATAGTATTCTTAGAACACATTCAAGACGTGATGAGCTCAACACACGTCATAACACTTCCGTCACAGGCCTAATCATTGCGGTCGGTCAAATTAAGTTCAGATGGGCAATTTGCTTACACATCGCTTTACCAGTACAAGCGTGTCTTGTAAGTGATGAGTTCGTGAAACTCCATGTAAAGAGCGCTTGATGTTCGTGATGTGCACATAATAAACTCGCTGAACGGCATCATTCCGCAAATTTGAAAATAGTCAACAGGTGTGACCTGCATAGCAAGTAATTTTAGATGAGTAAAGGGCTAGCTTGTGGGGCTGGACACCACCATTTAAAGTACTTGGCCGACAACAGAAAAAACACTGAAGACACCATTAGTTGGATGCTCGTTGTTTATTTGTCAAAGATGAAAAATAATGGAAAACGCAAACCCCTGCATTGCATACAGAAGATAAAGCAAAAAGCATCATAAGTACATGGTCATAACGTGAAATCATGCAAGTGATCATCTTATAAAAATTGCTTACAATTCTGTAAACAAAATGCAATTTTCATAAGTTCAATTGACATACAGTTCATATAGACCAAAATTACATAGATTTTAAAACATCTGTAAATTTCTGGAAATAAGAAATACATGTATAAATATCAAATATTCTGACTTCGATAAATTACTGGTTATACATTGTAATAACTTGGCCAAACTTACCCTAGTCAGAACAAGTCATACGTGTAAGGATAGAGAAAGCTACATCATCTCAGCTATACCATTCACCAAACTGGGTTGCAACTGGTAAAAAAAACCTCCACAGCAGTGGCTACTGGTACATAAAAATGAATATAATAAGTATCAGTATGGATTTACCATTTATAACAATATTTCGGTAAATATATATAATTTAATTGATTCTGATGCTTACGACTAGTCATCAATCCCCAAAACGTAAACAAAAGAATGTGCACGCCTACCTTCCACTGTGTAGTGGTAGTGCATCTCATTGCCATGATACAAAACAACGAACTATTGAACTCTTCTATGTTCTGACAGTAAAATACATCTTAATCAAGGTGATAAAATATCGTTAACTTATTGAATAAAATATTGTTGAACAATTTACAATTTCATTATATAACAATTATCCAATCTAAGTCTCTATTCCTTCGAAAGTTGCCAATACAATTTATGAGCAGTGACTTTGTATAACACACACACACGCGCACACACACACACACACACGCGCACACACACACACGTGTAAAGCACTTATCCAATGAACAAGGTTATAATATAAGGTGTAAAGTAGTCTGTATAGACACTACACAAATCACGTCAAGCTATAAATTACAAACTTTCACACTGAGATAACTTTCATATAACATTATTGTTCTCATAATTTTACTGGTAGTAAGCTGATATTTATATCATGTTCAATCTCTACATACCTTTTATAATAACTGCAAATAATAACGGCTACTGGTGACAACTTCGTTAAACTTTCTCTCGTATACTGTACACGAACGTCAGATAAGTGTCTACCAAGCAGGGCCTTGCCTGACATGTATCCACATCTATAAGGACTGTTTTTATGCATGTTTAATTATCCTTCATTGAACTTATTCATTAAATTCAGTAAAACATTATTTATAATCTGCCTTAGAATATACCATATTAACTTCATATATACATTTAACATCATCTCTGAACAACTTAGAGAGAGTTAATCGAGGTACTACTTTGTCCTCGGAGTAAGTATACAAAGCCCACGTGACCTTTACAGTGATTAGGTTTCGGGGCCTAAAACGTACATCGACCACACCCGAAATGCTGTAGGGTGGTCTGTAGAAAAATGATAAAAAAGGAAAGTCAAAAAGAGTTAGGACCACTACAAGCTCATCACGAAATTGGTAGGTGCCACCACTGGCGTAGCCAGGGGGGGGCACAAGGGGGCCATGGCCCCCCCTGTTGATCGGAGAGCAAAAAAAAAAACAAACAACAACAACAAAAAAAACAACTAATTTCCTTTTCACATGCTGGTATTACTAGGACTTACCCTACCCCTACCTTACAATCGAAATAAGGAAAAATAAAATGGAAATATTACCAAAAAAGTAAACAAAATAAACACTGCTTTCATTTCCAGCAAAAACTGTTCCTTTCCAAATCATAACCCCGAAACTTTGTTAACAACATTGACTAAGTAGATTGGTAACAGAACATTTATATTTCTTTTAGTTTGTCGAGAGTTGAAAGAAATTGTACTCAGAATGATGAAGAGGCGTATCAGTTATTCTTGCCGAATATAAACCTCTCTTTGTGAATGGGTATATGTCCGATGGAGGCAATAACCATTTTCTTCGTTTTGTAAATCTTGAGTTTGTTTAAGAGTTATCATTGTGGTAGCCAACATTGCTTTTATACGAAAACAATGTCACC
Source organism: Heliocidaris tuberculata (assembly GCA_025618425.1). Classification (NCBI taxonomy): domain Eukaryota; kingdom Metazoa; phylum Echinodermata; class Echinoidea; order Camarodonta; family Echinometridae; genus Heliocidaris; species Heliocidaris tuberculata. The sequence continues at coordinate 23,067,359 of CM046841.1, forward strand.
GTTATATCATTTTTATGGTCTTCATCCGAGGAGAAGCAAAACACTGTTTTTCAAGGTAGAGTTCGATTTTATAGAGGAATATTCAAAAAAGATACAATTTCATTCTTTGTTCAAGTCGTATTTTATATACTAGTAAGTCATCGGACGAGATGCTTTCTGCTTTGATGTTTACAGTTTTGAGTCAAATCTATTATCACTAAATTGAATGACAAAAACGGCCTTCACATGTGGCAAATCATGTGCGCTTGACTTGGTTGTATGAAGACTTTGTTTAGCCCGTTCTCTATGTGTAATTACATTATTTCCATATGTTTTTATTACAAATTGTGATCTCTATACTCTTTACACGATGTAATTCTAATATTTTTCCTTGCTAAATACTCACATTGATGTTCATTTTGGTTACAAAAATTAATCAAACTATATAATTCCTCAGTACTTAAATGAAGGAGTACGTAGCTGGATTCGTGTAGTATATACGAATTAGGCAACTAATGAACAACCTCTAACCGAGAAAATGAGATAAAGAGCTAAACAAGGCAGCTAAATAAATTGCTAAAGTCTTTTACATACACCTAATAAAGATGTTGCATGTGTTTTCAAATGAGACTACCGCTTGAGATGAGATATAAATTCCACTCCATGAGAAAGGGCGTCCTCTTAGTCATATGTTAGTCAATAGTCAGTGTGTCTGTGTGTGGGTTTTTGGTTGTTAGTCTGTATATTTTCCTATCCGAAAACACGGGTTTCAACGTTTCGTATGTACACTGGTACAGCTATTTATACACACCAACTACATGTAATTTTGCGTATTGCTTGGAATTCTGGAGCCCCAATGAGTGGTAATCCTTCCACTACAATTCATTCCAGCGGAGTAGAGAAAAAAAAAATCCTATTTCATCTGTCACTTCTCAAGTAGGTTACACCAGAATAGAATTTTAGGGTGCAGAAAATGCCATTTCCATGACCTGGTTTTAAAAAATTTTCCTACCGTGGGAGGGGGATACCCCCTCCCACACCCTCCCCCGCTCGGTCGCTTCGCTCCCTCGCCTTGGCCCCCCCCCTCTTGAAAAATCCTGGCTACGCCAGTGGGTGCCACATTACCCTATTGCACGAGCCTCAGGACCAGCTTCTATTCATCTTATTTGAATGTCTATTTTGAAAAGTGACAAGGGGAACTAAGATGCTGTGAAGTTTTTTCCTCCTCAAGTGAAATATTTATCGAATTAGAGGAGAAATGAATAAAAATCCCTGGCCCCAAAAAGAGGGGATGTAAATTCGAACAACGGCCACACACATTACTCACATGAGGATTGCTGTGTGTAATAGAATACGCTACACATAGTGCGAAGCGCTGGGTTTATTGTGTGGGGAACCTTCGGGTGGATATGGTCTCAGCGTGAGGCAGTGAAAAGCCGTTACCAAGCGTTTCTTACAGATATTTACACTAAAATTTGTTCGAAATCGTGAATGGAATGTTAAATAATCTCGTACATGTGTCTCATGATAAAAGGAGAATAGTATGTGACTATGTTAGATAAGTTTCTTGCCAGTATGATTTTTGCTGCCGAGACTGGATATGAAACAGCTTTAAATTTATACGATATTCAGTATGCTATCATCATATTTCGCCTTTTCGTTAATACTATACCCTTTATTATATATGGCATTTTAACGTATGATATATTATCATGACATGTTTTGAAACACGTTTTATTAATGTAGGTCTATTTTTTTTAATCGCTTTCATTAGGTCTGTAAGCTTTCGCAATTCAGCAGTCACTTTGGGATAAATGATAATAAAACACACAATGCAAAGGTGCAAAACTAAATCATGTCGAAACTGTTAGTGTGTCTTAATCCACTACGCTAGTTTGAATAGCCAAATGAATGAGATCGTTTTCACTGTTTGGTTCAAATTTAGGTGTGGAGACTTACTAAATGTACTGATAAATGTTAATGTCATTCAAGTTATGCAAGGACACAGAGGCTTAATTAATATTTGCAGGGGCTGGCGGCTCTTGCAGAAATATCAACTTTCCAGTTCTAAATTTATTATAGTGACAATGTAACTTTGTCTTAAAAATATGGCATGCACAATAAGAAAAATACAAATAGACCACTTTGATGCTCGAATATGAGGTTGTATAGCTGCCAAACTATGGGTGGCGGTTCCCAAATATTGATTATTTCGAGTTCTGGGGGGGGGGGGCACTGACTGCGGTCCTTTTAGCCTCTAACCCTCGACTTTTACGCCTGTGAACTCTTCTGAGCTTCATGCGGTAATCATCTACAGTTGGCATTGAATTGATCATAGGCGTAGACAAGGTGGCCATGCCCCCCCCCCTGTTCATCCGAGGAAAAAATATATAATAAAGGTAATTCACGATCCAAGGAACTTAGGGGTCAAGACCTTAAATTTACCCACAGGGTCAGAAGTGCCCCTTCCCTTTTTTTTAAACCAATGTGTACATTGTGCCCCATATTGATTTCAATTTCAATTCAATTTCAATTTATTGACATTTATTTTCAGCTTTTCAATATAAGTGTACATAGTAATAAATAAACATAATAATGTACATGTATTTTTAATCAAAATATGACAAAATATATATCCATATGGTACATACATAGTTGGAGGAGACACCTCTAAAAGCAAAAGCTTGGGGCGAGGGTGCCCTTAGTATATAATGCATAATAAATATATAAAAGGGAAATAACTACATACAAAAAAAAAATAATAACATTCCTAGACTGCTGAGCTTGATTGGAAGGAAAAAGAAAAAAAAAATGAAATAGAGGGGGAAAGAGCAAAATGGGGGGGGGGGGGGGGAGGGGGTGGAGAATGGATGTGCAAAACAAAAGGAGTACGGAAAAGAGAAATATTCACGAAATAGAAAGATGAAAGGGAGAGAATAGACCCAATGGAGGGTGCGAAAGTGTCTCAAACCATATTATTTGTAAGATGAAGTGAAATGTTTTTTTCCTTCGTGAGAAGCTGACAAGAGATGCAGAGTAATTCATTGTATCTGGGATAACTTCCCACAGCTTAGATCCCGAATACAGGATGTTATTTTGGAATGACAAAGGTAGATGGATGTGATTTCGTGTCTGGTTTCGTATTTATGAATTGTAGAATAGTATTAGACGTGATGACATTTAATTACTTTTTTATTTGTTTGTTTTTTGCTTGACAGAAAAGTTTCTGAGATTCTCGATTTAATTCTTGATTTATATATTCTTGTACATGTATATTTATAATTGTGTACTGATGATCTTTTTATACGGAAAATAAAACCAACCAACCAACCAACCAACCAACCAATTTGTGCCCCCTCTTCTACAAAAATCCTGGATCCACCGCTGTTACCCCTATCCCTGAAATAAACAATAATCTGAAGACATGCATCTAGACAATGAGGTATTTAATAATTCATTTCTCTCGTTCTCATAAAACTTGATATCTATAACAAGTTATAGTAACTGTCACAATCTACTGAAATGAATGCATCTGATTGGCTCAGGGCAATTTTTTCATAGATATGTATAATGTGGCAGTTGTTATTAATTATAATTTCTATGAAACGGGACCCAGAGAGTAGAGTGCATATCCAAATGAAATTGCAATGAGAAAATTGACCCAATAGTATTTGTATGTACAGGAAATATACCAAATAACAAATAACACGGACGACAAACTAGGAATAAATAGTTTGATCAAGGTGATATTCGATTTTAATGTGAAGGGGGAAAAAATCGATTTCGGATAGGCCCATATAATCAAGATCTCACAACTATCTCTCCGTGATTATTGGATGCTCCGAAAACGTCTTGAAAAAAAAAATGGCACGGTCCATGCTAAGTAGGCCTATATCTGGTCGTTATTCTTGCCTCCGTTTTATGCGCGTTAAGATTAGGGTGTGAAAATGACTGCCCTCTTAGTTGTCAAAACCGACCAACAAAAAAAAAAAAACAAAACAAAAAAAATACAACAAAACCCCCCCCCCCAAAAAAAAAAAAATAAAGAAACAAACGAACGAAAGTAAACGAAACAAAATAAACAAAAATTCCTTTGTAGCTTACTGGGTCTGAGATTATTTTTGTATGAAAAATTAAATGAACTATATATTAAAAGTAGTACAGCCCACCTAATAAGTGATGGTTTCCTAAATGAACAGTGGGCTTTTGAAGGAGGTTCAATTACTGACTCAGTCAGTCCATAACCCTTACAGAGGGTTGAGGGAGCTATGGGTGGAGAGGAGTGAGAGAGAGAGAAAGAGAGAGGGGGGGGGGGGAGGAGGGAGAGAGAAAGAGAGAAAGAGAGGGGAGGGGAGAGAGGAAAAGGTGACAGTGGGGAAGTGTTAGAAAAAGATGGAGGCGTGGAAATGAAAAGGGGGAGACGAGATCGAGGAAAAAATGAAAGAAAAGAAAGGAAAGAAGATATAGAGAGGGGCCGCATGGTAGAAATGGGAATTACAGAGAGAGAGAGAGAGAGAGGGGGGGGGGGGAGAAGGGAGGGGGAGAGGGAGCTAGTGGTCCTTCAAAAAAAAAGCGAGATAGAGGAGCTAGGATTTTAAGATTTGTTGTTGTCCACAAGATCATACCAATGTACCTCTAAGGATCGGATGCTGGCTAACTTGGCACTAGGGCGAACTCGGCATTGGCGGAAAATCGCCGCGGAATGAGCCCAGAGAGTTAAAGTGATCGCAAACACTTGTGTTGAATTTCGCATTTAATTACACATTTCAAAAATCTTAAATTCAAATTATTTGATATCAATGTGTAAAATGATTAGCAAAGAAGTAATTTTGACAATTTCAAGAAGTAAAATTATGCAAAACATGAAATTTAAGGCTAAAAAAGGGTACGGTGCGTAGCGTGGACTTCAACTCTTGAAACATAGTCACCGCGCAGTGCCGAGTTCGCGCTAGCGCGAGTTAGCCCGACCCCTACGGATCATACATGTATGTATGTATGTATACCGGCGGCGCGGCTGATCTGCGACGGATGCGGACTAACTCGGCACTAGGGCGAACTTAGCCTTTTGACAAGGCCCCGATCGTGACTTGGCTATTTTTCTCGGCAAGTAAGCTAGTAGTGGCTGCATAACAAGACTAGCCGCCCAGCCCGGTGAATGCGCGATCGAGCGACGTGAGTCGCGAGGGCCTTTTGGAACCTGGCCTGTATTTCTTATGCTATCCCTTGTTCCTAGCGAGGATCTGCTACCTTATAGGTAGGAGCCAATCAGCGAACGTATCTTCGCATGACGTCAGCATAAATTTGGTATGCAAATTCGCCTTCATCTCGGCACCCCGTGCAAGCTACATCAATCATGGCGTCCGAAGAAGAATTGTTGCTGAAAAGCACGGAATTTGCCTCGCAAATGCTGAAAATTTCAGCTTTCAAGGACTTACAACTGAGGGCAATTCTTTCAGTCCTCAAAGGACAGGATGCATTTGTGAGCCTTCCCACGGGATATGGCAAAAGCGCTATTTACCAGACGATCCCGTTGTGTAAGGACTATATTCGATCGCAAGCTCAATTAAGCTGGAGGACAACCATGAACGAATCACATGGAAAGCAAGCCCCGCAGATACCGTTGTGATTGGTCGATAATCCTCGGTAGGCGTGTTAGCATACGAATGTCAACTCGTGAATAATTCATATCGGACGATGGAAACCCAGGTTCCAAAAGGCCTCGCGACTAAAGTCGCTCGATCGCGCGTTCACCCGGGCCGTGTTGATTCTTTTCGTCGCCGGCTCGTCGCCGGCTAGTCTCATCTCAGGCACAGCATGACGAGGAAAATAGCCAAGTCACGAGGCCTTGTCAAAAGGCTAGGGCGAACTCGGCCTTGGCGGAAAATTGCGGCTGAGTGAGCCCAGAGAGTTAAATTGATCGCAAACACTTGCGTTGAATTTCGCATTAATTACACATTTCAAAACACTTAAAATCAAATTATTTGATATCAATGTGTAAAATAATTATCAAAGAAGTAATGTTGAAAATTTCAAGAAGTAAAATTATACAAAACATGAAATTTAAGGCTAAAAAAGGGTACGGTGCGTAGTGTGGACTTCAACTTTTGAAACATGGTCACCGCGCAGTGCCGAGTTCGCCCTATATAGTGCCGAGTTAGCCCGACCCCTCTGCGACCACGCCTACTTTCTATGTGATAGGCTACATTAGAAGACTCTGTATTTTATTATTCTCTGCCCCCCCACCCCCATTTATTTATCCAGATCCCACGTTCGTTTTTGTGAGAAAATTCTATTTTGAAAGTTTCGTTAGATGAGAAGAGCTATCGCCAAGTAGTGAAATAGGCCTAATACGAGACCTAGGACATTATATTCTTTATTCGCGAGCGCGCGAGAGCAGAAGTGAGTCTGGATGAAAACTAGACAATTGCTGAAGGTCACGTGATGCACTGTGTGAACATTTTTTTTCTCTGTTTTGATTTTTGTCTGAATTACTAGAAATGGACGACGAGGCACCAGTTATTTACGGATTGGAGTTTCAAGTGAGTAAATTAAAAAAGAATCTTTGGTAATGATAAGTAAATTAAAACTTGATTTGTTATTTTCTGAATCAAAACGATTTTCATAAGCTCCATTTTATCTGTATACCATTGTCCCACACGCCTGTTTCTGTGTAATGTCCGATCCTCACTGAGCCCAGCCTGGGGTCCAGCCGCCAGTTTTTGACTCTTTTTTTTCACGTCCGTAGTCGTAGACGTAGTCTTAAATATTCGTTGACCGGAAATTCTGTCTCTAGTTCGTTAGCCTCTTATTTGGGTAGGGTCGGCTCCTCACTTAGTCTTAGTCTTAGACTAAGAGACAGAAGCGGGGCTACAACCGACTACCGTAGACTGCCCGTTTTCTGCTCACTTTTGCAGTTTTTCACTGATAATTTTACTTTTAAAGAATTATACAGGCGCTAATGTACACTATTTTGACTTGAAAATTCTAGTGAATCGTACCATGACACTCGTACTCCTGAATTCCTAAGCGGCCGTCTGTAGTGCGCCGACTGCGCGAAGCATTTTCCGGTCCCTTTTCCGCGGTGACCCGTCCTAATTCCGCTCGCTAGTGGGCGCACATGCAATAAAACGATTACATCGGTTTAAATGCAAGCTAACTAATGATTATTTCCTCCCCATATTTTGATAAGCCATATTTCTATAGTCTTTTCTTTTCAAATCATTGGCATTTCACCTTTATTGTGTGCGTACTAGCATATTACGCGCTGCAAAAACTTTGCAAGTTTTGCGCTCATTAGCAGCTCTGCTATAGCATGCACGGCCGCGGCATCCCGATAAGTAAAAGGCTGTATAATACAGGGTGAGCAAAAATAGGGCAGGGGTTTCACGCGGCTGTATGGTTGAGTTTAATCATGGATAATTTTTTTTAAAAATACGAGTTCCCACTAGAAATTTGGCCTGGTAAAACCTCAGGAATTGTAGTGTAAATATCTTTGTAAATCTTTGTAAATAAACATTCATATTTTACTACAATTTTTTCTGACTGATCTAAAGAGTAGGTTTATGTTTTTTAAAACAGTTTGTTCATACATAAATAAGCGGATTGCTCACTTCTGCATAGTAACATCCTTCGCGTACAGTGTTATAGCTAGGAACTTTTTAGTGGTGGTTCAAATTTCACTGACTTGACAAGCAACAAGTCGTTCCAAAGAGATCGATGGTATGGCGACAGTACAGCTGTCAGAACAGCAGCTTCCGGTATACGCTACGTAAACCATGATATCTGTATGTACGTGCAAATTACGGACCGTAGTACAGTATAGTGCGTAACAAAAGACAATAAAACTCGGCAAATCTTTAGTAAATAATCATTTATTGTCAAATTGAAAGCATGATTCTCGTAAAATTGCAAATAAAACACGATTAAAGATGGAAATATGAATGTAAGTACCACGTTTCTTCACAAACAGTTACGTTTAATGCAGTTTCTTATGTGAAATTAGTGCCGGTCGGAAGCAGTGTTTTTCACCCGGAGTGGTGGACGGAAATCCCCCGTGCTGGACGGGCCCGTCCACCGCCGACCACCGTAGCTATAACATTCTTCGCGTATCTCCGTTTTACGCGCAATCGAAAGTGAACCATTTATGGTGTACATGTTCCTTGCAGTGTGTATGCTGCCATAGGCTTGTGAGTTGCACGCCTTCATTGCGCACCAAAGAAACTGGAGCGGTGGAAGATGGCTGTTGTGTCCGTGAAGCCCTGTCGCACAGGTGAACGGAAACCGGGCAGTCTACGGTACACACATGACACACTGACATGTAGTTGGAGAAATCGCTGTGATATTATTTTGTCTGATGCATATACTAATTAGTAAAAAAGGTTGGTCTTGTTAACACTTCCGCACACCATACTGCAAAATTCAGCATAGGTCTACTTGTGAGAATCTAAAACAGACCTATTTACATTGCATCTCATCTGTGCTTGTGGCCATTTTTCTCATTTGCATATGCGTACGTTGCATTGGGTCATCAAACAGCTAATCGAAAATATTGAAAAATAAAAAGAAATGGTATGGAAGAAGAATCAACCAATCAAAATTCATATCTCCCGATAGGTAATCTGAATCTCATGTTTATTCATCTACTGAATGTGTATCTTTAGCCTCTTTGAAAATGATGTGATAAAAATCTTGCGTAGCTCCAAAATATTCAAAGGAAAACACTCTTAAAATTTTGAATAATTATGTAATTTACATCTATGGTATGTAATGTATTGGAATTTGGACTAAAATTTGAAAAAGGCAGTTTTTTAGAATTTATCCTGAATGAATCATTATTATTAAAAATATGTAAATTATGTAAACACAAACCGTTTCTCATACTCAGTTTTTCTTGTAGAGCTAGTGAGTATGAAATTGAATGGAAAAGTATGATTTTTTTTCTTCTGTTTTGCTCCCACATTCGGCAACAGGTTGTGTTCAAGGAAACATCTTCATATCGAATTTAAGCTATGAAATATTCTCTTGAAGTATATTCTTAAAGTGTTATTTCCACAAGAGTGTTAAGTCAGATTTCTGGAGTATTACTGTATGCATTAGTACTGCAGTAGGGGCAGCAGTATTATTAACCCTGTACATTGGATGAGAGTTAGCTACCCAAAATTTGCCTGCAAGATGATTTTAGCCCATGGACTACTGAATTATCTCATTCCCACAGGTTTAAAGGTACGTCATCCCTTTTGCAGCACTAAATTTTTGAAATTGTGTGAGTATACAATAAATTACAAAAGAATTATACATGTAAATGGAAAAGTTGTGCAGATGTGAAAAGGATTATTATTTGCTTTCAAGTTAGTAATAACAACAAATTGGTAACACTCTATTTTTTTTTTTTAGTGCGTGTATGTCACAAATTAAGTTCCAATAATCCAACTAGTAAAACTTGAACGTTATTTAATTGCAGTTTTATATAAAATAATTAATACTTTTCCCTTTAGTCTGTGAGTCTGCGCAATTTGCTGTCAACCTCTGACCGACGCGTGATGTTTTGTTTACACTCGCATGATCGTATTTTAGAGCATTACATTGGTTCGCTGGTTTTGGGAGCTAGCGTCCCTAATTTGCATATTGCAGAGAACCGCGCCTTGCCCAAGGTATACGGGCACTGCACCACCGTCTTTGCTACACGACAGACGTGTTTGTTTGAGCAGGCAGTCAGCTCATAATGGCAGCAGTCAACTTACACCTTTAATGTGAGAGAATGTTGACAGACGAGTAATGGAACCAGTTTTGCTGTTTTCAGGCGTATTTTATTCCTATTTTGCGGAAACCAGATGTTTTCCAGTCTCCACGCCTCTACTCTATCTCTCCGAGGTTGCACTAGCTGCCCTGCAATTGTTGTATTCGAGATAACCCCTTTGTCGGGAGTAGACCCACACTGTGTACCCCACCGTGTAATAAAAGTCCAGAATGATGAAGCTCCAGTGAGCACCCAACAGTCGACGTCTACGAGAGGGAAGGATCGACGAATCCAAGGTTACCATTCGCTTGACGAGAGTACTCCGATGTCCCAAGCCTGTCTCTGTTCCACGCGAGGACTATCAAACAATAGAGGGATAGCTTGAGAACTCTCGCGAGCTAAATTTATAGGGAAGTTTTCTTTGTCAGTATAATTATTTTAACAACGCTACCGCTTTATTGGAAATTGTAATGAGAGTATATTGTTCATGTAATTCTTTTCTGTAAACTCAAGCAAAGTTAATATTTTTTTTTGTTCTTTGAATATATATTTGAATTTTGCAACTTGAACCAATAATAAATATTTAAATTTCTTTCATTATAACGTTCACTCGACTGAACAGAATAGTTTGTTTATGTCTTGAATAATTATATTCGTATATCCTAAGTTTCCGCGACAGTGTACTTGTGTTGATTTCTAAATGGCTCCCTCTGTGACATAAGCAAGATTTTCATTTCTTACAAAGCTAAGGAGTAACAGAACTTGTGACTTTGAAATGTCATAGGCAGTATCTACAGGATGTCTACTGAGCCTCTGCAAAGTTTTGTGGAATTTTTTGTCAGTCTGCAAAAGGGATGAAGTACCTTTAAGACAAGACCTACTTGGTTCCCCAAAAAACAAATCTACTCATGAACGTTTACATTTGCTGTGCTCAATATTTCCAGTTTGATGTGGCTTGTTATGGGGGGGGGGGGGGACAGCATATATGTTTTTTTCCTCTTGCTTTATATTTTTTATCAAAATTGTCTTTCTATGATGCAGGCGCGAAGCTTGACAGCCCAGGTTGCTGAGACAGATGCTATCCGCTTTCTGGTTGGAACACAGTCTCTCAAATATGACAATCAGGTAAGACACATATCATCTGTAGGGTGATAAAACCTTGTAACTCCATAATGTTTAATTTTTCAGGAGAGCATTGTGGCATTATTTTTTCAGATATGCACTCCATGGGTTTTATTAGAACCTCAAATTAGTCCATAGCTACAAAATTATGGAAGAAAAAAAAAATCGCCGGAAAAGGAGTTAAGAGGTTTTATCACACCACCGACAATATGTATTCATGACAATATCTGTTTGGTTATAACTCACATTTTCATGTGGCCAGTTTGTTAAGCCTATTCTTTGCCAACTATGGTAAGATAAATAATAAGTAAATCGCTTTTTAAGGTTCTCCCCAGTACATGAACAGTGCTCAAAATATGAAATGGCTTTTGATGAATTTTGCACTGTACCTTCTGAAGTCACCTCATAGCCCAGTCTATAGCCATTGCATTTTCCTTTCCTTGGACAATTTTGTTCATGCATGAATCATGACTTAGAAGCATTTGGTCTTTTGGGGGGATCCCTGTGCCATAATAAGTGTTCATCTACTATCATTACATTCAAAAGGCTTCAACTTATGAGATACCTTTATACATCTGTACGTTCATTCCAACCACAGGTGCATGTGCTGGACTTTGACGAGGACAACAATGCCCTAAACAAAACGGTCTTCTTTCACAAAGATGGAGAGATTTGGCACATTGGCTCAAGTCCAGGAGACAAAGACATCCTATCAACATGCTTTAACAAAAGTATACTAAACATTTTATTCAAATCTGCTATTACTCACTGGGTATCAATGTTGCTATTGTTATGATGTAATTTAACACAGTAATGGTAGCTTCATTTTATTATTCACATATATGCTCAAAGCAACTACAAAGTGCTACTATTACGCTGGCTATAGCCAAGCTGCCCTAAGGCATGGTGTCAAAAGTAATTACAGTATTACAGGTACATTGTATAACAAGTCCTTGGTTGAGGGTGGCAAGTGTAGATTAATGTAGACTAACTTTTCAGAATGTCATTGACTGATATATGGTAATTTTCTTTTCCTTTCCTCTTTTCATTTCATCCAGTTGTAGACAACATGCTTCAATGTCAGGCAGCCATCTGGCTACCGAGACGGTATCATAAATTTGTCGTTTTTTTTTATGGTAACAATTAAAAATCTTTAGAAATATTCTTAAAAAGAAGTTTTACTGCAAGTGCTCTAAAATGGTTTTAACCATGGAAATATAGTAATATTCTTGTTCTTTCTTCATCACATTTTATTCAGTTGTAGACAACAAACTTCAGGGCCAGGCTGCCATCTGGAGGTTACCAACAGACGATGAGGACCCAGACATACAGGATGTGGGTCTCCATGACGATACATCATCCAATGCAAAGAACCTGGAGGTGCTGTGTCGGCTAGACAACTCAGACATGGGCAACATCATCAGGTATTCATTTTTAGATTATAATAGTAATGATGATGATAATTATGATAATAATGATGTTGCTGCTGGTGCTAATGATGATGGATTTTTGTAGACATATAAACATATATATTTCTTTCTTTTTTCAGAGGGGAATGCCTGTATCATATTTGTAGGGAGAAAAGTTTACAGGATAATACGTAATTTGAGAGGTTGTATCACAAATAATAAGGATCTGTCATCATTGATACCTTTTATGGCAAATCATGTTGATTGTATGTTTTTTTTTTTCTTCAAAATACAATGTTTTAAACAAGATGATTATCAAATTCATAGGAACATATGTATGAAGACACTGGTACATCATGAGTATGGGCAAATAGAGATTGCTTATACATCATAACTTTCTTTGTGTGCAGTGTGTTATGGGAGCCTCAAGGAGATGGGAACAGGATCCTGTCTCTAACTGACAATAAGTTTCTTATGTGGGATCTAGAGGCCAGTGGAAGCAGTGCAAGAGTAAGTCCATTGGTTACTTCCAAAGTATACAGTGCATCCCAGAAAAAAGTTAACAGTTGAAAAATGTCTCCTGAAATAAATGTTTCAAAATATTTTTAGGAAATTTTTATACCTGTGGATAGCTTAGGGTCTCTTCCATCAAATGACACCCAAATGTCTCTTCTATCAAATGACACCCAAATGTCTAACAATATTCTACGCTTGAGTGAGCAAAGGCCAATTTTGTGAAAGGGTGCAAAATCCAGACTTGACAAGAATTGATATTGGCTCTGGCTGGTATCATGCAAACTGAGAGTCGGGAAAAGGCTTAGGAATTTCCATATTCTGCTCAGTAAAAGACAATTTATGAAATAACAGGCTTTGTTCTTTGTATCCTTACACATCATATCAACATATTATGCTTGAGTAAGCAATTAATCATTTGTTGAGTGTTTCAAAATATAACTTTTGTTGAGTCTTTTAATATCCCCTAGCTTGCTCACTAAACCATAAAGTTTTGATGGGATATATCACAAAATACAGTGAACAAAGTCTGTTCATGCACAAATTGTCTTCTAATGATCAGAACATGACATTTCTAAGCCTTTTCATGACTCCCAACTTTGCTGATACCAGCCAGAACAAAACAAACATTTGTCAAGTATGGATTTTGCACCCTTTCACAAAAGTGGCTTTTGCTCACCCTAGCATAAAATATTGTGAGATAGATTGGTGTCATTTAGTGGAAGAGACCCTAAGCTATCCACAGGTATGAACATTTCCTGATAATGATTTGAAATATCTAATTGGAGAGCCTTTTTTTCAGAAGTCAATTTTAAATGGTTTTCAACTTTGTTGATAGTAGCTAGAACAAATACCAACTCTTGTCAAGTCTAAATTTTGCATCTTTTAACAAATGTGGTTTTTGATCACTCAAGCAGAATAACAAACCAGATTTTTTTTTTTGTTATTGCATAGGAGAGACCCTCATCTATCTACAGGAATGAAAATTTATTGAAAATATTCTGAAATATTTATTTGGGGAGACTTTTTCCAGCTTTTAACTTTTTTGGGGGATGACTGTACTGCATTGGTCAGATACATGAATTTGAAGTCCAGGCGCAAGCCAAAATAACAATAGTCTGGTGGTAAAACCAAAGAGAAAAAGAATGCTGAGTGAATCTGCTCCTTAAATTGGCACTTATTATAATTTTAAATCATTCTCACATTCTTTAGACAAAATGAAATGTATGAACCTGTACGAATGAAAATGGAAATTAAAAATTACAAAGTCGCACATGATTGCGTTTATAGATTCCACTGTGAATTGCGAATTTAAAGATGTTAATGCTAATTTTTGTTAAGAATGTTTTCATTCATGAATGGCATAATGCAACATTCTGCAACAGAAATGGAGTCAAATTAGTCTGTGATTTTTTAGAATCTTTCTGATCATGTGTTACATGTACTTCTTAATACAAGAATAATGCAAAAACATGACTACAGGGTGACACTCTACCTTTGTAGCTTAAAGCAGTGGTCTTTGAATGGCAATATTCTGGAAAGAAAAATTTAGCCAAGACAGTCTGCAGTTCCCTTTTTGCCTAGTCTCTCACAAATTATTTGAAACTGATGAGTATTTTGTGGTAAATGATCCATGATATATAATTATTTGTTAAATTTTGATTATGAAAACTTGAGACATCTCGAGTGATGGTAAAATGAAAACCAAGTTATCAATTTATATGTTTATCATGGTGTCCTATCCACAGATGACAAGTTCAGCGACCTTAGAGGGCAAAGGTCATCCCAAGTTCACCTCCCTACGATGGAACCCTCATCATAACAACTCCCAGGTTGCATCAGCTAATGATACAACAATCAGAGGATGGGATCTGAGATCTATGGAGTAAGACATTTCATTATTTCTTCAATTAAGTTTTTAATTTAAAGATCGCTTCATCAACTAGATGTTATGATAAATTTCTCATAGATGTTAAACTAACAAAGAAAGAATGAGAAAGTTCACACATTATTTATCACCTTTACCAGAACGCAACCTTCTCTATGATGAATGCTTTCTTGCATCTATCCACTCCAGACAAACCTTCATGATTGAGAATGCCCATGGTCAGTTGGTACGGGACTTAGACTTCAATCCCAACAAGCAGTACTTCATGGCATCCTGCGGCGACGACTGCAGCGTCAAGTTCTGGGACGTCCGCAACACAGAGAGGCCAGTCATGGTCCAGAATGACCACTCACACTGGTAGGTTCAATTGTTTCTGGACCTGTAATTCCCCAGATGACTATCTCATTAGGACATTTACCCCCAAGGACAACTATTCCTTAGACAATTTTGCATGCTTCACAGCTTTAGAATGAATATCTTTAGTTTTAGGACATCTAACTATGTACAATGTACTGCATGTACAAGTTTTAAAAAGTAGTATGTTTTTCACAGAATCTCTTTTTTGGATAGGAAAAGTGGGATTTCCTTGTGGCATTTATTTTGTACCTCTGTGTTATTTTACCAGAACTCTTTTTAGATTTCTAGAGCTTTCTTAGAGGTCTCCAGAGGTTAATTGCCCACTGCTCCTATGTGCGATGAGCACCACCACAAAAATAAGTCATCATATTTGTCATCATTGTTGATATGTCCATATATGAACACTCTATCCTCCTTTGTTTTCAGGGTGTGGAGTGTTAGATACAATCAATTCCATGATCAGCTCATCCTCAGTTCAAGCAGCGATAGCCGTGTCATTCTTACCAATGCATCTTCCATCTCCTCTGAACCGTTTGGTCACATGGATGAAGATGATGAGGAGGAGGAGGAGGATGACGACATCATGGATAACGAGGAAAAGAGCAGGTAAGATATTTTTATTATGGATATTTTGCCAACATACCAGCAATTACCTCATCAAAATGGATGTCCTATAATGGCTGAATTGTAAAAAAATTATGCAAGTCCTAGAGACCATCCGCAGATGTGTAAAGTCTGCTCAAACAAATAACTTGCAGGAATTTGTTTTATTTTTGTTTTTACTTTTTTGTCTATTATCTGAAACTCTAGGTGTTGTGTATTTCTGTTTACATGAATGATAATAAAATTTTGGAATTTGATTTGTAAGTATGTTGTAAGTATTCTAAAAAAATGAACCAGAACTGGTTACTCCTTGCTATTATTATGTAATGTACACTCACATTCGCCTTCCTTATTTTTTTCAGGTCTAAAGAACCAATGAAAGATGGTGTGATAGCAACATACGAGGAGCACGAGGACAGCGTATATGCAGCTGAGTGGTCCACGGCCGATCCTTGGCTCTTTGCCTCGTTGAGCTACGATGGTCGGTTGGTCATTAACAGAGTACCAAGGGCGGAGAAGTACAAAATTCTTCTGTGATATTTTTGGAATCAAAGGAACTTGAATTCTTCACATTGATGGATCAATCAATGGTGGACCATTAGCTTGGGCAAGCTAAGGCAGTCGTTAGTCATGCACACTGTATCAAGATCAGAATGGTACAAAATTCTTCTCTAAGCTATCTATTCTGAAGAGAACTGTATTCAGTAGTACAGCATGAGTAAACCATGAGTAATCCATGGCCAACCAGTGGCTCTTTGCATCACTGAGCTATGATGGCCCGATGGCCAGTTATTCATGAAAAGGACATCAAGTACAGAGAAGTACAAGAACTCTTCTCTGAGCTTTCTACATCTATTGTTAACAGATTTGTGTTGCTGATTGTTCCATGGCCAAAGCCAAATTTTTTTGCACCAACTGTGATCTACAACAATTGGTTAGTCATCAACAAATTATTGGAGATAGTATGGAAGTGGATCCAATTACCGAACACTTTTCAAAAAATCAACCATAGCAAATGAAATATTAAATGAATATCTGTCAGACTTACTTAGTGAATGCTTAAAGTCCTATAGAAAAAGAAGTTGGTGGAATTTGAAAAAGACAACATAGATTTAATACGATATTCCCTTCCGAGCGAACCCCTTCCCAATGATGCAGCGTTTCCCTTGAAAAAGGTATTGTATTACCGAACGTGTGCCCCTTATGGGAAAAAGACACACAACCTACCCCGATTTGGGGCGTGATGAGAGAACAGGTTATAAGATATTACTTACGTTTTTTTGCCTCAATTTATGATCTTCTGCCCTGTGTTCTCTGTGTCAAATAGTGTATGAGTAGTCCCACGCGTATGAAAGCCATTTTAGGCGCTTAACTGTACGCGTTGGGTAATACAATGCTGTTCGGTAATACAATCCATGACTATACTAGATTCTCCCTCAGCTTCTTGTGGAGAAACACTCTTGCTTGTACAGACAGAGTAGTCTACAGATGATCTGCAACCCTTTTTCATTTTGAGCTGCGATGGCTGGTTTTTCATCACCATGCTACTGATGGCAACGATGTTCAAGATTGTTTTCCTAGTTGTCTGACCGATCATGCCATGGGCAGCCAAGGGTTGTTTGCCTCATTGAGGTTCTACAACTGAGTTGGCATGTACATGTTCTGTATAACATTGTAATTATTCGTGTCATGAAAATGTGGATTTATGTTTAGTGTCTCAAAGTTGCAGAATTTGAGCAAAATAGTGCTGTATCTTTTCAGCTGGCCTTTCATGTGTAGCATTACTGTGTATTAATCCTTTCAGGACAGGAAATATTTAAGGGCTAAATTGAACACATTTTGTTCTTCAAATTGGCAACAATAATATCTTTCTTTTAGTGCTACATGGTTCCAATAAGGTGCAATGTCTTTGAAAACAACAAACATGATTACAAATCTTGTCAAAGTTGAAAAAATTGCCAATTTTGACAAAAAACAATGATTTTGAACCTCTCAATGTGTTGCCAATTTAAGGATTTTCAAGCTTATTCTCGTTTCTAAAATTCCTGACATCAAACGCAATATGGTCATGCAACATAAAGGACATTGTGCAGAAAGTTTTGCCCTTTCTACTCATGCATCTGGTATTTTTTTTTAGAGGTCTGAATTAAAAGTTATCGAGCTAAACCACAAAATGTGGTCAATTGTCTTGAAAGCATTAACCCATTACGTATAGGAACCGGGTGGTCCCCATGTCAAGTCTATGGGAATGCGAGAATTTAGTAGTCAACGGGTAACCTGTGAATCACATACAAAAATCATTGTATTCAGTTTATTACTTTTCACCATGCAGTTACCTTCTGGAACTCAGTCCCAATGTACATCTGAAAGAAAATGCATTTTTAGTGATCATTTCTTGTTGGTTAGATCTAATACCATTTTACCATTAACTTTGACCATCTGAAGGCAATGCCTGTCAGTCCTCACTAAGTGTACATTGTATGTATGTGAAGATAAAACATTCTTGTTAAGGATAGGCCTACTTGCAGGGGATACAAAGTTAGGAAAAACATTCTAGCATTCTTATTTTCAAGGGGCCTTCGGGAATCAGATTCCTTTGTTAGATTGCCAATAAATTGGAATAATTCTTTGCTTTTGTGAACACAAAATGAAATTGTATGAATGCATATTACATAATGCTGAAAAACTGGTCTATTTTTGTGGGAAAAATGATTATTGCATTTGATTACATCTTGCCAATATAAATGCACATTTTCTTTGGTATATGTTATAATTAAACACTTTTCAGTATGCAACAGAAATTGAATAAGTTGCAAAGTGGGTTTGCTCTCTTTTTTATCCTTACAACTCTACATGTTCATTATGTAATTTGAAGCATTGTAGACTAAGAACTTATTCAACGATACATGCAACAATGTATTTTTTGTGCTGATGGATGAATGTGGAAGTTTTAGTTTAACAGGATATTCATGGAGGAGGCAAGTTGGCTCCGTTGGTAAAGCGCCTGCCTGTCGAACCAAAGATCGTGGGTTTGAATCCACCCCGGGCGGATGACTGAAGTCTAGTTTGTGTGATAACGTGCAACTCCCGTTTCATAGACGCAGGCTTTGTTATGGTGGAAAACACTCCGTCCCTCGGATAGGACGTTAAATGGAGGCCCAGTGTAAAGGAGAGTCACCACCTTTGCATGTTAAGAACCCACTGCACTATTCGATGAAGAGTAGGGGGAAACCCTGTTGTAGTGGTACACCTGCACATCCCAATCAGTTATATCCGGAGGAGAGACCCGAGGGTTACAGTGATTCAGTTCGCTTTCCACCTCCCAGGCACAGGTGACACCAAATACTTAATAATAATATTAATTCCAATTTACAAAGTTCAGGGTCCATCTTTTCATCTGCTGAGATCCAGAAGGGCATGTATACTGAATTAACACCATGGCACCCAGCAGACACTTTGCAAGATCATCTCTGTGCAAGTAAACTGGGCCCATATTCA
Source organism: Heliocidaris tuberculata (assembly GCA_025618425.1). Lineage (NCBI taxonomy): Eukaryota > Metazoa > Echinodermata > Echinoidea > Camarodonta > Echinometridae > Heliocidaris > Heliocidaris tuberculata. The sequence continues at coordinate 23,086,464 of CM046841.1, forward strand.
TAAAACCTTGCTAAGCTAGTTGTCAACTAATTGCATAGGCTACAGTACATGGCTAGTTGCCAACTAGGCCTAGTAAGGTTTTCTGAATATGGGCCCAGAATACTATGGCCCGTATTCTGGACTCCGGTTTAACTTAAACTGTGGTCTAAGTGTGGTTTAAACCCAGTCTAAACCTGCCCTTTATACCAGAGTTTTAGAAAATCACATTTTGAACTCCGGTTTAACTTAAACTCCAGTCTATTGTGGTGTAACTTTGTACAGAAATTTAAACTGGACTTGCGGTTTAAGTCAGTTTTAATTAAAGCTCTGGTTTAACTTAGACTTGAGTTTAAGTTAAACCGGAGTTCAGAATACAGGCCAATGTGTTCAGTTGTGTTCTTCAATTGAAGACATTTCGTATCATCGCATATTTATTTTTTAATTGATATTCATATTTCCTGTTTGTGGAGGACAAATTTAATTTTACCCGATTATGAGAAGATTGTGTAAATGTCAGATGAAATTCTTCTTTCCAAAAAAAAGGCAATTGCTCAGTGAAAAAAAATGGAATAGTTTTATCACTGCATGTGTAACAACATTCCTGCATGTAAATATTATCATTATTTATCACACATGATTATATATAAAATTGACATGCATATCTATATTAAAGAAATGGACATTATTTCTGTCAGTTGATGTCAATGTTAGGAGAGAAAACTGAATAAAGATAGAGAAAGAGCATAAAGAGAAGAAAGAGGGATACAGACACAGAAAGGGAGAGAAAGGAAGGGATCGGATGGGAGAGAGAGAGAGTGGGGATGGGGAGAGAAAGATCCAGAGAGAGGGAGAGAGAGCAAGAGAGAGGGAGAAAGAAGGAGAGAGAGAGAGAGAGCTTGAAAAAGAGGGAGAGAGTAAGAGAGAGGGAGAAAAACGGAGATAAATCAGAGGAGCAAGAGGTTTCCTAAAAGTTAAAGGGCAATCCTACCTGTTAAATGAACTGATGTGTGTTGAAAGTAGAAAACTCCTAAGACAAACGGGATGGTGAAAGTTTGAAAAAAAAATCGGACATATGATAAGAAAGTTATGGATGTTTGAAAAATGAGATCACTAAATCTACGTGAATCTCAAATTGGCAATTTTGTGAGTCCGTGATGTATTCACAGTAAATTCTTCTGTTTGCCACTCACTGACGTATTAATTTCCTGTTACTATTATCTTTTTATTTTTTGAAAGCTATATTGTTTTAAGAAGGTACAGTATATTACTTTCATTTTGCTCGGATTGTGTGGCAGACTCTAACAGAGTTAAAATCATTCGACTTATACAGTATTCAGATTGTTTAATCAAAGGACAAATTGATTATTTTTTGTAGTTTTTTTTTTTTTTCGTTTTTTTGTTGTGTGTTTTGTTTTGTTTTTGTTTGTTGGAATGTTTTTTGAACTACATGTACTGCATGCATTAACGTAGCCAGCTCTTCAAGGAAGGGAACAGCCCAAGCTAATGTGCCGACAAGTTGAACATGAATGATGTATTCACACTTTTGCTGACAAAATGTTAAATATGCCGACTTCGGGGAGGCGCTTTTAATACCCCCCTGCCCCCCCCCCCCCCCCCCTGCTACGCCATTAATTGTATTTAGGTTCCATGCTCAATTCATGAAATCAATTATTTATCACGAATTGATATCACACATATTATGCGCATTGATTATTACCAATATTCTTCTATATATCTTTAGCACGTCGCACCCAAACCCCCTCAAAACCATGAAATAAAAAATGAATGTAATTTCACTTTGGCCTTATTTCGTTAGGATTACAAGGTTAGACGACTTCAAAAGTTATAAAAATAGACATGGTAAGCGATGTCCCCGTACAAATCAATGGTTTCATTATGCTTTTGAATGCTAGTCATGCCATTAATTCCCATTAATCGTTCTTCGAAAGTTCAAACAAATTTATGGTTTCCCTTCAGTTATACTATCCAACCTTTATAGCAAGTTACTTTGAAAGAAAGAGGAAAAAATCAGATAATCAGATTAGTGAAAGTTTGAACGAAATCGGACAAGCAATAAGAAAGTTATGAATTTTTGAAAGTTGTAATCACTATACATATGGGAATTTCAAATTGGCCGAATAGGTAATGTCACTGTGATGTAGCTGTGGACAACTCCCCCATTCACTCCAACACACAAAATGACTAAAATGTCACTTTTTTTCAAAATGTATTACTCAGTAGGATCTCTTTCTTTCATGAAGACTTATATTTTACAACAATATGCTATCTTCAACATATTTTGAGTACTGCCCCGAGGGTAAAAGCGCCTCGAAGAAAACCGCAAATTAATGATATTTTTGTGTACGACAAATGGGACAGTTGTCCACAAACATGTCACAATTGAATCACCAAATTGCCAATTTGAGATTCGCATAGATGTAGTGATCTCATTTTTCAAACATCCATAACTTTCTTATTCCTTGTCCGATTTCTTTCAAACTTTCACCATCCAGTTTTTCTTATTTTTCTGCTTTCACACATATCTTCTCATTACCAAGGTTGGATTGCCCTTTAATCCATATAATGTTTGGAAGCACGATTCGGATCGGTAATGTAGCCTTGGTAACAACGCTTTATATATATTATTTTCTTTTCAAGTATATTTTTGGCTTCCCTTTAACCCTTTCAAGACAATTTACCACATTTTGTGGTTTGGTTCAACAACTTTTGAATCTGAGCTCTAAAATATATACCAGATGCGTGAGTAGAAAGAGCAAAAATATCTACACACACTGTGTCCATGTTTGTTGCATGACCATATTGCGTTTGATGCCGAGAATTTTAATAAGGAGAATAAGCTTTAAAATCCTTAAATTGGCAACAAATTGAGAGGTTCAAAATCATTTTTTTTTCTCAAAATTGGCAATTTTTACAACTTTTTCACAAAATACCTAACCACGTATATTGTTTCAAAGAAATTACACCTTATCAGAACCATGTAGTACTAAAAGAAAAATATTATTGTTGCCAATTTGAAGAACAAAATGTGATCAATTGAGCTCTTAAATAATTCCTGTCCTGAAAGGGTTAACCAATGCTCTCCCTTGATCCATATCAAACGCTTGGAATGTACGAATGAAGGACAGAGAAGAGAGATTTACTACTTCTCCCGATTAAACAGCCAGTATGTACCTTTGTTCAAGTTCAAAAGAGATACGAATAATAAAAACCCAAAACAAACATTTGATAAAATATTATATCTCGATCTCCATTTGAATGGTCATGATGAATGTATATATATATATATATATATATATATATATATATATATATATATATATATATATATATATATATATATATATAAATATCACAAACCAGAATGCGATTACTGTAAATCAAACAAATGAATTTAATGTTGTGAGAGCAATATTTTTTTTTGTACGATGAGTAGCATTTATTCATGATTCTGACCTAGGGATTCAGAACCAGGGATCGGAGCACAGGCTCCAGAATCGCTGGTAAGCAGCAGCAGCAGCAGCAACAACAACAACAACAACAAGAACAACAGCAACAACAACACAAACAACAACACGAACAACAACGGCAACGGTGGTTGGAATACGAGAACATTTTTTTATTCAGAAGATTTTTTTTAATATGATAATGTATAGAAGACTTTCATTGGCCAGGGATATGCCTCCTGTGATATAAGCATATAAGCCATATTTTCACGATCTGTCCCTCTCCCTCTTTTTTTTAAATTTTTAATTTTTATCTATTTTTTTTTAAAAATCTGTGAATAACTGATTCATGACTGCATTCTGCATTTAGAACTCTGGCTTCATTCATTGTATGATAACAAAGCTTATATGTTTTGCAACAGTTCCATCTCCCACCCCCTCTCTCTTTTCTTCTCTATTTTCTTTCTTTCTTTCCCTCTCCCTCCATCTCTTCTCCACTCTTTTACAATTAAGTACTTTATTTCTCTATCATAACTTTTCCCTTATACGATTCTCTTTATTTACATATTCATATATACGTCTCTATCTCTCTCTCTCTCTCTCTATCTCTTAAGAAAAGTATTTAAAGATATTTCATAAAACTTCTCCAAATAAATTTGTTATCCTTCAACTTTGCAATTTGAAAACTTTAGTCTCCGATAGGAGTTATAACTTTTGAGTTATTTACGATGATCATAAATGTCTTTTTTTTTAACACCCCGTACTTCCTTGCCTCTTACATACTTAAACTGCACAAGCTTTCAAATCAATTACATACTTATACTATCTATCTATCTGTCTATCTATCTATCTATCTATCTATCTATCTATCTATTTATATCTGTCTTTCTTTCAATCTATCCTTCGTTATTTTCCCCATTCGTCTTTTCGATGCCCGACTACTCCATGTGGCTGGCTCTGCATGTATCTATTTATGTTTCTTTCAGCGAATAAATTGAAATTTTCAGAATCAAATTTATCAAAAGGAGTCTGTGATTTACATCACTAAATTTCTGTTTCATTATGTCTTTCCCGCCTTGTAATAAGAGAGAGATAGTATTACAAAGATGAATTGCACATGTATATAGCAAAAGTAATATATCGCCATGGGGAGGAGGAGGCGTATATATAATATACAAGCTGAGTATATAGAAGAATCAGTTACCATTACAAAACGTCGTGCCATCAAAGTCGAAACATGCAAGCACTGAGCACATCTCATTATTATTAAGTGATGGACTTCCAATAAAGAACCTGAATTTTTACATATCAAATGTATAAATATGTATTATATTTTCAAATAAATATATCAATTTATTTTTTGGGAAAGTTTTCAGATATTTCCAATGCATCTTCTAAAATGACGTTAGGACCCCTCGTGCTGTTCATATTTCTATAAATTTTATTTAAATAAAACGGGTGATATAATTATGTTCGATTATTTATAGGTCTATGATTTCTCAACCAGTAAATTTTAAAGAATATTCCTTCAAAATTATATAAGATTTTATGCTTAATATGGGGACTAAAGAAGCGCTGAGTGTATCTTTATTTTTCTTTCCGTCTCTGTTCGTATAGGTGCGTAGTTCGCTAGTCAGTGATGCACTTTCGTTGTGGAAGGCGGCCTTCTTAGTCTCCATCAAACTTGCGCAAACTATATAGAAAACTTTCTCAACCTAAACTCCCCATCATCCTCTCAAATATCCCCCTCCCGCCCCCCCCCCCTCCTTTCTTCTCTAACATGACTACCACAACAACTATCATGACTATTGCTTAATATCAACTCCAGCCCCATGAAGTGTACTTATATGGCTAGCTCCGCCTTTCACTCCCCGGTGTGCCCCCAGAATAGTTGGCATAGTTTCGGCTCGGTGCCTGTGCCAAAACATTTCCATACCATGGGGGCTGATGCAACAAGAAAACAAGACGGCCGAGTTGCAACTCATTGGACACAGCCGGTGTGTCTTTGCTATGGATTGGAGTTCGATGTCGACTTGGTAAAAGGAGCAGCCCTATTAGGGAGAGGGAGGGGCAAAGAGAGAGAGAGGAGATGGAGGTCGAGGGATCGGAGCAGAGAGAACCAGAGCGTAAAAGGGAGGGAAAGAAAGGGGGGGGGGGGGGGGGAGGGGGAGGGATGGAGGCTGAGCTGTGTTCTTTTTGTAGGACATCAATATAATAAACCTGAGTCTGTAGAGAGATGTATTTAATGCTTTATCTATAAAGGCATAATGGAGATTCGAACCAGCATAGTCGGGATTTCCAGGAATAATGAGGCAACGTAGATTATAACCCCGACCTAAGGCCTAACATACCGTTTATTGTTTAATAAGCTATGACGTATGTAGGGGTGGGGCACAACCGGCTCGTTTCCCCATTGGACATGTTTGAAACCCACTGTCATATACGTCAAGTACACCCCCCCCCCCGGTACCCTCCCTTTTTCAAAATTTCGATCGAGAAGGCACCTGAAAATGAGGCACCCTCTTTTTTGCTTATCAGAGCACCGGAAAAAACACTACCCCCCCCCCCCCCCTGCTTGTCAGAGATTTAGAGGAAATGTGATCCCCTTTACATTCAATTAAAAGTTATTATTGAATATGGGCACCAACACAATATAGCAATCGATCGTACGATCAATCAGTCGTACGACTGATATTTTGCCATCAGTTGCATAGACAATGACATAGCAATCAATCGCAAATAGCAATAAATTGCCAACATATTTTTGTCAAACAGGGAAATCGTTTAAATCAGATTTATTCAAGCGATGTTTTTTTTTTGTGCCCAATAAGTTGCAAATTTGATAAGCAAACAGAATAACCCAAAGATGACCAAGCCCGATGATGACATTATCGGAATATTACTTAAAAAAAAGAAAGAAAGAAAAAAAAAGATGAAAAAGAAAGAACAAAAAATACTATAATAATTAACTGCATGACTACAATCATGACAATGGGAAGTAAAGGAAAGTTAAACGAAAAATTATGAATTGATGATTGGCTATGCCGTCAACAAGACCGACCATGTCAGTCTTTTAGGCATTTTAAAAACTTTATGAGGGTTCACGAAACCTAAGGTCCACGAGACTGATACTTTCGATGTCATGAGCATTCTGACAACTTTTTTTTTTCGTAGTTTTTGAGACCAACATCCTACGAAACAGGCAGTGACACCCCCCCCCCCCTCTTCCCTCTTGTGCATTCCTTTGTTTTCTCTAATTTCTTCTCTTTCATTACTTCCTCGCATATTTCTTTGAATTTCCTATACTTTCATCTTCTTTTCCTATCTTTCTTTATGTATATTATTGTATATTTTTCCTTCTCTCATCTTTTTGTCTATCTTTCCTCATCGGTTCCCCCCCTTTTTTTTTCTATGTTCCTTACGTATCTTATATGTTTACCCTTCTCTATTTTTCTGTCTTCTTCTTCTTCTTCTTCTTCTTCTTCTTCTCCTCCTCCTCCTCCTCCTCCTCCTCCCCCTCCTCCTCCTCCTCCTTCTCCTTCTTCTTCTTCTTCTTCTTCTTCTTCTTCTTCTTCTTCTTCTTCTTCTTCTTCTTCTTCTTCTTCTTCTTCTTCTTCTTCTTCTTCTTCCTCTTCTTCTTCTTCTGCCAAGTACAGGCCACCTGTCTATTCTTCCTTGTATATCGTATTCTATTTCCTTATGTGTTTACAGTTTTTTTTCTTTATCTCGTCTTCCCCTTTTTTCCATTTTTGCTTCTGTATTGCTTTTTTTCTATCTTCTATTACTTTTATGATCCTCATATACAATTCATTGCTTTTATCTGTGTGTCTATCTTTATTTCTTTCTACTTTTCTTTATCCCTTTTTTCACCTTCTCTTCTCTGTTTCCATATACATGTACATTTTTGTCTTGTCGGACTCAAGGGCCATCGGTCTATACACTGGCAGGGGTGGTTATACTCGTGATGGGGGGGGGGGGGCACTTTAATTTAGTAAAACTGTAATTTTGTCATCAAACTATACTAGATAAGATAAAATAATTACAAATAGACAACATCGTCGCCCGAATACGAGGTGATACTAAATCTCTCAGTAATATCACTAATCATTATAGAGGCTGAAACAGGGGGTAGAAAGGAATGATGAATAGTGAGTATAATTACTAAAACTTTCCAATAAGCCACAGTGTTTGGTGATGAGAGGCAGCGAAATAATGCTTAGAAAGAAATAAACAAATGAATTACTTTCACCCTCTTTCCCAGTAGGGCCAATAGCCCTATCCTCAAAATCGGTAGGCATACTACCCCAGTAGCGGATCCAGGAATTTATTGCAGAGGAGGTACATTTCCGACAATTTTCTTAAAAAAAAAAAATCGAAACAAGAGGATAGCGGAAATAAGATGAAATAAAGAAAGAAACAAAGGTAAAAAAAGAGAGAGAGAGAGAAAGAGAGAAAGAGAAAGAGAGAGAGAAAGAGAGAGAGAGAGAGAGAGAGAGAGAGAGAGAGAGAGAGAGAGAGAGAGAAAGAAGAAAGAAAGAAAGTAAGACAGAAAGAAGGAGAGAGAGAAAAAAGTTATGGCATCCTTGGCAAGCTACTACACTGGTCAACACAAGCTTGCGCGCCGTTTCCACAAAGCCAAAACAAGACTTTTTGTCCTCATTTCCCCCGTTCTTGCTCTTTCTTTCTTTTCGCTCATTCTCTGAACTTCCCCAACTTTGGCAGATGCTGAAAGGAGAACACCACCTGCTCTGGCTGAGTTGGACCAAACTACGTTCTGCCAGCGAACCACGAACAAACAAAGCTTTTGAAACTAATTACCATGTCAATGAAGCCATCGATTCCATTGCTCAGCTCTTTGTGTAAAACTCTCTTTACACGTTCAACCACGCAGAGACGAAGCCATACTTTTATGTCTCGCTAAGCTAGTCATAATACGCACAAGAACTTGAAATATATATGTAACATCATTTGATAGAGAGAAGCACAATTCGTCAGTTTCGTAGTTTAAGAGTTACTGCCGTCAAAGTCTGGAATGTAATTGGATTTGATTACAAAGAAAGCACAAACGAAACTTTGTTATAAATCCAAGTGCAACGAGGAAACTCTTGATTGAACTGAGCCTGCGCAGTAAACTTTGGAAACGAAAAGTTTTGCGATCGCTAGGTCATTTCAGCCAATGTGCAGGGAACTTCCACCACGAGGGATCGTAGTAGTAAAAAGATTTACGTCATTTTTGTACGGGATTTATCATTTTAAGGTAAGTTACAAGTATCTGCAGAAAGATGATATAATGTGCCTACCACTGGCCGATTTCGGAAACATAGGCTCAGACATACATCTAGTTTTTGTGGAGTTTTAAAAGTTGTTTCGAGCGAGTTGTGCTGGTTATTCTCATTGCCAACGCGTGGGATAACACGTATTTCGATGGCAGTGTATTGTTATTATGTGCATGAGTGCGGTGCGAAAATAGTAAACCAGCGACTACTCGACTAATAAGTTGTTACTACCAGTAACTTTGCACAAAGTTTACTCCATTTTGCAATGTAAGTACATCTGATCGTGTTCACACGTGAAAAGCAAATATATCACTTTTCAACATGGTGATGTTTGAGAGGTATGTTATCAGTGTTTTTGAGAGTTGGGAAGGAGTTTTCAAAGTAATGCTTCTTGAGTTTCCTTGGCTTGGAAGTTTTTTTCTTCGTTTAGCGACCATTACTTGTCGACCATGCATACAGTAAACTTTGGACGGTTCCATTTTCATGAGAGGGTTATCTCAGGCAGTTTGTAAACTTTTTTGTTTAGCTTAGTTCTAGACAGCAATTAATCTGTATTTTGTAGTTAGTTATGATATGTGAAATGACTTTGGTAGAATTATATTTTTTGACAAATGGATTGATTTAATTTTAAATCTGGTTTTCAACAGCTTTCATTCTCTCCTTTGTCTTTCTGATATTGTTGCATAGGCAGACCATTTCGTGTTTCCTTTGATTGAATTCAGTTCCAACTTCCATTCCAAGTAAACTGTGTCTGTGCCAAATGTTTCCCCGCCCTTTAGAAATGTAAGATCCTCGTGTTTCGCATACCTCAAGTTTCACTTCCTTCATTCAGCAATGCTTCCTTATATAGAATTGACTCCATAACATGTTTTCCTAACTTTGGCTGGATATGTGAAAATGTTAATCCCATTTTTCATACTGACTTTTAGATTTGATAGCAAAACTTGTCTGAGAGTAGTGTGAGAGTAGTGAATTTTTTTGCCACATACATGTATGTTCATTGAAGTGTTTTAATACTAAGACTTACATGTACATGATAGGGGTCGGGCTAACTCAGCACTAGGGCGAACTCGGCACTGCGCGGTGACTCTACGCACCGTACCGTTTTTTAGCCTTAAATTTCATATTTTGCATAATTTTACTTCTTGAAACTGTCAACATTACTTCTCTGCTAATCATTTTACACATTGATATCAAATAATTTGAATTTAAGTGTTTTAAAATGTATAATTAAATGCAAAATTCACCACAAGTGTTTGCGATCACTTTGACTCTCTGGGCTCACTCCGTGGCGATTTTCCGCCAAGGCCGAGTTCGCCCTAGTGCCGAGTTAGCCCGCATCCACATGATATATATTATCCCATAGCAGTAAGCACTAAGTGTTTTGTTTTAGTGACATTTAACTTCAAGCTGTCTACATCATAATGACCGCATAATCGAAAGAAAAATATATTAGTATCTTATCCAAAGTTTTTGATCAAAAGGAGGATGTGGGCACAAACTCTTATTTTCCTTTTGTTTTTGTTTTTGTTTTTTTTGTTCTCAGTTCATTGGTTCAATGGAATTACATGTATGTAGCACTTAAGATTGAATTACTGTGCAAAAACAAAAAACAAATATGTTTTTAAAATTGACAATATCCCACAAGGCATTTTACATCATAATACATGTACTTTTTTTGCAGAATCATGTGGCATTATATTATAAAATGTTAGACTGGGTGCATGCATACAATGCTCTGAATGACTTCAACAGAGGTTCGGTAGTTATAATTGGAGAAAGTGTTATTTTGAAATTTTTGATTTCCATGATATTTTAAATTCCATAAAGTGAGGGAAAAAATTATGCTGCAGCTGAAACAGATACGTGCATTGAAAAAAGAAAGTATTTTTTAAATAATTGGTCTAAAACGTGTAATTTTATATACATTTTCAAAATGAAATAAATGATAACTTGTTGCTCAAGACAGATGAAATAGCGCACTAACTAACTCTTTTCCTTGTTGCCCTCGGATCTTTCAAACAATGGTGTGAAACTGTGAATTCAATTCATAATCTGCCGATTGACCTATTGAAAGAGTGATAATGCAAGTTGGGTAACTCCTTGATATTTCCTCCTTTCCTGTCTTTACTAAAGGCTTTGGAATGACAAATCCACTGTTCTCAAGCAAATCAAGTAAATCAAACAATGACTAAACTTTTTTAGTGCTCTTCTTCATTCTTGAGAGCATAGGCTTCCTTAAATTCTGTACACATTAATCAAGACAACCAGCAACTATTTGTGATAAAACTACATGTACGTCCTTTTCCACACCTTGTTGATCATTGGCCATGGATCATAAACTGTGTTCTTACTCCTTTGTGGTCGTTGTCTGCACAATAAGTTAAAGGTAAGAGATAGTTTTGGGAAGCTCTCAAAAACTTTTTGTGAGATTTCTTTGATTTTACTTAATAAATAGCAGGGTATAACTAAGATGCTGTGAAGTTTTTTCCTCAAGTGAAGTATTTATCGAATAAAAGGTGAAAAGTAATAAAAATCCCTGGCCCAAAAAAGAGGGGATGTAAATTCAAACAACGGCAACACACGTTACGCACATGGGGATTGCCGTGTGTTATAGAATACGCTACACACAGTGCGAAGCGCTGGGTTTATTGTGCGGGGAACCTTCGGGTGGATATGGTCTTAGCATGAGGCAGTGAAAAGCCGTTACCAAGCGTTTCTTACAGATATTTACACTAAAAATTGTTCGAAATCGTGAATGGAATGTTAAAATAATCTCGTACATGTGTTTTATGATAAAAGAAGAATAGTATGTGACTATGTTAGATAAGTTTCTTGCCAGTATTTTTTTTGCTACCGAGACTGTGAGCTTTAACTCATTGCCTATGGAAACTGCGTTGTCACTGTATTAAGCCTATGGGAAGAAGAGAATTCAGTGGTCAGTGGGTTACCTTTAATGAATCTGTAGTTTCACAACTCATGCAAAGTTTGAACTCTGCCAAGTTTGATGCACAGAACACTATAAAAGAGGAAGTTTGGTTAACGTGGACATCATCTGAGTCGACATAAGCGTATGGTAAGAACTAAGTTTCTTTCATGTCTGGATGATTATCAATGGGACTTGGTGTTGCAGGTTTCCTTTTTTTTCCTGGAAAGTTTGTTTTTCTCAGATGTTAATAGTGGGTTTTTACTTCATGAAGCAATTGAGTTTGTGGAATGATGGGATTTGGTATAAACAAGGAAGTTTAGACAATAGTACACTGAGGTACATGTACCTGATCCATTTACAGTATGTAGAAATGATAAAGCCTATGTGTACATGTCGGCCTGCATACATGTTGCAATTTTACCCCCCCCCCCCTTTTTTTTGCACTCTCTGAACATAGCTAAACTAAAGAAGAATAATGGATTTCCAAAAGTGTTTCCCTATTCACAGTGGTACAAAAATTGTATTGTAGCCTATTCCTTTTTTTTTTCAATTTGAAAAAAAAACTTGCGCAGCTTACAAATGTATTCTGCCTTTTGGTATGTATGACTATGAGGAAGTTTCAACATGTACATTTAGGCACATCCTCAAGTTGTGGCTCAGTTATTCTCCGAATGTGAGGAGGGAAAAGGAGGAGGTTCCGTAAACTTTTTCAAGAGATGTTGCTGACTTGTGACCCTATTTTGAATGTTTAGGATGTACCTGTTGATAGGCTTAACACACTTCAAAATTTAGGTCACTATCTGGTCACATGAGTAAACCTAGAGTAGCCCAGATGTCAGGTATCGTTAGGATGTACAGTGTAATATGTATCTGTTGAACCTGAGGCAGGAGAACAATATTTATACCTACACAAAATGTTTTGATCAGTTTAACATTTAAAACTCAATCATACTGAGTTGGGCAGAAGGATATGAAGCATTTGGATGGGCAGTGAATTTCTGTTCGAGAAAAATGCATTTTTAATGTTTTGACCTTTCTTTGAATGCCTCTGTACAACACATTTCAGTCGGTATTGTCAACAAGTAGAGCTGTAACTTCAGCAAACAGTGTCATGATTAATAAGACAAAAGATATTTACACAAAGTTTTGTGTTATTTGGAAAAAAAGAATAAAATTTAGTATAGTTTGCAATATTCTGTTATGAAGAAAAATGTACACGAACAGCATGAATGAAGCCCAGTGGAAGGACATGAATAGTGTTGCTGTGTGCTATGCTAAGCAGGTTGTATACATACGCAATAATAGCCCATGGATGCATAGATTTTGATTTGTTAGGAATGATTTGTGTGCTGAGTGAGGGCCCCTAATAGATCCTGGTAGAAGAAGGGTGCAAATGTCAAATGCACAGTTACTTTTGCCGAAAAGGGAGGTTTTGATTGGATTATTCTATTGGCCATGAAGGGATGCTGCTGTCCTGTGCACACCAAACTTACTTTCTACCAAGAAGAAATCTGTCAGGGGATGATGGGATGCTAAGTTTGTTAACTATTTATTCTGTAATCACTGGCATGTCATGCATGTAGACACTGTATTGTTTAGAAACATAGATGTACAGTTGTACATGTACATTGTACATGTAGGCCTGTGTCTATGAAATGTTAGCTTGTACATACATGTATATGAGTGCTGTGGTAATTAATGATGAAAATAAATTCTTACAGAATCCAACACTATTATCACCAAATATTTATATGTATAAAATCGTGCATGTAGATCTGTTACATGTTTCTGAAAGAAAATGTGTATTTGCTGAGGAATTAGCAAAATAAACAAGGTATTCCATGAAATGTTGGGACATATTCAGGCCATGTCTGCAATGTTGTCCCATGTGTTTGTTTCCATGTTGTTAATTTTCAGGGTAGGGTATGCTGTTTTCTGCAAGTTTTCCCTGTACTGTCATTCGGCTAGCCTGAACTTTACTATAACTTATATGGAGTTACAATTTACAATTCTAGAGAATTTGATTTCAGAATAATTACACATTAGATAAAGAGTTAATTCTCTCTCTAAAAATAAGGTTTGTCCTTTTTTCTTCAAAGTAGACTTCATGTGGGCTGCCTGGAAATGTGTGGTATGTTTTACTTTATACTGTAATATTACTTCCTTGTGCACTTTTGAATATTTACATAAAATTTAGTATTATCAATGTTGTGTACATTTAGGTTAATAAAATTATTTTCAATTGGGTTTTATTTGTATGTTCATCCAGATAATGATTTTTTTTTTGTTTTGTTTTGACAACGGAATGTTGATAGATTTTAGTACAGCTTCCGTCTTTCAAGTTAAGGGTAATCAATCACATGTAAATAAAGTTGATTGACAGGCATACAAGTAATACATTTACATGCATGTCAGATATTTTCAATTTCATTTTGCATTCCTTTTGCATTAATTGCAGAAGCTCTGTTCAGATAGTAATTAATTACAGGCCAGGAATTGAAGAAATAACAGTGGAAAGGGGGTAAACAATATTTTACATGTTTTTGCTTACTGTGTTTTCCGGCGTAAAGGCCGCTGTATTTTCACCCAAAATATGATCTCAAAGTCTGGGTGCGGCCTATCGGCAACAACAGACAAAAATGAACCGCCTCCAAAACCCTGGTCTAAACCACACATATTGGAATGGAAGGGACTACAGTTAGCCTGTGCTCTTTCTCTATCGATGTAATTATCTTTTAAGAATTGAAATATTTTCATTCATAAATACATGTACCTGTATATCATTCGTTTTCAGAACTAAAACTAAATACATGAACCTCACAAATATAATCACAAACATGGCCTCGTATGGTCTTCCCAGGTTGACAAAGCACTCGTATGAAGCTCGATTGAGCTCAAGTAACATGCTGAAATCAGCCTTAAAAAAATATGAGAATTTTCTTCTCGGGTCTATTTTATGGTAGTATCAAAGAGGCAAATGTATTTTCTGTACTATGAGCCATTGTAACGGATGTTACTGCACTACATAAGCGCTCTGCAATGCGTAGTGCACCCCTCGTAGAGATCGATGGCACCCCTCCACCTCCGCGCTATTTCACCGCGGCCGTATCCTCGCAGGATCCTTCGCGGAGATGTGTGTATTTTGTATGGAGAACTAACAGTCATCGCAGTGGATTTTCATTGCGCATGTGGCGTGTGCATTTTGTACGTGCGTTGGATTGACCTCCTAGGTCATGGCAAGGACATCTTTCAGCATGCAAATCGTTGTGATAACGTTTTCATTTTCCTCTTCGAAACCATATATTTTTCTGTCTTTGCAAATCAATTAGGGAACTTTAGATGGAATATGCACCCATGTAAGATATCTCTTAACGAATTTTTAGAGTGATGGAAACATTTCCTTTCCAATTTCGTTTGTGATTGTGCCTCAATTTGCGATTTGCATTCACGGTTGATAGTTCCGTTCATAGTCAAACTTTTATAGTAGGGAAACTGCATGTACTGTGGTACTAGTCTACAAAGTTGTAGGTGTTTGCGAGCACTACGCTTCGTCAGATTCTCTTCCTCTTTTAAAATTTTTTATGACATACAGTGTAAAAGCAAAGACATTGTCTTAAAAAATTCAGTAAATAAAAAGTTCAGCCTTTTTTTTTCTTTGTATGATTTTTTATTGGCAAAAATTTCTTATGCTTGTGATTTTTCCCCATATTTTGTTTTTTCCAAATGAGTTCACTCAAAGTTAGGGTGCGGCCTTTAAGCCGGAAAATACAGTAATTTTTCCAAAGAAATAGTGACCCAATCATGTCCATTTGATGACGTGAACTAGTCTACATGTATGTTGTGTGAATACTATGTTATGTATTTTGTTGTAAAGTAATTAAATTTGATGAAGTTCTTTTAATTTTGGAATTGAAATTAATCTTTGGGTAACTAGATGTAGATTTGCTATGCAAGTGAACATGTACATGTATGCTAGTCCACCCATCCACCCATGTGGGAAAGTTTAAAATACTTGTACATTCATTGGTAAACTTCATCACCAAAAAATGTTTTACAGTGTTGAGCTCTCAGTTTCTCTCTCTCCCCCCCCCCCTCCCCTCCCCCTCTTTCATTTTTCTCTCTTTCCCCTCTCCCTCCTCTCTCTCTCTCTCTCTCTCTCTCTCTCTCTCTCTCTCTCTCTCTCTCTCTCTCTGTATCACCCTTCAGCATTATCTTGTTGAAACTTTTCATCTCTAACCATAACTCAAAGACTGTAAGCCCTAATTAATGTGCTGCTTTCATTCAGAAGTTATGAACTTTGTACGTCAAGATACATGTACATGTAGGCCTACGTGCACATGATATAGTTTCCATATGTGAATGCAGCATTGTATTTACAGGAATTGGTAGCCTGCATTCCTAACCTTGATTTGATTTAAACTTGAAGGCTGGTCTTAAACCAGCCCCTTGTTACTCTCTAGACAAACAAATCTGGGACTTGGGAAATTCCTAGCATTCATATACTGCGCACACTGTCCCATCATAACTTTCACAAGTTATGATTAGGGGCTATTGCATGATGTTCAGTGGACTGGCTGACATGTATTCAACTGTGGCTGTAACATGGGAGGACAGTATGAAGACATGTGATCAAGTTTATAGTCTCATGGCCAGGCTTGCTGGGGAAGTTTGTTTTTAGGGAAAAAAAGAAAGAAAAAAAGTTATAAGAAAAGGTGCATGTCAATTAAATTTCAAATTTCGCTTTGTGATCCTTCCTTATTTTGTTTAAATGTTTACATTCTTGAAGTTCAGTTTGAAGCGAGGCTAATTTATGTACATGTACATGTATATTGTGGGTGGTATCAATGGAAGGAAAATTCAAACTTCTCAACAACATTCTCTGAAGGAAAGCAGAAAAATATGAGAAATTGACCTATGAAAGTTTTGTTGAAATCGGATAATCAAAATGAAGAAAGACATGAACTTTTGAATTATGAGATCTAATACTAACCTGCATGTACATGTATGAAAGTTTCAGACAGGAGTTTCTAATCATTTTCTAATACTGCAGTGCAAGTAAAACATCCCCGTTATTAAGCTCTGACATGTTTATTTTATGTAGATCACCAACTTTCTTTTAAGCAAGAGTTTCAATGTATCTGAGATCTGTCGATTTCTGCCATGAAAAATTGATAGGGCTGAGGGCTGATTGATCATTGGGGCCAGAGGAGGAGGGGTTGGTGTAGCCAAATAGCGATGTGAAAAAAAGAACACCCCCAACAAAGAAACAAAATAAAAAACAATTAAGCAAAAGAAACAAACCAAAAACCTTGTAAACATTACCACAAGAAAATTTCACTTTGAGCAATTCCAAAAGGGGCTGTTTTGAACTATGTGTAAAAATTAATTTTACACTGGACAATGGAAGTGGGGGGGGGGGGGGACCTTTTGTTTGGTGGACTAAACGTGCCCCTACCCACTTCCATTTTCCGAGCCCGATGTTCCGCCGCCTCTGCTGGTCGCCCTTCAATTCATGGCAGTGCTGGGCTGCTGGCATTACTGAAACCTGTAATTCTTCACTCTTTTCCTCTTTCTCCTACATGTAGTTCGTCTAATGCATTTTCACTGTAATCTCATTTTTAAAAAAAATGACAGTCACTCCCACAGCTGATCGGAGATGAGTGCCGATGCTAACCAATCTCCGAAGCGTACCCTTCGATCAGCGACTAACAGCCCCCTCAGGAGAAAACCTGCATCACAGGTAAAGTCATCCCAAATTTAGTTTTCATGTATGAATTACAAATGTAGGCATTGTGCCTATCTGGGCCCCGTTGCATAAAACTTACCATTAATGGTACATGTAACTCTGCTATCAATGGTAACTACCATGGTAACATCACTCAACAGCCAGTCAAAATCAAGGTTTCAATGGGAGTTACCATTGAGGGCAAAGTTACCGTTAATGGTAAGTTTTACGCAACGGGGCCCAGATATTTCATAACTTTTTATAATTTTTTTTTTTTTTTTTTTTTTTTTGGGGGGGGGTGTTTTTTGTTGTTGTTGGTATGTATGATGTTGAATGGTATCACCTTTCGAAAATTAATTCCCTTCAGGTTTTAGGCCAAACTGCCTGTACTTGGTTGTATTGTTTCAACTATCCATTATAATCAGGGTTCCACATGAAAAGGTGTCAAAGAGCAATTTTTCTTCTGAAATTCACATACCCCAAATCTGCAGTGGGACATAATTTTCAAGTTTTCAAAACTTTTCGCTTTATATAGTTATTTCACAATATAGTGTACATAGTTCTATTGTAGCTCTTTCACATTTTAACTGTCAGTGCATGCAGTTGTATTTTAGTGGCAGCCTCCTGCTACATGTGGTATGTATGTACATGTAAGAACAGGCTCTGATATGATTCCACTGTGTCTTGAGTCAACTCTAAAACAGTTTCTATGGCACTGTCAAATACATGTACATTGCTTTGTAGCAGAAGTTTTAGTATGTACACAGCTTATGCAGCTTGTGTGGAAACCTGCAGGTGCTGGTTTACCATCCACTTGTACTGTTACTGTGTGTCCTTTGCCCAGTAGAGGGTGCTGTTCAGGTTTTCAAGCTCTCTCTCTTTGTGAGGTCAATATTTATTTGATTATATTTTATGTGAGCATAGGTTATATCTGCTGTAGCATTCAACCTTGTAGTGTTCTTGCACAGATGAATGACTACATGACCAAGGCCTGGGAAGCATTGCTGGTATAATATCCCTTCCCCAAATGTGTTTACATAGTTTACCTATGTCGGCATAACTGTAATTAATGCTCCCATCTTTGTGATAGGAATAAAATTAATTACATTGATACTTGTGCGGCACTTTTAAAGTCTGTACATGTACATACATGTATGTATGCTCCATAGATTTGAGAAAATTCATTTTTGAATAGGCAGACTGCAGACAATTTATTAAAATTCAATAGTAAATTCTATGTGCACTTTGTATGCTGTTCTCACAATTTTTAAAGAAAGCCTAAATTATTCCGCATTGCTGGTATATACGACATGTTTGTAAAACTTTTTAAATTGAAGTATTTAGTACATTAGCCATATACATGCTCTTGAAAAGTTTTGTAGTCTTTAGGAAACAGTGAAATTTGTGGGAAAAACATGAAAAAAAAAATCAAACGCACTGAAAGAGGAAAATCTGCGGTTTCATAGTCAAATTTAGTGCAATTTAAGAACAACTTCATATGAAGATTTGAACAATCATAGTGATGTCCATGCCTGCTCTAATATAATGTACATGTATATGTTCATAGTGCATGCGGGAATGATTATGCACAGTGGTTGTAAACAAAGTTTGTTCTCGTCATAAGTTCTTTTGTTTGATTAATACTTACCAAACTTCCAATTACCACACATTTAATATGCATAGTGGAATCGAACAGATGTTCACGGCTTTGATAATGAGTTGTGAAATTGTTTGCAATCTTTATGTGGGTAGGTATTTCTTTTGTGTATGTGTATGTGTGTGTTCTGTGTACATTTAGATTGCGTGTAATTTTCCAGGGGTGTCCTCTTCCAAAGTTTGATGAAAAGCCTCAAACACCTGTTCGGTATATTTTGTTTCATACAATTAACTATGTACTTCAGGTTGTGTAGTTGGTTCTGTGGTGTCGTTTATATACTTGTATTATCATATTTTCTCTCTACTTGATCAATTCTAGTAGTAAGGAATAAATTACAAAGTCCAGTTTTGTGAACAAGTGTTATATACTTAATACTGAAACATTTAAAAGAACTGAGGTTAATTAAGTTTTGGTATCGAGGGTGTGCTGCAATCCAAATGTTTGGTAAGTCCTATTTAGATCTACTGATTATTTAAAAAGAAAAAGGCTTTTCTTTAGCTTTCTACATTGTTTAATAGGAATTTCTGAGATCCAAGCTCTTGTGTGGTTGTTCAAATGGAATAAAAAATATGACTGAGGATGGAGCCATGGCTCATTTAAAGCTCCTTGCAGTACTTTTTCCCTTTAAATTAACTCAAGATCCTGATAAAGCAACCCCTGAAGCTGTCACATTTTGTACTAGTAGATGTTTGTAGCATCTTTTTTTAATAAACTCATCTTGCATGGTGTAGTCAATATCAGGCAAAGCTAACACAAGCTGTTGTGTCACGTAGAGCATCTTCTTTATATTTGAAAAGTATGCATGTACACTTAACTACTATGGAATATACTCAATGTTTTTTGGTTGTTGTTGTTATTGTTATTGTTGGTGCTACATGTATACTGTACAAATTCTTGCATGTAATGAGCTTTATTTGACATTTCCTCCTTATTTTTCTTTGATATCTTAAATTGCCAGGTTGTTGAGAAGTGCAGAGATGGCAGATCTCCTTTGAGGAATGGTTCACCAGCGAAAAACTCATCTGCAATGAAAAACCTCTTGGCTGGTAAGGATAGAAAAAGACTGGAATTTGTTATCCGGCCCAGTGCTCTTGTCATTGTCAAGCTTGTGCTTATTTTTTGCTCTCTCTCTTTCTCTCTCTCTTTCTCTCTCTCTTTCTCTCTCTCTTTCTCTCTCTCTCTTTCTCTCTCTCTTTCTCTCTCTTTCTCTCTTTCTCTCTTTCTCTCTTTCTCTTTCTCTCGTTTTCTCTCTCTTCCCCCTCTCCCTTTCAGCCTTCCTCTCTAACATTTGCCTTTTCTTACAAAAATTTCTGCCATATAAATGTGAAATTTCTTCCCACTTTATCGTTTTTCATTATTTACTGTTTTCGTGTCTTGTATAGATATTGGGATTTTTAAGCCTTCCAACAATATACAATTTTTTACGTGATTGGTCCCCTTTTAAGGAAAAAATTAAAAACAAAAAGCAGGAAGTACATGTACAGACAGAACTCCCAAGAAAATGTATTTACATGTATAGAATAAATATCCCCATAATATTTTGTAGTACGTATTTTGTTAACCTAATTTGTAAGTGCTGTTCATTCTTTTGTCTACATTACGTTTGTAATCTTTTTCTCATCTTTCCAAGTCTGCTATCACTGCCCAATAGAGGTAGCCAAAATGTCTTTCAGAAAGTGATTCTCCTCCCCCTTGTCAATTTGAAATGGAAGTAGGCCTTTAATTCCATGAATTGGCAGCATGTTGAGAGTTTCAAAATCACTGTTTTCTGTATAAACTGGCAATTAGTAAATTTCCAGTTTAGTTCATTTCCATGTACATGTATGTTCTTTTTTAATACATTACTGTACTTTTCATTAGAGTAGTGTAGCAATTAAGAGAAAATACCAATGTTGCTAGTTTGAAGAAGGAACCTAGGTGATCAATTTAGCCATTGAAAAAAAATCCTGTCCTGAGTATTACAGTCTATTTTATACTCCGTACATGACAAAAACTTGCTTTCATGAAAGGGAAAGTCCACCCTGATATTACAGGGAACCAATCACCAAAAATAATTTTGCTCTGTATGTTAGAAGTTTCATGTCGTTATACTATATTCAAAATATGGGCTTCAAATATTAATTCTATAAAGAGATATTGCAGTTTCAATTACACTCTCTATAAGCATAAAAGTGACTTGTGAGTAGACTACTCGACGCACCCGTACGCGCTCGCAGAGATAAAGGCTCGCGCAGAACCAAACTCCGAGTTTGGTTCTGCGCGAGCATTTTCATGTTATCCTTTATTTCCTTCATACTTATTAACTGTTGACCTATAGAATACCAGACAAAGTTTTTTGAGGTTGATTTGATACTTTCTAGCTGTACACAAATTATTTTTTCAGGTGATTGGTACACTTTAAGTTGGTTTTAAAAGAAGCAGAAAAATTAAAGAAACAGATCAAAGAAAAATTAAAGAAACAGATCAAAGAAAGTTTGAGCAAAATCCCATAAGAAATAGTGAAGTTATGAATTTTTGAAGTTGTAATCAATCAAACACAAATTGGCAACTCTTATGTATCGTGCGAGGACTGCGAGGTCCTCTCCCATTTGCTCTGTACTGAAAAAAATCATAAATTTCCACTTTATCTAAAGAAAATATTTTATTATACACACCACCTGTACATGCACTCTAGATATAATCATTTCACTATATGCTTTTACACAAAACAAGTATGATACAAATGTATTCCATCATCAACAACAAAGAAAAGGAAAATTTCTGAATTTTTTTGTACCAAGTGAATGGGAGAGGAGCTCGCAAGATACTTCATGGAGTTGCCAATTTGTGTTTAGTTGATTACAACTTCAAAAATCCATAACTTTCTTATTTCTTATTGCATTTTGCTCAGACTTTTATAGATCTGTTTCTTTAATTTTTCTGCTTCTCTTAAAACCAACTTAATATCAGGGTGGACTTTCCCTTTAATAGACAAAATCCTCTGGATTGATAGTTCATATCATCTCAGAAGAATTCATTTTGTGAGAGCCATAAAAATGTATCATCCTGGAATATGAAGTTAAAGACTTGCTGGGCACAGCACACAACATCTTTCATCTAATTGCATTATTTCATACATGTATGTATATCATTCTGACAAAAATCACAAAATAATTGATTTTGCCACTTCTCAGGGTGGTACTGCTTTTAATGGAAGTGATGAATGCTATTATTCAACCTTGATTCAATGACTTGTATATCTGCCGACTGCCAGTTATAATTAGTTGAGCAGAATGTAAATACATTGGATTTTATAAATTGCTACAAGCCCTTTCTGTTTTCTTCCAGTGATTGATTTAAAAGAGAAAAAAAAAATTCAATTCAAATGCGTGGGGAAGGAATAATTTACCAGAGGAAACAATTACTAATAAGATTAATTTTAATCACAAATATATTCATGAGAAATAAAAAAGAATAATATTCATTTAAAGTGAAATAAATCTGCCAGCTGTTGGCACAGGCATTCACTGCATGTATTCCAGGGAATGAATTGATTTTGAATAATAAAAAAATCACACTAGCCTCAACATTTTTCCTGAAAACCAAAAAGGCATTATACATGTATGTGGTTTGTTGAGAGCCAGAAGGGCATTAACTCCTGTACCTTCACGTAGAGATAAATCCTTTCTGACTCTTAGAGGCTTTTTACATTTGCAAAATTTTGCTTAGTCCCATACTATCGGTAGGGCGAGACGAGGATTAGCCCCACCGATAGTGGGCTGACTCCACGATAGTACCGGATCAGTTAAGTTGTAGAAAAAAGCTGGATTCGCCCTATGAAAGGTAGGGCTAAACGTAAAAAAGTAGGACTACCGGTAAGCGCTCAAGTGAGAACAGAAATCGAAGTAGTCCGGGGTTAAGGATAGTACGGGGTTAAAAAAATCAAGAGTAAAAAAGCCTATTACTGACAATATCTAACATTTTGAACTAGTTGGATATCACAAGATGCCAGCAGAAAACTGAATCCTAATCCATACCCCCCCCCCCCTCTCTCTCTCTTTCTAGTTCTCTCTGTACCTCTATGTGTAATGATATTTCTTTCCTATGTTATATTGTTTCGTACTCCATTAGTTCCATTCACATGTACATTTATATTACAGATAAAATATTATTACTACCATACCATCATACAATGTACATGTACAGTGCTTTAAAAGAAACAATTTTGATTTCTGATATTTTGATAACTGTTTGGTCAAAACATTCACATATGGTACATTGATATTTTAGAATATTACTTTCAAATTCAATACAGCAATTAGGGAATTCAAATCTGATTAAAGAGTGATTTAAACATAGCCATACAGTGAAACTTCTTGAGTTTTTGTACAAGTACTAGTATTTGTTATGAAATGTAAACTTTGTATCTAATATTTTAATGAATCATTTTAACAACTATAACATGCTAAGAAAAATGACAAAACCCCCCAAGGTAATGAAAAGAAATAAACTAAGGGGCATGAGGATCTGCAATATAATATTTAAAAAATAAAAAGATAAACCCCCCCCCCAAAAAAAAAAAAACAAGAGAGATGCAATGTAAATGTCCATGAATTTTCATTTCTGGAGCCATTTGTCAAGTAGTGACTGCATTATTTCAGCAACTTCCTATCAGTTACCGCAATCAATTGAAGCGCTACCACCATGCCTTTGTCTGTCCCATGCATTCAAATTAAATACTAGAGATTAGGCCATCCATTCATAGCCACCTGCCACCCCCACTCACACAATGGAACACTCCCCACACAGTTATTGCCAACTTATTATCTCAGCCATACTTAGTTGTCCATGGAATGAGTATTATTATTATTACTGCTTCTATGGAGATGGGCCTGTTCTCTCCATTTTTCTCTCTCTCTCTCTCTTACGCAGTCTCCCACCCTCACATCCTCCCTCCCTCCATCTCACTCCAATGTGGAACACTCCGCAACCACTGCGCATATTAAATGATGCCTGGCACTCTCCTGTCTTTGTTTGAGCAAAGTTAAGGAAACAGAGAGTGGGAGAGAGAGAGTGAGAGAGAGAGAGGATGACACAAAACTGACTAACGAAGAAGCTTAGTCCGTTGCACAAAGTTCTACTTGTGCGCCACTCGTGGACGCTTGTTACCGAGACCGAGCAGGGAAAGTGGGTGGTGTGTCGTCAGCAAAGTGTTACTTTTTTTTAATGCGTGTCTTGGATCTAATATACAACGTTTACTGGCTTTGGTGTTGAGAAGCAAACTTCTAAAGGATTTTCTTTTTCGTCTTGGAGATGAGATCTACGGCATGGATGCTTTCCAATAAGGTGAGATAGGAGATAGTCTGTGGATCTAAGTACAAGTCAGCTTAAGGGATGAGTTTTGATGCGTGGTGGTTGTGCAGTATGTAATATGCGCCATCGTACAGGTGCATGGGGTCCACGAATATCATACACTCGCCCTACACTCACACACACATACACACACAACGCTACAACACGGTGCAGCATGCATCGATGTGTGTGTCGGAGAGCGAGGAGCGTATATGCTCGTTTGACTTAACGAACCCCAGTCTTTTTTGCTGTATGGTGAACTAGTAGCACATAGTGGAAACTATAATGGATGGGTGTTGGCGGAGTTGTTTGTAGTTCTTCGTTAGTTGATGCAGTCTGGATGCTGAGTCCTCCCCTAGATCTGTGTGTGTAATCTATGAGTGTGTATGGGCATATCTCTCATAGATCCGCATAGCAGCTTGCACTGTGTGATTTTTAATATGCGGTGCATTGTCTGATACGTCCCATATTGTTTGAAACATTTTTTTTTATTAATTTCTCTTCCGTACAAGAAATTGTGACTCATGCAGGAGTTTTTGCAATTTCATCTAATTAAACAAAGTGTTCAGTATTTGTTTTTAAAGATGATATGTTGTGTTGATGGTAAAATAAGGCCTCATTTAACAAAAGTGTTTTCTTAATGGGATTATCAAGAATTTTATTAATATATTAATTAATAAAAAAAAAAAATCATTTTTTTCACGAATTTTGCACTGTGGGTTCTAGAATGTTGATTTTTCAATGTTATAAGAGAAAGTCTGTTTTTCTTTATTTAAAAGATGTGTTGTATCAAGATTTAAATTATGAAGTGTTCATACATATTTACAAAGCCCCCCCCCCCTGTTCCCGCTATCCCTTCCCACTCCCCCACCCCCTCCCTCTCTCTTATTTCCCCATCTCCCCTACCCTTCTCTCTCAAAAGAAGGAGGGATAAAGGATGAAAAGCTTTGTTTCGATTTTATCACAATGATGGTGCTAAATGCTACATGTAGCTGCAGTGCCATCCTCATTTTCATAGATCTTTTAAAGGCATTGATTAACTTTGCCCACGATTGAAAGAAAAAAATCACTGTTCCAGCTAATGCTGTAATCATAATTGCAAACCTTTAGCTCAGACAGGAATCGCCTGAGTTTTATAAGCTGATCGGTCGTTTATATATCAAGATATTTACGATTGAACAGTGATGTCGGGATAGAGTACCACCGAACCCTAAAGAACTCTTACGGTTGGCATACCTCGCTCTATCACAGAATACCGTACGGGCTGGAAACCCGCTCTGAAATCGCCAAGCGCTGGTGCTTGGTTTTTGTGACTGCAGAGCAGCGGAGAAGCCGAGCGACTTGTGCTAGCGATTGATCGCGATTTTCTCTTTTTTAGGATAGTAAACAGGTTCCATTTTCTCTCATACTTTCACATATCCTTAATTATATATGTAGTTAGAGGACTGCACACAATTCACTGGCATTTGAGCTGATTTTACAATTTTTCACAAAGTTAATCAATCACTTTAAAGTAATTTTTAAATATATTTTTTTTAATGCTATTTTTTATGGCAGTGTGAAATACATTACACTATGCTTTGAAGTTTGCCCCCCCCTTTTTTTTGAAAGGTAATTATTGCATTTATGTAAGAGGGGATTATAACTTCTCATGATTACACAACAATATTTGATAAAGACGGGGGTAATGTCTGTTATACCTAGAGAGGGAGTGCAGTTTTTAATATTTTAGTATACTTGAGGATATATAAATATATCTTTGGAACCAAAAAAAATCAGGTTAACAAATTACTAAAGGTTTGATTTGAATTGGAAAAAGAATAAGGAAGTAATGAATTTAGAAGTTCATGTTGTAGATATTACTAATACTTAAATGTAGAAATTCCATTGGGAATTCCATCATGTGATGCCGTAGTTCGATAACTTTTCCATAATAATTGTAATGATGATAATATAAAAAATTGTATAGCCTACATGTATAACACTTCTTGTCACCCCATGAAATTACATGTACTTGAAAAGGGACTTTTTTTCTGAAGTACTGTGGGTCACAAATTTATCTACAGTCTAACCTAGAAAATATGTCTCTTCCATAATAAGAACTGAGGGAGACAAAAACATTTTGGGTATTTATATAAAGTACACCTTGAATAGAAGAGATAAAAACAAATGACAAAATTTTGACAAAGTTCATGAAAAAGGGTTCTCCATATTAGCACTGACTTTGATATTTGTTTATTCCTTACTTCATTGTATTCATCCCATTTATCAAAAACTATTTGTCTTTAACTCATATTTTTTCTGCTTCGACTCTGTCCCACTCTGTGAGAAGTTGTTATTCCCGTTTGCTTTTTAATTTTGATACCAAATAAAAAGATGCTCATTTTGATCAGTTTACAGTTGTTGAAATACCTGGGCCGGTGACTTACATGTACATGTAGAACTTTACAAATTCCCTCTACAATTGTTGCCTACAAACCATAACTATAGAATTGGTTTCTTTAGAGTTTATTGTGGAAAAGGTGTTGGATGTTAGTGTTGTCAATTCTTTCTTTTTTTTTTCATTCTGATGAGCCTACCAATTTTGAATTGGTAGCATATCTGAAACCTTTTCGACATAAACTTTAGGAAACTGACTTTATAGAACTACATGTATTGTTATCGTTATTGGTGACATAGAACTCTCCCTCTAGGCTTAGCTAAAGTAATAGTAAGGGCTTGTCACACATCTTCAGCAATGATAATCGCCCTCTGTAGAAAAGGTATTGGATATCATTGTTGCCTTCTAATTTATGCTGAGCCTGCAGCACTGATTTTCTAGGATGTAATTCCCTTTCTTCTTAGATTGATTTTATTGTTACTGTAATTATTAAGAATGATAATGAGCCTGTTCTCGCAGACTGCGCTACACTGTTGGTGCTCAGCTGTATCTTTTACCGCTAAAATCATTGGGAAGGCCGTTATATTGTAAATCTGAGCTATTAAATCTTGAATTATTGATCAATTCATCAATAATAAAATGGCTGCAGCCTTGATATGTACATGTAGCATGGCTTTGTGTTACTATGAATCCAAGGGAAAATTTTTTTACTGTGGCAAATTGCCCTTGTCATGCAAAAGCAGTGAAAAAACCTAAGGAGATTGAGTGAGCTCTGGAAATATATGTGAAAGCTTAGGAAAGGAGTAAAACACAAAGGCTATTTCCAAAGAAATTTTTTTTTTTTTCTGCGGAAGATTGTTAAAAGATATGACATGAACAGAAAAGTAGTCTCTGCACAGCATGAAAATCTGACAAATTGGGGGATTGTACTCGTGATGAAGGGCTGTTTTTATCTTATGTTGTTGAGGAAAGTGTAACCTGTGAGCGCAGAAAGAAGTAGATGATGGCATTAAAAGGTGGAGCTAAATAGGCTTTGATGAGAATCAACCTTGGCAAGAGGAATTTTTCTTGATTGATTTCGAGTTGTATTCTTGAGCTGCTCTCCGCAGACAGATCAACGCTGACACTGAGAGCAATTAGAAGACCAATACCCACTCATCCCTAAAAATGGTTTGATTTGCATAATCAGTCTCCACAGTAATTGATCTCATCCCTTAGGCTAATAGCAAGAGCTCTTTCCTCTTTACTGTCTTTGTGTGTGTGTGCTGTGAATGCTCTCGGGAGGTCGACATGTCAGCGCGGCTGGCACGTGCCGATCTCACTGCTTCTGTGGCGTACATTAGGCTCTTTTATGAGGGCTGTATGGGGATGGAGACCTTTTGTTCCTTTGTTGACAGTGGGAGACCCTTGGCTTTCCAATTCAGGGCTCTGTTCTATAACTCTTTCCCTAGATGTAAGTTTCTCTATCTCTTTTTTCCCTCCATCTACCTCGTAACTCTCATTCTTCTATTCTTTTGCTCTTCAACATTTTCCATGTTAGAATTTTTAATGTGTTTCTTTTTTCATGATATTCATTTTCTTTTTTATTAGGTTTTTCGTCATTTTTCATGTTTCATTATCCTGCAAGATGTATGCATGTATCTCAGGTTTATTCTGTGTTTTTTAATGCTTTTGCTGTTGTTATTTATTCAATGTCTCTGATTTGTTCTGTCTTTTCACTGTTCTAAAAATATCTGTACATTGCTCTACTGTTTCCTTCACATGTTTTGTATCTCTTCCATTTTTGTTCACTATATCCAAATTTCAAAAACTGCTTATTTTGTTGTTTTTACACTTACCTCTCCACATTTTCTTTTTTTTCTTCTCTGTTCTCCCTTTTCTCTTTCTGTTATATTCTGTATTCTCTTGTCTTTAGTTCCACTTTCATTTATCTTTCTTTGTTTTCTCTTCCTTTGCTTTTTATTTCCCTCTTCCCAGTTCTATTATTTCCTTTGTAATTTGTTCTTGGATCTATACTTTGATACCTCACTTAACATTTTTTCTTTACTTTTTGTAAATTTGTCTCCACTTCCAAGATAAATTTAAGTCTTAAATCCTCTGTTATTCCTCTTCATAGTCATTTTATTTGGTGTGTTTGTGTTTGTGTGTTTGTGTGTTTGTGTGTGTGTTAGTTTGTGTGTGTGTGTATCTGTCTCGTCTCTTTCTCAGTTTCTGTTTTTATTGTTATATTTTCTCCTATTTAACTTTTCTCTCTTTAATGCAATTCACTCATAATTTTCTTTCAGTCTCTTCGGTTGAGAACACACAATTTCCTTCTGAGTCTCTTCACACTTTGCGATTCTGCGAATGTGTTCATGACGTATAATATTTAAAAAAAAAAATTGTTGTATGGCCAATGTTAAAATTAATTTCTAGCAATGAAACCACAGCAAATACTTATACTTAAAGAGAGTGGGTATTTTTTACATTGAATGCCTTTTTATGTCTTATTGTTATTTTAAAGCATATTTATGTGTTTATAGAGGGAGTCTAATGTCAAAGAACTTTGAAAGTTTGTCGCTTACAAGTTGCAGCCATCACTGCTGTGTGGTTTTTATGATGGCTTTTTTATAAATCTCAGCGATTATTCTGCTAGTACTCACATCCTTTCCGAGGAACTCTAGGGGCTGGAAAACTTCCTTTCTTTGAATTCTGCAGAATCCAAACAAGCATGTACAGTTGTGCTTTTGTTTTGCTAGTAGATGAATAGCATTTAAGTTGGATAAGTGATAGATTAAAATTCTAACCACAGGTATAGAAAGCAGATTAGTTAAGTACATGTACTATAAAAACAACCCAGTGGAAGCTAAATGATTTCTATATTGTTTTCTTTTTATTGTTATTTATAAAACTTGTTTAATATCCTGGAACAATATCAAGCTGCTTGTACTTACATGTAATTTTAAAAAATAATGATATATATTTTTTGATGTTCATGCCTTGGTTAATTAATGTGTTTTGAAACTTTAAAAGTCATTTTGTCATCAAAATACCATGATAATCATGTTTCACTTGTTTTCATAAGATCTGCATTGTATGTCATGTTGGCATTTCCTATTTCGAGATTCTCTCTTTCTTTTTTTTTGGTGAAATATTCTTGAGAATTAGTTTTTGAAGGCTTTTTATTTCACTGATGGGTTCCACCCGGTCCAGAATCCATTAAAAAAAAAATTCTACATACAGACACAGTGTCATGTAGGTTAAATTGTAATATTGAACATTGTCTTTTGTTTGTTTTTAAATGTTATTGCTGGCATTATAAATAAAGATAATTCCAGTTTATGTTAACTTACAGTTATGATTTTTTTTTTCTAATTCGGCTTTCACATTTAAGCTGTTTTTTTTCTTCTAAAGACTGACCAAATAATGTAGGCCTACCTGTCATTCCCTTATTGCAGGAAAGTATAACGGACATAAAAACACCCATTAAAGTACACATACATCATAATTGTAGGCTGGATAGACAAGAGAGCAATATCTTTGACAAAAACATATGGAAACAAAGAGCTGAAAAACTTTTCTTTCTTCTTCCTCAGTTTCCCTGGGGCTAGGTTCTCTTGCATCTCATTATAAGAGGCCACAAGCCTGGCACGCGCCACTTAGCTCTCAGCAGTAAATATCAGCCTTTGTTTGACACACGCACACATTTTATATATACACACACACAGAGCAAGAAAGGGACATACACCACGATTGCAGACAGACACACACAGACTGTACACACAAGCTATACACACTGTCTGTGCATAAGGATTGATGGGACTTGGAGAAGAAGAAGCTGATAGATGATGTGGGATAGGCAAAATTGATGAAAAGGGCAGAACCCCGTAGAGCGTGGAATTAAACTTTTGACTAGCTGTGGCTTTGTTGTGATAACAAACAAGTCTTCTTTTCTTGTTCATCAATTTTTCATTTTTCTTCCCTCAACAGAATATTCATCTATTTCTTGATAGCCAGATGAAATTGAAAGTATCACAGGATATTGAAAACAAAATAATATTTCTTTTAGCAGTTTTTTATTGAAGTTTCTCTTCTTTCTGTTTAGATGAAAGTGTCTTTCTATTTTCTTTTTGTCCGTAAATTTAAAGATACTCTTTACAGTTGTTTACTTTTTAACCCATTTAAAGTAAAAATGATTGTTGTTATTACCAGAGGCATCACTGGACCATTTGAGAGTGGTGGTGGGGGGGGGGGGGGGGGGTATTGTATAAACATATTTACCATGACAATGTAGCTAAAGAGTTTTAAGCTGAACCCCCCCCCCCAAAAAAAAAAAACAAACAAACAAACAAAAAAACAAAAAAAACAAACAAACAAACAAAACAAAACAAAATGCAAAACAAAAAAATATTGAAAAATGAATAAATAGAAATTAAATAAATAAATGAAATGAAATAAATAAATAAATTAAAAAAAATAATAAAAGATAGTCTTCCGATTTTCAAATTTGTTGTTGGATTTCTGAAGCAGCCGACAGATGTTCATGTTTTATCTTAACAAGCCTCCCAAAAAGGTCATCACTTTGTTTAAATTGGCAGACAGCCTCTAAAATGTTCAATTTGCCAACAGCTTAATTTTTTTATTTTTTATTTTTTTGGGGGGATGATGTCACACTATTTTACGAATATGTAAAATTCTTTTATATTCAGTATGTAAGTTATTTATTCTTTTTATACTGAAGTGAATAAAAAACTCACTTTTAACAATTGGGATATTTCAGAATTATACTTTCTTAGAGAAAGTAATTTGTATTTAACTTGTTTTGTTAGTATATTCGACAGCAAGTGACAATGAAAAACAAATGTCAAATGAAATCTTTTGATGATTATAGTTCTTTCTAAATAGTTTTGTTTATAATAGTCATACATGCATTTTTCTTTCAAAGGGATATACAACTGTATACAAAATTTCAAACAAGAAAAAAGGAGAGAAAATGGATAATTTATCGTACCACTTTAAATGATAATTTTGTAGATAGATTTTTAAAATTGATTTTTATTTTTTCAATTCAAGAAGATTAAGGTCTATGTCAAATGACAGTGTGGAAAATACCTTTTTGTTAGTGGGATCTCAGATTTTGGCTTTGTATTTTTTTATGTACATGTATTTCTTGTTAATTTACCATAGTTTTTTTTTTTTTGGGGGGGGGGTGGGGGGTTCCAGAGCTCAATCGCTTACAGCTCCCTTGTATTTTCTTTTTTGCTGTCAAGTAGTGCCAGTCATTGTGGATAACTTCTTGACTCACAAACAGACAAGACAAGATCATTCAAATATGCCATAGAAGGAATAAGTAAGCCAAGATATATTTGCCATGATGAAAAATGATGAGCAGTTCTGCCCAGCTTTTCAATTGCCCCTCTGACTTATTGAAGGCGAAAGGGCTGATTTCGATTGATATGCATTCCTTTCAAGGCTGTGATATTATTTGTTTGTGTTCCCGTGCAGAACTTATATCAATATTGATTTCTAACAGCCCTGTGAGGAATTATTATATTTTGGTTGAAGTGTGTATACATGTATGCAGAGTGGGTTTTTATTTCCAACTAAACGATATGCAGTAAAGGGCCTGAGAGAGCACTCTATTAGTTTATCCCCTTGGGCATTTTACACCTGTTTATTTCATTTTTTAGTGAGAGGTAAACCAAGAAATGTTTTAATGCCTTTAGTGTATGCCCTCCCTGTTAGGAATTATTTTATTTTGGTTGGAGTCTGTACATGTGTACATGTAGTTGGTTTTATTTCTTACTAAATGATATACATGTACAGTACAAGGCCTGAGAGAGCAACCTGAAAATTTACCCTGTCATGTCTTTGATACCACTTTCTTTCATCTTTAAAAAACAGAATGTAGACATAAAATTCTGAAATGTTTTTATTCATATTGATTTCTAAAAGCCCTGTGAGGAATTATGAGTTTGTTTGTGTGTGTTTTACATCTGACTAAATGATATAATGCATGAGAGAGCACCTAGACAATGTATTAAAGGGTACCAATCACCAAAAAATAATTTTGCTCTGTATGTTAGAGGTTTCATGTCATTATACTATATTCAAAATATGGGCTTCAAATATTAATTCTATAAAGAGATATTGCAATTTTAATTACACTCTCTATAAGCGTAAAAGTGACTCGTAAGTAGACTACTCAACGTACCCGTATGCGCTCACCAAGATAAAGGCTCGCGCGGAACCAAACTCGGAGTTCGGTTCCGCACGAGCATTTCCATGTCATCCTTTATTTCCTTCATACTCATTAACTGTTGACCTACAGAATACCGGACAAAGTTCTTTGAGGTTGATTTTATACTTTCTAGCTGTACACAAATTATTTTTTCAGGTGATTGGTACACTTTAAATTGATCTTCTCAGGCATTTCATGCCTGTTTATTTCATTTTTTGTTCAGAGGTAAACCCAGAAATGTATCTTAATGCCTTTTAGCATGTGTCCTCCCACCCTCATGTTTTGAATAATCGACATACTGTAATGATCAAGATTGATATTTTTCTAATACTTGTGGGGGTGGTAAATATCAGAATAAGTGCTTTTAATATGCATGTAGTTATAAACTGTAGAAAACCTTAAAGTCATGACCAC
The DNA here is from genome assembly GCA_025618425.1 of Heliocidaris tuberculata. NCBI lineage: Eukaryota > Metazoa > Echinodermata > Echinoidea > Camarodonta > Echinometridae > Heliocidaris > Heliocidaris tuberculata. Next base: position 23,119,839 of record CM046841.1, read on the forward strand.
TCAGTCCAACTTTTGACTTCATGTATAGGGATACCTTATGCTCCATTATTTTGGATTGTAACTTTTATATAGAAAAGAGAGAGAGAGAGGGGGGGGGGGGAATACCCCCCTCAGGTTAGTAGTGAAAGTGTGAGAAATATTGGACAAAAATTAGAAGTTTATGGATCTTTAAATTTTTTTAAACTTGATGGCTCTAGTGACCATTAACGTCTTGATGGTTCATGTCATGCCTATTAACTTTATAAAGAATATTGAGAGAATGACATCAGATTTTTCGCACAATGCCTGCTATAACTGTTAGTCATATATGTGCAGCCTTATATTAAAACTTCCCTCTCCATTGGTCATTGCATTGTTCTTTTCTTTGCCCCATTAAAATGTTACCCTGACGTCCATAGTGATGTTTAGTCTCCATGTGACGTCTTTCTGGCATAAACACTTCAGAGAACCCCTCGTTAATGAGTGCAAAACCTCAGTAGCATTAACCTTTCTGAGAATACTCATGTTGAATTTCTTTTTGCATTTTCTTGTCTGAATTTCTCCCTTCTGCAGAGAATGGTAATCTGATTTCCACTGCAGCGAACAACGCACGAGTCAAGGGGAAAGCAGAGAGATCAGATTCACCAGTCTGTGACGGAGGTGCCAGAGACATGGTCAGGGTATGTATAGAACTTATTATCCGTTGAGAGCCAGAAGGGCGTTAACTGTGTGATGAAGTTAACACGCTTTTACTCCTTGGCAGATGTTAATATAGCCTTTGCTACATACGCAAAATGTTGTCTGTGCAATATTGGTAAGGAAGAAAAATAAAATGGTTTCCAAATTAGTTACCACAACTTGGGTGTCAAAATCAGGTCATCAGATGCCCCAGAGACGACATTTGCTCTTGGCTTTATGTAGGGTAGAGTTATGGTTGCGATTTGGTTTTATGTTAGGCTTAGGATTAGGATGAAGGGTTACATGTAGGAATAGAGATTGGTCTTGGGTTGAAGTTAGGTATTTGGTTTGTGATAGAAATTGACTGTAGAACATTCAAAAATGAATAAAAAATTGCTGTCAGGGCAACCTAAAGTTATCCCTTGGTAGTCCTGATTGTAGCTGAAAAGCCTTAAAGGGGAAGTCCACTCCCAAAATTATGTGATTTTAATAGAAGCAGAAAAATTAAAGAAGGCCTACGTAAAGACCAAAAGATCAAAACAGGTCAGAGGAAAATCGGACAACTAATAAGAAAGTTATGAATTTTTTAGTGGCATGAAAGACTAGGGAAACAATGAAAAATGGAGTTTGTGATGTCATTGGTATCTAACTCGCCAATTATTTTGTTTAAAATTTATCATGTAAGTTTTAAATTTGTGTCATAGAATACGATTTCCTCATGACTTGACCCAACTTATATTTTATAATATGTTTTTGCATGTATATATATACACTAATATAGAGTAAATAATTTTATTTAAATATCATGAAAATATGAATATTTCAAATATTTTGTAAAGGTTTATACATGTATGCAAAAACATATTGCTATAGAAATAACTTGGTTCAAGTTACTGGTATGTGAATATCATATTTTTGGACAAAAATTGAGAATTTGTATTATGATTATTATTATTATTAGTTGTTCGATTTTCCTCAAACTTTTTTTGATCTGTAGGTCTGATTTTTCTGCTTCTATTTTTTGGACTGGACTTCCCCTTTAAGTTGTGAATTTTATTGTTTAATGTGAGTTTTGCAAAATCCTCTGTATCTGAGTAATAATGACAGGCATTATAAAGAATGGAAACATGGAAAAAAAATGGAAACATGGAAAAAAACGACCCCCACCTCCCCTCGATCTATTGTTACTCATTAACGTAAAGCTCTACCATCGACATGCAATCATGCTCTTCAGGATAGTTGAATAATTAAAGGAGATTAAAGAAGGCCTACGTAAAGTCTCTGGAAGTTGTGATAGAATTATTCACGTAGCACTTAATCATGACTAAGTGCTATTATCCATTATTTCTGGTATGCAAATTATCCTTTGAATTGGTCTTAACGTCCACGTTCGACAAACATTCATCTCGATCTCTTTGAGGGGGTAATACGTCAGTGGAAGAATATTTCAGCATCATTAGCATGAAGTGTACATGTTCACTCTAAAGTCTGTAAATAAATCAAGCTTTCCACTTTAATCTTGTTTTTATTGTTTGTGCTAAATTTATCCACTTTAGAAGAGAAAATTCAGAATGTTCATATAACCTAAGAGTAATAGAAAATATTATTCAAGGCATTGACACTTCCTATAATCGAAAATTTTTATTAAAGCCTTGTGCAGTATTTACTTGTAGGTCCTCTTTTTTCCCCAGGGAAGTACAACAACAAAAAAGAGAAGAAAGTAAAGGGAAACAAATAGGATTTTGTTTTTATTTTTGATAAGAATTCAGTCAATGTCCAGTCCACAAGACATTGAGATTCTTTTTAGCCTTCAACCATGGAAAAATACATTAACCGCGCTGAAATTCAAGCAATGTTCCTCTTGAATTTATATAGTTACATTCTTGACTTCCATGTCTTCAAGTGCAACATGATACACTCGGGGATTGTCACGTTACACCTAATGTAATTTGTGCACTTTTCCGCAATGTAAATTAGAGACAGTCTGTGAATGTTTTGATGATTTCCATTACCTTGGTAGTAATTGCATGGAGCTCTGAAGAAAATGAGAGCAGAAAGTTGTCAGAAATTATTTGGCTGGTTTGTAAAGGTTTTAAATGTCTAGTAATTTTACAAGATGTGGAAGCTATTTTGATATTCCAGGGGTTGGAGATTAAAGGTATTCATGTATTATAGATTCAGTGTTCAGTTTGCTAAATAGGCAGATGAAATGAAAAACAGTGTGGGGAGAGAGACAATGGAAGGAAGAGAGAGAGATAGAGGGAGGAAATAAGAGAGAGAGAGAGAGAGAGAGAAGAGAGAGTGAGAAAGAGATGGAGAAAGGGTAAGAGAGGGAGGGAGGGAAAAATAAGGGGGGGGGTGGAGGAAAGGAGATAGAGGAACAGGAGAAGAGAAGCAAGAAGGCTGTAGGAGGGAGGGGGTTAGTAAGGATGAGAAGTCATTACTGCATATTAAAAAAATTGTCCTAAAATTTTTGAAAAAAAAGGCATAGAACATGACATATTTCCTTCAAACAAATTTTTAAAAACAAAGAGAGCTGGACAGTACTTACTAAATGAAATCTATGTATTTCCCCCCTTCTCTCAATCTCTTTTCTTCCCTCCTCTTTTCTCGAAAGGGCTCTGACTGTTTCTCCTTCTCAGCCTGTGCATTCAATGGCCTTACCCTTCTTTCTCTCTCTCCCTCTCTCTCTCTTTCTCTCTCCCCTTCTGCCTCTTTATCTATCTCTGTTTTGTCTCTCTCTCTCTCTCTCTCTCAATTTTCTTCCCTGTTTCTCTCGACTGCATGTTTGTATGGAAGAATACAGAAATAATTACAATCTATCCAACCTTTTTATCGTTCCCTTTCTCTATTCAGGAATCAGGGGAGGGGGAGGAGCGTCGTCTGAGAAGCAGCGCAAAAGGACTTCCAGGTAAGATTCTTTCCTTCTTCTTAGAACTCCAGAGAGATAAAATTCAAAAGATTCAGGGAGTTAGATTCTTGTTGTCCTAATTAATTAGCATCATGAGGATTGTAAATGTCATTGTTATTGGTTTCTTGTGTTTTGACTTTGCACTCCATTCCCCCCCCCTTCCATTTCAGGTCACTATCTTAAATTCTCTCCTTTTCATGTGTCTGCATCTTTATCTATCTCACTCGCTCTCTCTCTCTCATTTGTTCTTGTAACTTCTGGAATATGGTTATTTTTTTTTAAATACAAATATTTTACAGACCCTAGCCAGAGATTTTTCAGGCACTGAAATCATAGTGTTAATATCTCTCTTGCTCTTCTTCCTCTCCAAACCTCTTTCTTTCCCTCTCTCCCAACCACTCTCTCTCTCTCTTCCTGTCTCTTTCTTTGTCTCTCCCTGTCTCTCTTTCCCCCTCCTCCCTTTCTTTTTCTCCCTCTCTCACGTTCTCTTGCTCTCCAAACCTCTTTCCTTCTTTTCCCTCTCAACCACTCTCTCTCCCTGTCTCTCTTACTGTCTCTTTCTGTCTCTCCCTGTCTCTCTTTGTCTCTTTCTCCCCCTATCCTTTTCTTTTTCTCCCTCTCTCACTTTCTCTTGCTCTCCAAACCTCTTTCCTTCTCTTCCCTCTCTCTCAACCACTCTGTATTTCTCTCTCTCTCCCTGTCTCTCTCTTACTGTCTTTCTCTTTCTTCCTGTCTCTCTTTGTCTCTTTCCCCCTTTCCTTTTCTTTCTCTCCCTTTCTCATTCTCTCTTCCTATCCATGCAGACCTCCTTATTTATCTCAGTCTCTTTTCCTCTTGCCTGTATATTGGTACTGCTGTATCCTTCTGTTTTATCTAGTTTTTTTAAATTTTACTCAGAGGTATCATTTTACCAATAAAGGAACAACAAAATCATAATGACATCCTATGAGAGGAAATGGAAGGGACCTTCCTGGGGTAAAGTAATTTGCCCGGGACTAAATTGCCATCATAACGCCTTTGATAACTACCGGTGTAAACTCACTGTTATTTTATTCGCCAGTATCTTGCACATCCATAATCATCATAAAAACTTTCCATGAAACTTCCCGCAAAGCCCATCAGCAGTGGTGTTTTATTCCATAAATGATAGATGGAAGATAAAAATTGTGTACTGGAATTGTTCACTTTGTCTTGCAATTGGGATACTAGTGAACCTTTTAGATTAAACTACTATTTTTTTTCTTCCGGAAAGATGATTATCAAGCCGATAGCGAAAAACATTTGTTATGTGATATCAATCTGAACAGACTGACAAGGAAATAATAGATATAAGGGCTGTATTTTGAGTAAGGGATAATCATTATTTTGCTGTCAAGAGAAATTAATAGGTGTTAGACACAACACTGTAAGTAATTTTAAGGCTGCTTTTGTACTTATCTAATATGCATGTCAGAATCAAAGTCGTGTAATTTTTCTTTAATATTCTTTTTCTTTCTATTTTTCTATTTGCAGTGGAACCTGCCCCTGATATACAAAGGTGAGCTTTTCATGTGCTGTTTACAAATATCAACAAAAATGATCAATTTTTTAGATTACAACGTTTTTTAGTAAATTTCCAGGGGGAATAATGTAATGAAAGGGTCAGTGGTTTTTATAACACTCCGGGCACTGAAAATATGGACCATCCTATATCACGGTCAAACACAAAGCTGTACAGGTAGATTATGATTCCTGTCCAAAATTAATGACTCTGCTCGATTCATTTTTGCTCTCTCCACCCAGATCTTGTAGATGGGTAACTAATAAAATCAAAATATTTGATATGCTTTGACTACCAAAAAGCTTAGCCAATCTTGTGGGTGTACTAATTTAATTGATGACTATGTTGATCAGTAGAATTTTCATGTTCTGAGTGGTGCATTTTATTTTTTCTTCGGGCTATGAATGTTTATATGAGTTACCAAATATGTTCATGATAAATGATAAATTAAAGAAACCAAAAATCCCTTGACTTCATGATTTCATCTCAGCTATTGTATCGTTTCTTGTATCGTTTCTAGTGTAAAAATGCCCTCTAGTGTGGTCTTGGCAAAGCAAAAAAAGAAAAACAACAATATCATTAAAAACCACAACAACAAAAAAAAGCAGGAGCTTAGAGCAATTAAGTCTGGAAAATTTAGAAAGCTGTAGAGAAAAAAAAAATAACGAAAGAAACAAATGTAACTCTTCCCTAAGGAAATTTTCCTTTTTATAGAGATTAATTGCAAAGAGCCGCTACAATGAAAAAGAAGTAACTTTACACTATACTTTTGACATATGCCATTTTGTAGTCCATAAATAGCATGTGCAAGGAAATGGGACTATCATGAGCAGTTAAAGGGAAGCTTGAGTTCTGGGAAAGGTAAATAATAATTTGTGAGCGTTCTCATTCTTTTTATGTCAGTTTGGAAGATTGTCATAGTAGATATGTCCCCTGAAAAGGATTGCTGTTCAAATGCTCTCACATTAAAAATATGATAAAGACATTTGTGAGTAGTCCCATATACACATTTATGTGTGCAGTGCATGTGACTCTCAGTAGGATTGAGTCAATTTCTTATCATTTTGGGTGATTCCAAAACAGTGTTATAGCTAGGAACTTTTTAGTGGTGGTTCAAATTTCACTGACTTGACAAGCAACAAGTCGTTCCAAAGAGATCGATGGTATGGCGACAGTACAGCTGTCAGAACAGCAGCTTCCGGTATACGCTACATAAAACATATCTTTATGTACGTGCAAATTACGGACCGTAGTACAGTATAGTGCGTAACAAAAGACAATAAAACTCGGCAAATCTTTAGTAAATAATCATTTATTGTCAAATTGAAAGCATGATTCTCGTAAAATTGCAAATAAAACACGATTAAAGATGGAAATATGAATGTAAGTACCACGTTTCTTCACAAACAGTTACGTTTAATGCAGTTTCTTATGTGAAATTAGTGCCGGTCGGAAGCAGTGTTTTTCACCCGGAGTGGTGGACGGAAATCCCCCGTGCTGGACGGGCCCGTCCACTGCCGACCACCGTAGCTATAACACTGCTCCAAAACATTACAGCATACACCGATTATGTGCTATATAATCAACCTTCCCCAATTACTTTGAGACGGTTTCTTTCACAATTCAGTCTCATGACCAGAACTCAACTTTATCTTTAAGAAAGATTTGCTTTTGTTTGCAGTGGTATTGGAGAATCATGTTTGCATATGATGTATGTTTTATCTGTTTGGCAGCTGCACGACGCGTGGTTGTGACGGTTCCGGGCACAGCGGAGGCAAATACACAAGGCACAGAAGGTAAGAAAACCCTTTTCTATCTTCAGGAAGAGTTAACCCTTTCAAGACAATTGACCACATTTTGTGGTTTGGCTCAATAACTTTTGATTCAGAGTAGAAAAAGCAAAATTTTCTGCACGCACCGTGTCCACTTTTGTTGCATGACCGTATTGCGTTTGATGCCAGGAATTTTAAGAACGAGAATAAGCTTTGAAATCTTTAAATTGGCAACACATTGAGAGGTTCAAAATCATTTTTTTCAAGAAAGTTGGCAATTTTTTCAACTTTTCGTCATATTTCTAACCATGTATGTTGCTTTCAAAGACTTTACAGCTTATGAGAACCATGTAGCACTAAAAGAAAAGAATTAATGTTGCCAATGTAAAGAATAAAATGTTATCAATTTAGCCCTTAAATATTTGCTGTCCTGAAAGGGTTAAGGAAGCTTTATAAACTTATTTATTCAATATTTTGAAACAGTCATGAATATAAAGTATTTGAATTGCTAATTGATTTTTCTTAGGATGTAAGAAAGATAATCTTTGAAAGTTTTAAGAGAAATAATTAACATTTTGTAAGGGAGAATAGATACTCATTCTCAATAAGAATAATAATGAAAATTCTATTTGTACCATGGTACAAATAACTCTTCAGTCATGGATATTATGATACCAGGTGGATTAATTTAAAAGGAATTCTATACCATTGTTAACATTTATATAATTTAGCTTCCAATTATCTTTGGGACTGTTTTCTTTTTGTTTTTTTTAAACAATTTTCCAAAGTTGAAGAGTACCTTCAGATTCATTTTTTGACAACCAACAAACATTCTTTTTTGCATTAATTGAATATTTCAAAAGACTATATTATGAAACAGCACTTATTTGAATCCTCTTCCACAGAAGGTACTGCTAGGGTTTTAGATGTCTGGGTTGTCCATACATGTATGCTCTTTGATTCCATTATCTGGGTATCTCAAGAATTAGGTCCTAGGTCAAAAAGATCAATAGTTTCATTGCTTTTATGCCAACAAAATTTACATTTTTGAAGTGAATGCAAGCGTTATTAACCCCTGCCATGCCATGGGCTGCAAATTCCGCCAAAAAATTTGAGTGTTGAACACATTTCGTTTAGGCTCAGAATGGCTTGAAAATTTTTCCTCATGCAGAAAAATTGTACCTTCAATATAATATTATTCCTATGAAATATATCTTTGCCCATTTTACTCAAGAAAAAAAACTCATTGGAAGTTAATATTTAACTCTTGAAAGTTCATTTTTGACAATTGCTCAAAATCTGGTGGCATGGAAGGGGTTAAGACTATGGCAGCTTGATTCTGTAAAAGATTTCAACAGGAAGCCAATATAGCATAAATAGAGTGCGTGCATTGATACTTCAAGAATGAGGAAGGAAAATTATGTTTGTACATAAATCTTCTCAAAACACAAACACATGGAAGTTCCTGCTCATGGCAGAAAGATTGCTTGAATAAACATGGTTTGATTTGCAACACTTAGGTTTGTTGATGCTTTATGTTTATCCAAAGATAGATATACGGAGTTAAAATGTCAACATCTTATCAACTTTGTTTATTTTGGGTTTTTTGAGATGCGAGGATCTAATCACAATAACATTGTAATTTGGGGGGGAAATGTTTAAATATTTACTTTAATTCTGCTGTAGATGTTATCATTTTCCTGCAATGTGTATATAACAGTATGGATGATGATACTGATATCTCCTGTATAAAGTGCACATTCATGTTGAGTCTCTGAGGAAAATAAAATTCATGAGAAGAGCACAAAACGTTGGTCATGTTTGTTGAAATATTTCACAAAACACAAAGCTTTTGTGATTAATTACTGTGTCGTGTTTTTTCCTATAAAATACGACAAAAGCATTTATCATGGAACAACATTTGAAAGACTGACCATCAAACAATATCTGTTTTATATGCTTGTTGATTACAAAGATGTGAAGTATCACACAAAAGGGGCTGCTAAAATGATTGTTGGTTAGAAACTTTGTTTGATAATATAGTTTTTTGATGTCTGGGTTTGAACATACATGTAGTTGTCAGTCATTCTCTGTCACATGTGTGCAAGCATGTGACATTGACAACTGACCTTTTGTGGCAAGTTGTACACTCAAATGAACTGCAGATACATGTCACTGTCAGCTGAAACTGTACACAAATTAACTTTCTTGTGCTTGCTCAAGCTGCCATGTCTATTAGAAAGGTCACTTTTGTGAGAGTTGACCACTTCACTTCTCTGAGAGAACTCTATACCCTGTGACAAACGTATTGAACAATTGTCTGGTCACAAAGGTTGTAGTTAAGCTTTCTCCATTAGTGACCTTTCTGTCATAATGTGCCGAGATTGGTGCTGTTTTGCTCTTTGGAAAATGTAATGCCAAAGCTTTTCCAATGTGTTATGCACAAGGGCATTGTCTTAGACAGGTGTATATGTAATTGTTCTGTGACTTTCAGTTGAAAAGTTACAAATTCAAGTCTCCGCAAGGTTATTATGTCCTAAGACAAGGCATTTTGTCTACTTTTCTTTTGACTCCTGAAGGCATAGTAAATTCATGTAGGAACCTGGTAGACTTTGTTCTTTTTAAATTGGTGATAGTGGCTATCAGATCTAAAGCCAAAGCATATATAGGGCTTGACACCAACGCTTGGTTTAGTGATGGGGTCAGTCAAAACTTCATTATCGTATATAATAAAAAATTAGGTGTCTTTCTGAATTTAGAGAGTTAATGTTGGTATAATTACCCCCTTCTCATAAGGCCATTGTGTCAAAAGAACGCATTCTACAAACATAGAAGTCTGTGCCAATGGTTATTGCTGAGATGGCATCATATCTTAACCCAGAGACTGCCACAGGCATCCAAGTGGTACATGTACATGTATGAGACAATCAGAATAATGAAACCCATTGCACCCTACAACAGCCGGCTAATCAGTTCCCTCTGAAATCCTTCAGATCAACAGAATAAACGACGGAGACACTGAAACGAGATTGCGCATTTGATAGGGATTTAAAATCTCGTTCAGCTCTCTCCTTGTTACTCCTTCCCCTTAAAGCATTCGGGCGGAAAATCTGATTTATTGCTTGACTTTTGGATCAGAGATGAAAATGGAATTGACTTTCCAACAAGGAAAGCCGACGGGTTGAGTAGGAGGAATTCTGCATGAGGAAAAGTGCTGCTAGCCAAAGTCAATATATCTAAATTTAAGCGGTGTCTCTTTTTTAGCATCATCTTTAGTCAATATTTTAGTAGATTGCGGGGACTATATTATCTTGATCTCTGTCTGATCCCCCTATGTCTGTGTGTTGGTTGGTTTGTCTGTGTGTCCTGACTGTTTTCATTTTTTTCTCCCTCTCTCCTGTCCTATCTGATCATAAAACAATACATGTTGTTGCTTCGACCACAGTTGTGCGTTTAATTCCCAGTGCTAGTCGAATTGCTGAATTCGATACTAACGCCAAACCCACAACTGTAACCCTGTTTTTTTTGACAAAATAAAGCATGGAACATTGATGGTGAAGCAAATGTTATACATCACCCTCCCACTCCTTCTCGATATGTACATTAAATTGCCTGATCTTGTCTGATCTCTCCCTCATCTCTCTCTTTCTCTCTCTCTCTCTCTCTCTCTCTCTCTCTCCCTTCCTCCCTTTCCTGTCTACTTTCTGATTGTCTCCCTTCGTCCCCGTCTCTCTCTGCATGTATTTTATATTGCTCTAGTTCTTTGTCCTTTTGTCCTTTTGTAGTCTCCCTCCCACTCTCTTTCTTTCTCTCTTTCTCTCGCTCGCTCTCTCTATCTCTACCTACATTGTATTTCCCAATCTTGTCTGATCTCTTTCTCCCGCTTCCTCTTCTATCTCTCTCTCTCTCTCTCTCTCTCTTTCTCCCTCTCAGTCTTGATTTTTTTGTTTGTTTCTGTATGCTTCTCTCTCCATCTCCTTTCTACTGTCTCCTTCCCGCTCCCTCTCTATATGTACTGTATAGCCTAGGCCTGCGTTGTAATTTCCCAATCTGGTCTGAGCTCTTTCTCTCTCTCTCTCTCTCTTTCTCTTTCTCTTTCCATCTCTCTCTTTCTCTCCATCTCTCTTGATCCCTTTGTAATTCTATACATGTATGCCTCAGTCTCCATCTCTTGTCCCACTGTCTCCCTCCCACTCCCTATCCATATGTACTGTATAGGCCTGCATCATTTCCTAATCTGGTCTGAGCTCTTTCTTTCTCTCGTTGCCTCTCTCTCTTTCTCTCCGTCTCTCTCTCTCTTTCTCTCCGTCTCTCTCTCTCTCTTTCCGTCTTGCTCTCTGTGTTGATCCGTTTGTACATTGTATTTTAGTCTCCATCTCTTTTCCCACTGTCTCCCTCCCACTCCTCTCTGTATGTACTGTGTAGGCCTGCATCATTTCCTAATCTGGTCTGAGCTCTCTCTCCCTCTCTTTCTCTCATTGCCTCTCTTTTTCTCTCTGCCTCTCTCTTTCTGTCTCTCTGTCAGTCTCTCTCTGTCTCTCTGTCTGTCTCGATCCCTTTGTATTTTAATCTCCATCTCTTTTCCCACGGTCCCCCTCCCACTCTCTTTCTCTCTACATGTACTGTGTATAGGCCTGCATCATCTCCCATTCTGGTCTGAGCTCTTTCTTTCTCTCCATTCCTCTTCTACATATGTATCTCGCTCTGTCTCACTCTGTAGATCCTTTTGTATACATACATGCCTCCCTCTCCTTTTTTCTCTCTTTTCCAACTGTCTCCCTCGCACTCCTTCCCCCCCCCCCCCCCCTCTCTCTCTCTCTCTATCTCACAATCCACATCTGAACATCCCACAACCTCTTTGCTTGTTGGCGTAAATCACCCAGTCTCCCTCTCTCAGTGCACGGGCCGGGGGCATGTCAGTGCGCATTCAAACCAATACACCAGTCCACTGAAATCTGTCTGCGTGGATGCATCCCACAAATTGAACCCAATCTGCCAAATTGAAATTGCTTTTCCCATCATGTAAATAAACAAGATGGATGCAATCAGGTCCAAAACACATGTCATCCATGTGCTAGAGATGCTGCTGATACATTCCAGTTTGGTCGGTTTGATCTCGGACCACAAAAAGATCTAGTAATGAAGGGAAGCATGAGACCTAATTGATGCTACTAATTTCCATTTGTTGTATACCACAATGGACAATTAGACTGATTTTTTTTTTCTGATGACTTAGTTGTTGTAATACCTGAACAGAGTATTTATAATGCAAAATTTCTGATGATATTGATCAGATCTATATCAGATTGCTTCTTGATCCTAGACCTCTTGTAACATATCCTTCACACATGATGTGACAAACTACAAGAAACCCCCCTTCCCCAAAAAAAGAAGGGGAAAAAAAAACACAAAACACAACAAACAAACCCAAAACGGCACAGCAAAAGCACTTCATATTTCTGTATCTTATGACAAACAGGTACATGTGTAAGTAACGACACTTTGAGGCCTTTGTTGCGTGCAGCTTCTTTCTTTTCACTCCACTTTTTTCTGCTGCCGATGTTTTTAGGCTGTTTCCTGTGTCTTTTGTTAATGATGTTTGAAACATAATTGCTTGCTGCAGTTAGAGGATGGAATGGCTGTACATTTTGAAATTCTGACTGGTTCCTGAGCAAAAGGGTCCAATTCATTAATCAGCTTGTTTGCTTTTAGTAGTTAAAAGGTCAATCTAACCTTCAGTTGTAGAAAGGGGATTTGTGTGAAAGGAGAAAAATTAAAGAAACAGAATGGTGAAAGTTGTGAATGTATTTACATGTTTGCGAATCTCAAACTGGCAATTTGATGAATCGATTGTGACGTATTCATGGTCAACTCTCCCATTTCTGGTACACCAAAATATTAAATTCCTGTTTTCTCCTGAGTGCCTCAGGGCAGTACTCAAAATATGTTGTAGATTTGTATAGCATATTGTTAGTTCTTTCAAACTTTCACCAATTTGCTTCTCTGATTTTTCTCACTTTTGGACAAAACAAATTGTTACAAAGGTTGGACTGCCCTTTAAATAGTAGTTGAATTTTATTCACCATCACTTGCCCTACTCAGAAATGCACATGTGGGACTGATGTTTGATATCATGTGCATGTGAGATGTAGTTGGCCCATGTGCAATACGACATGAGTGCAGTAAAGCATGTATTTGATTATGGGACTGCCTCACATCTCCTTTCCCAGTAGACATAGTTCTTATTTTCATCATTTTCCCTGCGGAACGTTTCAGCTGTTTTACCAGACGAGTTCATTCCAGCGCTCACATAACCGGCATTAATAATTCAAAAATGTGCAATCAATATTGGCAGCAAGGTAAAGGTCAAACACTAGCCTAAATGCTTCTATTGGGACAACAAATCCTACAAAATGTCTGCTTATTCTTTCATCAACCTAACAAATCCTTCCTTCATGACAGGAATTATTTAAGGGCTAAATTGATTACGTTTTCTTCTTCAAATTGGCAACACTAATATATTTCTTTTAGTTCTACGTGGTTCTAATAATATGTAATGTCTTTGAAAGCAATATACATGGTTAGGAACTTCGTCGAAAAGTTGAAAAAAATTCCAATTTCAATAAAAAAAATGATTTTGAACTTCTCAATGTGTTGCCAATTTATGGATTTTAAAGCTTATTGTCCTTTTTAAAATTCCTGGCATCAAACGCAATATGGTCATGCAACAAAAATGGACACTGTGTGAAGAAAATTTTGCTCTTTTCTACTCATGCATCTGGTATATTTTTTAGAGCTCTGAATCAAAAGTTTTTGATAAAAACCACAAAATGTGGTGAATTGTCTTGAAAGGGTTAAGTCTGCCTATTGTCCTATTGCCAAAAGAAATTCTGCAGAATGTCTGCCTATTCTTGTATCATCCAAACAAGTCCTACAAAATATCTGCCTAATTGTTATTATTTTTATTATTTCTTCTTTCTCTTTTTTTGGGGGTCAAACATATTTCACAAAATGTCAGCCTCTCACTCCATCAGGCTAATGAATTTTGCAAAATGTCTGCCTATTCATTATTTGGGTCAAACGTATCCCACAAAATGTCCGCCTATCCTTACATTGCCCACTCCCATCCTACAAAGTGTCTGCCTGTCGTTCCATCAGTCAAACAGATCTCATAAAATGTTAGTAAATATTGAATAAAATGACTTTCCAAAACTTCACAATTGCATAAGTTTGAGCATTCAGAGATGTTAATCTAGTAATTATTTCATCTTTTTCTGGGTTTGGGGGGCGGATATAGTTAAGACTCTGGAAATTGTACAGCACTTGTTGGATGGTGTTATTGTGAAACAAATACAGCAGGCATTTTAAATGCATTTCTATTTACTTTTAACTGACTGTAAAGGAGAAGCTGATATTTACTCTCTATTGATTAAAAAAGTTCCAGATGCAGTGCAGCTTTTACAAATAGTATGCCACTCACTCTTTCTCAACTAAGTGTCAAGTGCCTGTGTCCAATTATGGTAGCACCTCGTTGAAAATTCTGCAGGGGTTTCTAAACCATAATTATAAGTCAACAGGCTATTGTTATAAAAAAGTGCATGTTAATGAGTTTGTGGTTTGCCTAGCTTCCAGGTTGCATGGATTTTTTTCTCTTATCACAGAAACTGGGTTTGACTTTATCTGTCTTTGGATTGGATTCAATTTTGCAATGGCACCTTCTCTCATGTATGTTAGATTGATATGGAATCATCTAGTTGCCCAATACTCAGTTTAGTACATGTACACTTCAAATAAGAGGGTTTGAAAAAAAAAATACAAAAACCTGAATGCCAAGCTATTAGCTGGTAGACCATTTCCCCCTGATAATTTGTTGTCCACTGGCATTAGGAAACTGTGTATATGATGTTCGATAAAATACATATTCTGTAATGTGTATGTCTAACATAATAGATATATGCATCAGTGTAACGGTTCTTGAATAAGTGGAGAAAGATAGCGAGAGAGAGATAGAGAGAGAGAGAGAGCAAGAAAGAGAGAGAGAGAGAAAGAGCAAGAGGGAGAGTGAGGGAGAGCAAGAAAGAGAGAGAGAGAGAGAGAGAGAGAAAGTGGGTCGTTGTGGGTAGTTATACATGTATCTACCGCTGAACATCAGCTGTAGATGTGAAAACATTAAAATATATTTTTACATGAAATTCAATTGTTATTCAGTGACAACAAACAAATCTCTTTCTGGAGCAGCACCACTTTGTATGCCTGCATGTATGTTTGCAATGCCATTTTAATTGAGAGAGAAGCTATTTTTAAGCTTACCTGACTTTTTGGTTTCGGTTTGATGGTTTATTCATCCTGACTGCTAAGAAACCATGTGATGCTTATAAGTAAGCAACCAGGGGATTGACGACTTTGAGTCCTCTCTGAGGGACTTAGTAATGATGAGGATAAATACCTTATAGCGCATCCACTTGGTTTTGAACCCGGGTCCTCCCAGTTATGAGACCACTGCTCTACCACTGAGCTATCGCGCCTCCTCTGAAGAATTCTTATTAATGAATGATAACGTACCAGTTGGATAAGCTTATCCCACATACACACAAAAAAAATCTTGTAATTTATGTTGTTTACCAGTGCTTACATTGCCAATTTTTAGACAAAGCAGGGATTTCCTGCCATCAGAAAAGTGACCCTAGCCGTGATTGGGGGGAGGTGGAAGGTGGAAGGGGGAGCATGCAAAGAGAAATGAAGCGTGCCAGTCTGGCCATAGAGTCTGGCTGGATGTCTAGTTAAATCATTCTCAGAGATTTGCAAGGTTGTCTTTCTTGGAATGAAGTGCACTATCTTGTCAACTCGCTGCTTTGTAAGACGGTTAAATGGACAGGCGAGACAGGATGGGACGGGAGAGGATGGGATTGGATAGGGGACTGTAAATTATTGATAGTAACCTAGCTTCCAGACTGGAAGGCAGATCTGTATTTTGACTGATTTCTCAGACTAATGTGTCTCCATCTGCTCTCTGGTTATAAATATCTTTTTTCTCTTTTCCCTTTTCTCTCCCTCCTCTCTCTCTCCCTCTATTCTTATCTCTCTTCCTTTTTCCTCTTTTTCTTTCTTATTTCTCTCTCCCCACTCTTTCTCCCTCTCTTTCTCCCTCTCTTTCTCCCTCTCTTTCTCCCTCTCTCTGGCTCTATCTCTGTTCTTACCTCTCTTTTTACTTTTTCTTATTTCTCTCTCCCTCTCTTTCTCTCTTCCTCTCTTTCTCTCTCCCCCACCCCTCTCTCTCCCTCTCCCCTTTCTCTCCCCCTCTCTCCCCCTTTCCCCCTCTCTCCCCTCTCTTTCTCCCCTTTCTCTCCCTCTCCCCTTTCTCTCCCCCTCTCTCCCCCTTTCCCCCTCTCTCCCCTCTCTCCCTTTCTCTCCCTTTCTCTCCCTCTCTCCCTCTCTCTCCCCCTTTCTCTCCCCCTCTCTCTCCCCCTCTCTCCCCCTCTCCCCCTCTCTCCCTTTCTCTCCCTCTCTCTCTGCCTCTCTTTCTCCCTCTTTTTCTCCCTCTCTTTCTCTCCTTCTTGCTCTACCTTTCTCTATTTCTCTTTCTCTTCTCTCTGGAGGGAAATAACTGCAGTAGAGATGGATGGGGAGGTGAGAGGATGAGGGTAGAAGGACGGTTTGGAAAGATGGATGAAGCCAGAGAAGAGGTAGAGGAAAGGGAAATGAAGAGAGAGGAGAGTAGGTGGAGAATGAAAGAGGGGTAGGGTGGAGAGAGATAGAGGGGTAGATAGGGGAAACTGGGTTATGTGGAGAGGGGAGGGGAGAAGGAAGAGATAAGAGTGAAGAGTAAGGAGAGAAGGAAGATGAGAGAGAGTCGCTTAGCGAAACTCGATGGCACGTAAAAACGCGGGAAAGACCATATAACAAAATTATTCAAAATCAAAATTTTATTCTATAGAGGCAGAACCAAAATATTACGATGTAGAATTACATTGTAGTATTCAACTTAAGAACCCTTTTAAGCAGAATTATATGAAAACTTTTATTCAAATACATGTAAGTCTGATTGTGATTTTAGATGCACAGACAAAACTAGTAATTTTGCATCTTGCCCACGTCTTAATGCGGAATTGCGTTTCGCTAAGCTACCTAAGAAAGTCACAGCACTCATGAGGAGTAAAAGAAAAAAATAAGATGTTCCTAATTGTTGGCAATTGTTTGTATATGGGAGCAACCACTTCAGGTGGCATCTCCAATCATCCCAACCATGAATTTTCATTTGAATCAGGTGCTCCCACACTCCTGTGCTTGAGGGTAGATGTGGCTGAGATCTGCGTTCACACCAGTGGCATAAACATGCATAATTATCCATTGTTAGTGGGGATGATCTGTTTTTCAATCTCCCCCCCCCCCCCCCCCCCCGATTCAATACATACATGTAGCAGGGTTGGGACGATTTAAATCGGCTTGATCTAAATATCGATTTAAATTGTAGCTTGAATTCCCTGGACTTTCATTTTTTTTTGGATAAATGAATGCATCTAAGTAAGGGTTTTTGTATTCCAAATAATGTCTGCTGTTAGATCTGCCAAAATAATCTGTTGCTTTTCTATCGTCCTGAGCAACATTTAGACTGTACATGTAACTTATTAAAAAAATCAAATAATTGATTTATTGTAAACAAATAAAAATGTCATTTTAATCATAAATCTGATTTTGTTTTTTAAAATCATGATTCCCCCCCCCCCTTATTCCTGACATGTAGTGCAGGCATATCTAAGCCACCACTTCACACACTTTTAAATTCCTCATTCGTCAATGTACACACAGTTTCCCACTAATGACAGCCTCATCTAAATGACAAAACCACTTTCAGAATTGTAATGTAAAGTCATGTTCAGACTTGTGGTATGCCTAAAAAAAATGCTGTGGCAGAATTTTATGCAGAAATAAACAGAGTATCTTTAGGGTAAAGAAACATATTAGCTCTGTGCAATAATAGCCACAGGTGCATATTCACTGATCTTTGAATTCTTATATACAAGAAATGTGAAGTGGTCTACTCTTCTCTAATTTAATGTTGCAACAGCATTTTTTTCTTCTTCAAAAAACGATTCACTGCCTCAGTACTAAATGAAGGAGATTCACACTAACTGGGTCTTTTATCTCTATCAAATTTAATAGTACCGAAAAGCTTTTTTCATACTTGTAATTTGTACAGCACCAAGATATGTGTTTTTGTCTTCTTCCTTTTTCTGCCTTCTAGCTATGGAAAGCATATTGTTACTCTTGCGCATGATTTTTCAGATAATGCAATTTGAGTCAGTAAACCTGGATCTGATTCTACCCAGCACAAAACTATTCTTAAAACTATTATTTTGACTGACTGGATTCTCTTTTGTCTTGACAGTTCAAACAGGTGTCCCATTGCAGCCAAGAAGAAAAAGGCAGAGCCCGAGCCTCTTCCGCCGGAACCTGAGCCTGTCAGAAGGATGAAGAGGTTGTCACGGAAACGAGGTGCCCCACCCAGTAGCCAAGAGGAGACTGCAGCAGCCACTGCAGAGGAGGGTCCTACCAATGCCAAGGTGTTGGCTTTGAATCCAGACAATGATGATGCCAACTCCATCTCAAGTCAGGATGAGGATGTGCAGGCTAAGTGCAGCCGGAGAGCAATCGTCAACCTCCAGAGGTTGATTGATAACGTCACCGAGGAGATAAGACACGAGAAGGAGCAGGAGGAAGGAGTGGATGTAAAAGAAGATGGAGGAGACAATAAGAGTGAAGAAGTTGCCGCAACAAAAGAGTTGGAGAAAGAGGAGGTGGAGGATGGGGAGAAAGCAGCGGAGGAAGAAGAGGTAGAAGGGGATGGGGCTGAAGAGAAAGAAGTTGAAGGTATGGAAGTTGAAGGTATGGAAGTGGAAGAGGAAGAACAAGAAGAGGAGCAAGAAGAAGAGGCTGCAGGGGAAGATGAGAGTGCAGTGACAGAAGAGCAGATGACTGAAAAGGAAGAGGAGACACAGGATGCAGAGGAGTGGACAAGTGGACATGATAAGATGGATTCCATCGTGGATACAGAGGAGAGTGTTGTTGAAGAGGAAGAAGAGGAGGAGGAGGAGAAAGAAGACTCGTCTGTAACGGATGCGGAGACATGTGCTCCTCCCAAGCTCCACAAGGAGCTGGCATTCCTCAACCAAGACATGCCAGTCTTGGAGACAGCTCCTGACCTTGTTGGAAGCAACTCAGTAGCATGTGAAGACAGTACCAGTGTGACGGGGGAGGGGATGAATGTAGGTCTCCAGCAGGGTGAAGGAGAGCTGGAGGGCACCCATGAAGGTGCAGATGAGGAAGAAATATACGGAGAAGCCCCATCATTGGTCATTGATGAACAGCTGTCATCAAGGACTTCATCGAAGATGGAGGAGGATGACAGCGGGTTGCCCCTGCACCTGCGAGTTCTGAGTGAACAACTTTCCCAAGAACTGGAAGAAACTCGCAAGAAACAGACAGTTGGACCTGCTCCGGCGAGTTCTGTGAGATCCTCCTCGCCCGCTGAAACCCCCCAGGAGAGTGATCCCACTTCCTTGGCAAGTGCAATCGTATCAGCTTCTCCTGCCGAACAGGAGCGGGAGGAGGAGGAGGAGGAGGAGGAGCTTCCACCACCACCAAGCAATGAGGGCATCCCGGAGACAGACTTCACCAGCCCTAGCAATCTTGCTCTTTCGCAGGACAGCATGGATAACATACTTCCAATCAAGGTGTCCGAGATCAAACAAGAGGTGGTGGATCCCTTAGACAGTGACATGGACATGGTGCCAGAAGATCACATGATGTCGCGCTTGACAAGTGACACTCTTCGATCACCACCTCTTGTACCAGTTACTGCTGCTTCAGCAGCAGCAGCGACTGCCAGCTTGCCAGGTTTGTTGATATGCAACAATTAAAAGGCACTTCTTTTACCATTTGTAGAAAATGAAACAAGATCTGTCGATTTTATCCATGAATGGCAAGGAGACAAAGTGTATAGTGCTCAAAAAGATTGAAGTTGTTTGATAATTACAGCCATTTATTAGTTAATGCCAGTTAGAAAATTGAAGGAATAATTTAGTAAATAGTAGAAAAAACTTCCCACTTTATTTTGTGCTTGCATTGTAGTTTATAAGCTTTTATTTCATCAAAACATTCAATTTCACTTTAGAATAACAAATTCAGAAACATTAGAAGAGATTATTGTTATTTTTTTTTAAATGTCTTTCAGCACCACCTGGACTGGGCAACATTGAGTGCAGTAAGTGTCCTACACCTGGTTGTGATGGGACTGGGCACGTTACAGGCTTGTACAGTCATCACAGAAGGTAAGTAGACAGTGGTGGTGGTGGTGGTGGTGGTGATGATGATGATGATGATAGTGATTGTGTGAAGTAAGTGTCCTACACCTGGCTGTGATTTGATTGGGCTCGTTACAGGCTTTTACACTACAGAAGTTAGGTGGTCTAGAGTGATGATGATGATGATGGTGATGGTGACAGTGATGTGAAAGTGATTTTGATGAAAATGATGACGGTCGTTGAGATGATGATTACAGTGATGATGAGGAGAGGTGAAGATGATGGTGATGATAGTTGTAAGGATCCTGATGATAATGATGACAACCATGATAATGATGATGGTGGAGGTGGTGGCAGTGATGATAATGATTGCGATGACTGATTTTGTGGATGTTGACAGTGATGAGTTGATTGGGGTCATGATTATGAAGATAGTGGTTGCAGTACATTCTTGATGATAATTGATGATGATAACTATGGGACAAATAACAGTGGGGACAGTGCACCATCAATTAAAATTGAAATTAACCTTGAAGTTTTGATGAAGTTACTTCCTATTGATTGTGAAAAAAAATAAAGTGAACATAACTTTCTGAAAAATGATAATAAGTAATGCAATTGTTGTGATGGCCATCATAGGTAAGCAGCAGTTTGATGCTGATAATGAAGTTGCCATGGCAACAGTGAAAGTGATGTTCAAATAACGAGGGCTAACTCCACCGGGACAGGTTTTGTATGTGTCTTTGCTATTCATTTAGAGGGGAGCTATATATTCTTCTAGTCACTATACAATAGTGGTGATTTAATAGTAGCCATGGTGATTGTGATGTAATGAGGGTTGATTATGCACATGCAACTGTACATGTTGAATTGAATAGAGCTCTGTAAATATTTATGACCCTGTAATTTCGTCCACAGTTTATCTGGTTGCCCGCACAAGGACAAAATCCCTCAACAGTGTAAGTTTTCAAATTTCTTTTTACTTCACAATTAACGATTCTGATAAAACGTGCCTTCTTTGTTCCAATTATTTTTCCATGTGTTCTAATGTTAAGAGCAACAATCTCTTTTTATGCTGGGATGTATTATTAGAAGTGCCTTTTTCAGCTCTCATTTCCATTTCTCTTGCAAACAATGCTAACAGTTGACGAGGGCCTTTTTCAAAATACTGATTATATCACTTTACATACATTTTTATAAGGATGAGGGAAATTCCCTCTCTTTTAGCTGCAGGAGTTTGTTAGCTTTGTTATCAGTATGATGATATTGTCCATTTATTAGGAGCAGACGGGTGTTAGTGGATGCTGATCTGTGCTTTGTAATCCCCATTTATTGTAGCTATCTTTATTGTAGCTATCATGTAGGAGCAGGGGAACGTTTCATCAAGCGTTTTGTCAGCGATTTTTACCCACAAATTTGCTCTCAGCCAATCAGATGCAAGGATTTCAGTAGCTTATAACAGTTGTCGGTAAGAATCACTGACAAAATTCTTGATGAAACGCTCCCCAGGTGGGCTGCCTCTTACCTTCCCACATGAAGATAGAAAGAAAGAAGTGGGAGGGAGAGAGAGAGAGAGCGAAAGAGAAAGAAAGAGAGAGAGAGTGAGTAAGGATAGAAGTAATGATTGATGAAAATAAGGTGGTCACAAAAATAAAAGATATTAAACAAGGGATGAGTGGTAAAAAGGTAGGAAAGTATTTAGAGATTGTTAGAGAGATTGGGAGTGGGTGGTGGGGGGGGGGGGAGAGGAGAATAGATTAGAGAAGATGTTGGGTACTGGTGATGAGGAATAAAAATCAGTGAAAGTGAAACTGAAAGGAGAGGAATGAAGAAAAGAAGTTGTAAGCGAAGCAGTGATATGAAATAAAGCCCTTGATAGTGTCTCCCAAAAATAAATTTTTAAAAATTCTACAAATACATGTATGACAAACAGGAGCTAACACATGTGAAGACAAAAAATGGGAGAGGAAGAGGGGAGAGGAAAAATGAAAATGAAATACCTTGGAGAGCCACTTGACGTGTAGAGCTATTTGAGGCGAATGGGAAGAAGATTGTTATGGTAATGACATCAAAACTTACGCACAAAGCAGCCAAACACCTGCAGAGGAATGGCCGTAATATGCCCATTAACGTCCATTAAGAATACAGCTGCCGAGATTGAGCGTTGTCATAAAGAAAATAGTGCAAGCTATAATATATTTGGTACTTTCAAATTTTTTTATCTTCATGCCCATCAAATCCTGCATGCTAAATGCTCAATACCTTCAGATTTTCATCTCTATACTTGTACATGTATCTAAGTACTGTTAAAGCAGTGTTATGTATTGCCACTATTTTTTCTCCAGCAGACATGTAAATGACTGTTCGGTAGGGGGAAGGGGCATCTTGATCAACTCCATGTGTACATACTGTGAAGCACTTGGAAACTTTAGTATTAAGCATTATACAAAATGTAACTATAATTATTATTACTATTATTATCATTATGATTATTATTGTTAACATTATCATTGTGCTATGAAATGGAGATTTGACATTTTCCGGCTTCAGTAAAATACAGTTAAGGGCTCCACACCAACTCTTTCCATAGATGTCCATATTGAAATTTTTAGGGTCTGTATGCATGGCCCCATTGTTAAGATTATATGTAAATCAATATCACACGGTCATAATTTGGAATGACAATGTATGACATTGGAGTTTATTCATTCAAGATGTGTTTTATTAGCGTGGATTTATTTTAGAAATTTTTGCAAACAGAAAATCGTCTAATTTAACATAATGCAGAAGTTAGGTTTCAGTCATTGATAAAGTGCATCCTCCTGCGTGTGGTATGAAACATGATATGGTACAATCATTAAAAATAAAAGAAAAAAAACATGAGAGAGAAAGATATTGACCATCAATATTTTCTGCAGGTAAATGTGCTGTAGAAATTGCAATGGATTATGCTGCGATTGAAAAGGTCAATCAATGATCCGTTTTCTGGGTATCTATGGGAGTTTTTCCTCTTCATTGGGCCCGACAATTCAAAGGTCACTTTGTTGATTACAGAATAGGCAAAAGGCACCTGAATGCTAGGCTCTTGAAAGAGTTGCATTTCTTTTAAGTTTTTCATTTTCGTTCTCCTTGGTTCTCACAAGACATCGATGTGTGTATCCAGCGAAGTGTTCGCAAGCATCAATAATTAGAAAGTCAAGGTCGGGAGAAATACAATTACAGTGTGAGCACAGATGGTGTGGGTTTGGGTATCCAGGGGAGATGAGGGAGGGATGGAGGGGTGGAGGAAGGGATTGAGGGTGGGAGGAATGGATAGAGGGAGTGAGGAATGGAGTGAGGGAGGGAGGGAGGAATGGATAGAGGGAGGGAGGAATGGATAGAGGGAGGAATGGATAGAGGGAGTGAGGAATGGAGTGAGGGAGGGAGGAATGGATAGAGGGAGAGAGGAATGGATAGAGGGAGGGAGGAATGGATAGAGGGAGAGAGGAATGGATAGAGGGAGGGAGGGAGGAATGGATAGAGGGAGGGAGGGAGGAATGGATAGAGGGAGGGAGGAATGGATAGAGGGAGGGAGGGAGGAATGGATAGAGGGAGGGAGGAATGGATAGAGGGAGGGAGGGAGGAATGGATAGAGGGAGGGAGGGAGGAATGGATAGAGGGAGGGAGGAATGGATAGAGGGAGGGAGGAATGGATAGAGGGAGGGAGGAATGGATAGAGGGAGAGAGGAATGGATAGAGGGAGGGAGGAATGGATAGAGGGAGAGAGGAATGGATAGAGGGAGGGAGGAATGGAGAGAGGGAGGGAGGAATGGATAGAGGGAGAGAGGAATGGATAGAGGGAGGGAGGAATGGATAGAGGGAGAGAGGAATGGATAGAGGGAGGGAGGGAGGAATGGATAGAGGGAGGGAGGAATGGATAGAGGGAGGGAGGGAGGAATGGATAGAGGGAGGGAGGAATGGATAGAGGGAGGGAGGGAGGAATGGATAGAGGGAGGGAGGGAGGAATGGATAGAGGGAGTGAGGAATGGATAGAGAGGGAGGGAGGGAGGAATGGATAGAGGGAGGGAGGGAGGAATGGATAGAGGGAGGGAGGGAGGAATGGATAGAGGGAGGGAGGAATGGATAGAGGGAGGGAGGGAGGAATGGATAGAGGGAGGGAGGAATGGATAGAGGGAGGGAGGGAGGAATGGATAGAGGGAGGGAGGAATGGATAGAGGGAGAGAGGAATGGATAGAGGGAGGGAGGAATGGATAGAGGGAGGGAGGAATGGATAGAGGGAGGGAGGAATGGATAGAGGGAGGGAGGAATGGATAGAGGGAGGGAGGGAGGAATGGATAGAGGGAGGGAGGAATGGATAGAGGGAGAGAGGAATGGATAGAGGGAGGGAGGAATGGATAGAGGGAGGGAGGGAGGAATGGATAGAGGGAGGGAGGGAGGAATGGATAGAGGGAGGGAGGGAGGAATGGATAGAGGGAGAGAGGAATGGATAGAGGGAGGGAGGGAGGAATGGATAGAGGGAGGGAGGAATGGATAGAGGGAGGGAGGGAGGAATGGATAGAGGGAGGGAGGGAGGAATGGATAGAGGGAGGGAGGAATGGATAGAGGGAGAGAGGAATGGATAGAGGGAGGGATGGAAGGATGGATGGAGATATGGAGGGAGGGAGGGAGGGACGGGGAGGGAGGGACGGGGAAGGAGGGAGGGAGGGGGAGGGAGGGAGGGAAGAAGGGAGGGAGGGGAAGGGAGGGAGGGAAGGAGGGAGGGATGAACTATTAAAATGAGAGAGGGAGAGAGACATTTAGGGTGGTAGGGGGAGAAACATTTAGGGAGGGAGGTGAGAAGGACTTCGATGAGTGGTGGATGTGTATGGTGTAGCATAAAGGGTGTAGGGAGATCAGAAAGGACATCTTAAGAAGGGGTGAACAATAAAGATATTGGCTCATAAAGGATTCATAAAGGAGGACTAATTTAAAACTGGTTTAACTTTGTCCAATGGCAATTCATGAAGCGTGAACTGTCAAGCTCTTTATTTTTATTTTTTTACAAAATACTGTAATTCCGAAACAAAATGAACAACCAAAGTTAATCTAGTAATGAAATGAACTGAGAAACTTATTTCACATTTCATAATTACCTGTTTTTTGTTTGCTCATTTAGTCTCGGAAGTAAGGTAATGTGTGCTGGATGAAGCTCTAAGGTTGACACTTGACTCTCCATAGCTCAAGTGGACTTACTCTACTCACCTGATACACTTTTATGAATACTGGCCATTCTTTGAAAATTTTATTTTAAGTGCTTTTTCCATCATATATTATTACCCTTGTCATGGGATTCACTTACAATTCCACATCTACATGCAGTAGACTCTCTCCATCCCACTGGGGAGTATTCCAAGTAATTATCATATTGCATGCATGCACATTGAGCCCACATGAAAGTTGGAAAAAAAGAAGTAAGGAGCTATGGTGGTTTGGGATGGGGTAAGGAGGCATTATCAAGATATTGTCTGTTTGGAGCCAGAAGGGCGTTAACTCTGTACAAATGATAGGACTTAACACCTTTCTGGCTCCAAACATGCAATATGTAGTTGATAGGATTAAGCAAAGGAAGAGAAAGTGGAAAGAGCTTTGGGGATAATGAATAAGAAGAGGATATGAATAATAAATACCACAGCGTGTTCACTTCATTTATTCAACGTATTGCTTATGCTGTCTTAAAAGGGATTCAGAAAGATTTTGGTCAAACAAAAAAGGGTATAAATGAATATGAGGAGAAAAGGGGGAAAACCCCCAAATAGTAGGTGGAATTTAAAATGAAAGAGAGAATTTTGAGTGGCAAAAGAGAGATCTCTTGCAAATTTGACAGCATATTAGGGTACTTCCAAGTTGGGAGAATTAATGAGAGGATACTGGGAATAAGATTAAACAAGGGTGAGGGAAAACAGGACAGCATGAAGGAGATATAGCTACAGGTCAAAGGAAGGTGATGCAAAGAGCATTTTAGAAGTTAATATGAAATTTTTTGGAGAAAGGAGAATTAATGAGAGGACACTGGGAATAAGATTAAACAAGAGTGAGGGAAAACAGAGGATAGCATGAAGGAGATATAGCTATCGGTCAAAGGAAGGTGATGCGAAGAGTGTTTTAGAAGTTAATGTATGAAATTTTTTGGAGAAAGGAGAGAAGGAAGGTGAGAAACTGTGTGCTAGAAAAGAGGAAAACTTTAATGAGACATAGCTAGTGGTCTAAGAAAGAAGATGCAATGAGTGTTTTCGAAATTGAAGTAAAAGATTGTGGAGGAATAAGAGAAGGAAAAGAAGAAAGCACGGGAGAGAACAGGAGGAGAATGTTGATGAGATATACACGTGGCTAGTGGTCACATAAAGGAGCTCCAGAATGTACAGTGGAGAAAATAATGACAAAATCGGCTGTAAAATATTTTTTTAAAAACAACAACAAAATAGAAATGCGAAACCAAAGCTTTTTGAATACTGTAGATTTAGAAAAATTAAATGCTTCTTTTTTTTTTTGGGGGGGGGGGCATTGTGTTCTGCTACTCCAATCAGCTCTATAAAACACTGGGATTCTCATTTACTGTATACCATTATCTGAAGATTGAGTTCCAGAAGGACATTAGCTCATGTACTATAAAAAACTTAATAACCCTTCTAGCTCATGACCAACAATATATTTTTGAAAATACATTGTTTTCCCTAATAATGCCCATTTTCTAAAGGCATCTAATCATACAGATTTTACAGGAATATTATCCTTACAGAATGGAGATCATTCTGTATTATGTAAGGAATCTCCAGATTCTTATTAAAGATTGATTAAGCCTTTCCTCGGCTTCATCCATCTGAGATGATTAATCTGTTCAGTGAAGCAAACCGAAGTGCAAAAATTAGGGTAATTGGTGCAGATACAATCCACTATGATCCCTTATCTTATTAAAAAATTGGAAATTCTAAAAACATTTATCTAGTGCTCTTCGAATTGCTAATGCCACTTGCTTTGTTATGGAGCCTGTGTGAAACAAAATGTTATGCTTCTGAAATTATATGAAAATGTGAACATAATCGTAGCATAACAAAAGCAGTTTATGAGGGAAAATGTTTCTTCCATTTTGCTAGTCTTGTTTGAATTTGAAATGTTTTTAGAGCCTAGTTGTGTATTTGCAGAATTGCTTGTGCACAGCTTACCATTTGATCTTCAAAATGTTCCACAATGAAAAGAAATTGTGCAGTAATTTTCAATCTTTCTGCACATGCCTGTAATTCAATATTTTTATAATTGTGAGTAAATAGGAAATCATTGGAAGTTATATCTCATTTCTGCATCATAATTCTGCATTTTGATAAGGATTTGTTATAAGTCTACAGGAATGACAGATGATGTTGAGGAAATTGAAGGAATACATAATAATAATGTCTATATAGAGAACATTAAATGATAGAGAGAGAGAGAGAGGGGGGGGGGGGGGGATAGAGAGAGAGAGGGAAAAGATAGGCAGAAAGAGAGGGGGAGGGGAGAGATACAATAAGAAACGGGTTAAGAAGATGAGAAAGAGATGGAGAGAATGATAAAGAGATTGGGGAAATCCAGTAGAAGAAGAAGAAGGTGATACATTTTTATAGAGATATAACAAGATGAGGGAGAGAAAAACCAAATACGATAAAAGAATAATCCATGTCTCCAAGCATCAATTTGCTAGAAGATGCTATGGATCAAATCTGAGAGTAATTCTAATTTGATTTATGATAGAGTAGAAATGCCTTTTAGGGAATTGCATTTGATTTCTTATCCGAAATTGCCCAAATTAATCAAATATCTGTCCAGAGTGCTCCTGAAATATACAGTCCTCAAAATATGATAATGCTTTTCAATATTGCCTCCCTCAATGTAGCCTTTTTTATCCTAAAATATTGCATTTTCTATTCATTTATTTTGTTGCTAAGTAAACATACCATATTTAGAAATCATCAATTTAAATTTCATTATATTGCCTGCTGAGAGGCCGAAGGATTTCTGTACATTTTTAAAAATTTAATTCTTATTTGCATTACATCAATTTGTATTTACCTTGTAATTGTTTCCTTTTGCAGTACTCCAATTACATGAACACGTACTAAAGTAAGATGATTTCTTATCTTTCACTGCTTGCTCTGTGTACATGTACATATATATGCCTGCTGTGTATAATGCACTCATGTGTAAATGTTTTCATGCATAAATATGAATAATGCACCTCATAAAATGTACATTGTATGTATAGTTTATATTTCTGTTTTGCTCTGTAAGCTTGCATGTGTAATTTACTTGTGGCATGGTGCGTTGTGGAGGGAACTTTTTTCCTTTGCTTTCTGTAATTTGCTATGACTGTCTTTTTTATCTGTAATGTAGAATGCCTAGTGAAATAAAAGATTGCTAGTTTCTGGTCCTCCCCTTACCTTACCCCCCCCCTTTTTTTTTTAGCCCACCTTCGTTTGTCATGTGATATTTTCATTGGCTTTGAAATGTGAAGAATTTAGGATCACCATGTTCTGAGCTTTTGAAAAGCAAGGACAATAAATTGCATGTAGAATTTCATTAAGAAAAGAAAAAAAAAATTGTTGAAATTTGACATCCTGGGATTTGTGTGTACAGGGAAAAATAACATGGAACCCCCTTTCTCATTTTTGAAAAATCTGGACAAGAAACTAGGATTCAATTTGAATCAGCCTGACCTCTCTGCATTTGTCATCCCATTTCCCTCCCTCCTTTCTTCCCTTTCTATTCCCTCCTTTCTGCCCTCCATCCCTCCCTCTCTGTCTCCCTCCCTCCCTCCCCTTCCCTCTCTCCTTCCCCTTCCCTCTCTCCCTTTATTCCTACCGTCTTCCATCCATCTCTCCCTCTCTCCCTCCTTCCTTCCCTCCCTCCCTCCTTCCCTCTCTCCCTCCTCTCTCTCCCTAATTCTTCCATCATTCCCTCCCCTTCCCTCTATCCCTACCTTCTTCTATCCATCCCTCCCTCCTTCCATCCATCCCTCCCTCTCTCCTTCCCTCTCTCCCTCCTTTCCTCTCTCCCTCCTTTCCGCTCTCCCTCCTTTCCTCTCTCCCTCTATCCCTATACCTTCTTCCATCCATCTCTCACTTGATTCCTCTATTCCCCCTCTCTCCCTCCTTCCCTCTCTCCCTCTTCCCCCTCTCCCTCTATCCCTAATTCTTTCATCTCTCTCTCCCTCTATCCCTACCTAATTCTTCCATCCATCTCTCCCTCCTTCCCTCCCTCCCTCCTTTCTTCCCTTTCTCTCTCTTTCCTATCTCCCTCTTTCCTCTCTCCCTCTATCCCTATACCTTCTTCCATCCATCCCTAACTTGATTCCTCACTCTATTCCCCCTCTCTCCCTTTTTCCTCCCTCCCTCTTTCCATCCTTCCCTCTCTCCCTCTCTCTCCTTTGTCTACTTTCTTTCCTGTCCTCATTTTGTTCTTCTGCACTCTTTTCTACTCTACATTTTTCTGCCTCTCAATCCTACATCCCCATCACCACTGCACTCCTCACTAAAACCACTCAATGTCTGTACTCATCTCAAAGGTCTGTTCTGAAGGTCACTTTAAGGTCACATGGCTTTCAATGCCAGATGTGGCTTTCTCATCTTACAAAAGGCACTTCTCAAGTTCATATTATCTGTAATAGTACTCTACTTGTCATGGAAATGGCATTTATTTTTCTCCTGAACTATGTGGATTAGCAGGTTGCATGCGTCAGTAAAGTAATATACCCCAAAATGGGCTGAATGCTCAAAAACTGTGCTTTGTAATTTCTATTTATAAGTATTGTTTCTGTCAAATTTTGTTTCACATGTTAGGTGATCCTTTGATCAGGAATTGAATCGGGGAATAAGTTTTTGTATTCATTAGCATCTTGCCACTTTGTTTATCTCACTTTACCAAAGTATGTGGTTTTAATTTATATCAACTTGTGAACAAAGCATGAACATCATGATAAATATGAAGTACATTGTAGGCTCAAAAACCATCTACATTTCGAATAAATGTCAAAAATTTTAAAACAAGACTTGATGGACATTTTGTCCCAACTTGACTGAGAAGATTACATGTATTTAATTATTTTTAACCCCTTTTTAGTTTCATCAAACAATTGACCTTTTCAAGGCAGATTCCACCAGTCTCTTTTCAATTTCTGTCTGTAACACTGTAGTCTCCCTCACCAGCCGCTTTTTATTGTTTTCTTTCATGTAACATTGTAGTCTCCTTCACCAGCCTCTTTTTATTGTTTTCTTTCATGTAACATTGTAGTCTCCCTCACCAGCCTCTTTTTATTGTTTTCTTTCATGTAACATTGTAGTCTCCTTCACCAGCCTGTTGTAATGCCATTTTCTTTCCATGTAACAGGGGACATGTACAGACCATGTTGGGTATCCTTTTATCAGCTTGCTACAGTAGTCAAACAACTTCATATTGGTTTAGATGATCAGGTTATGGGAAGTTCGTGGTACATACCAAAATATTTTTTTATTCTTTTTATGTTTTAAATAAATTTTCTTTAAAGGAAAAATGTTTGGCACAAGATGATTTTTTTCAAATTCCTTTTGAATATTTTCTTCTTTTAAACTGTTGAAACAGTTTGGGAGAAAGTTATCTTTTTTGAATTGTTAGTTTTCACCTAAAAGTATATTTTATTAAGACTATTGCAAGTATTTTATTAAAGGTAAACAGTTTTTCTCTCGTTTTTTGTTTAATTTCAGTTTGGTTTGATTCTGCCATAATATTATTTTCTATCTCTACCAGAAATTAGTGTACCAATCACCTAAAAAAATAATTTGTGCTCAGCTAGAATGTATAGAATTACCAGTAACCTTAAAAAACTGTCCCTGACCTAAGGGTTAACGGTCAAAGAGTATGAAGAAAAAGGAAAACAAAACCCCCTAGCCCGCAACCCAATTCCAACTTGGGCTCCGTGCGGCCCTATAGTGTGCGAGCGCATACGGGTGCCTCTACTAGTTTACTTGCAAGTGGCTGTAATGTTTCTTTTGAGAGTAAACTTGCAAAATATCTCTTTATAGAAATTAATTTTCAAGCTCATAGTCTGAACATAGTATAGCGACATGGAACCCCCGACATACAGAGCAAAATATTTTTTAGTGATTGGCACACTTTAAATTTCCTGCCAATGATTTATGTTCCAATCCATCCATTAGGTCTATTGGTCTAACAGCGAAGCTGCAGAATTTGACATTTATAACTGTATGCCCAAGCTTACTCGTATTAATGTCTCTGCTTTATTCTGTTCTATTTTTTGCATTACCATTCACATCAGTTTCCTTTGTTCTTTCATAACAGCAGCCTGGGATCTTTTGTATGCATGGTTGAAGGCATTGTGGGTTATTTCATGAATAATACAACTGTTTCTCCAAAGAGTCCTTTATTGTTGAAGAGAAAGTTGAGTTATGGGGAAAGGTGAAAAATGATTTGTGAGCTTTCTCATGCTTTTTATGTTAGTTTGGAAGAAGATCATAGCAGGAATGCCTCATGCAAGGGATTGCTTTTCAAATGACCTCATACTTGAAATACAAATAGCCAAAGTAATTTGGCCGAACATTCATGCCACATGTGTGTGTGTGTATGCAGTCCCATATACCCAGTTCTGTTTGCCATCCATATGCTTTTCAGAAAGATTAGGTCAATATCTTGTCATTTTAATGGCTCCAAAACCTGACATTGGGTGATTTCAAGTTCGGTGTTGGTGTTGGTGTTGGTGTTGGTGTTGACAGCGTGAATTGAGCTGCTGATTCTAGCCCCAACACCGAATTCGGGTTGATAAAAATAATACCAATCACATTACTGATAGCTCAACACCTAGTGAAGTCAATCCCAGCACCAGCTTCATTTCAGGTTCGGTGTTGTGGCTGGTGCTAGTTTTGCCCAAACACCAACACCAGCTTTCAACACCGAACTTGAATTCACCCAGTATACACCAATTCTTATGTAGACATGATCAACCTTTCCCAATTGCTTTTTTGAGATGATTTATTATCACAATGTAATCGCATGACCAAATTGACCAGAACTCAACTTCATCTTTAAAATCTGCATTGTATTTGCGTGCGGTATTGACATCGTGAAAGTTTGAAATTCATTTATGTTTCTCTTAACTACCTATAAATCTACTTAAGTTTGTAGTTAATTGCACTTTGTGTATTCTCTTAACCTTATATATTTCATTGTTATGACTGTAATAATTCATTTTTATGTATTCAATACATTGTTTGATAAGATTTTTTTCTTCTTCAAATTTCATAATTTTTAAAGGAATTAATTGAAACATTAACATGAATTTAAACTTATCAATCATTCCTAATTTCCATTTTTTCCCCCCGTCTGTAAGAGGCCTGTCAGTATTGGTACCCAAAACATCATGCATTCCTCACTCCAAAAGTTAATCACATCCTACAAGTGTCAGATGTGATGTATTAGAAAGCAACATCTTAAGAGGTCTACCCTTTAGTACTCCCACTAATCCCCAAGTCTTCCTCTCCAAAACGGAATTGTGTCTCTCTCGTGACAACTACATGTAGTGCTCACTAGATTTTGTTCTTTAATTTTCTACAATGATTTTGCATGCCTGCATGAACTATAGTTTTGAAACACAATTCTAGTACTCCAATATCTTTTAGCATTAATGTTTATTGGCCATAGAATTACACAATCTTAACAAGAGAGGGCATTCTGTGAAATTACTGCTGATAAAACAGATCACTCATGTTGTTCAGTAGTGCCTAATAGTGCCATAACACAAACTGGACTTTATAGTTAACTTTGTTGCTTGTAATTTTTGAAACCTTTTATTCTGTATGTATTTAAGGGTAACAGCTAACAACTTTTTGTATTAACAACCCTGAATAAACATTTAGCAACAAATGACTAATTCATCTTTCCGTTCTCTTTCCGTGTTGCAAGGTGTCCGACACCTGGTTGTTCTGGCCGAGGACATGTCAATAGCAACAGGAACTCGCACCGCAGGTAAGACAATATTACAGGAGCAGAGAAAGATTTTGCTCTTGAAATTGAAAATTAGTAGCAGTTTCATGTTTGAAGAAATACGATTTGTTCTTTTGTAAAAGTTTTGTAAACAGATCAACTATGACTGTTGCATTCATCATTACAACATATGTAGATGATGCTGATGATAATGATAGTGATGGAGGATGATAGTCATGAAGATGATAATGATATTGATGACGGTGATGATGATGATGATGATGTTGATGACATTGATGACAGTGATGATGAGGATGATGATGATGACAACAGTGATAAAGACGATGATGATGAGGAGGAGGAGGAGGAGGAAGGTAGAGGTAATGATAGGGACAGTAATGATGAGGGTATTGTTCTGGTTATACGTACATGTAGAAGTGGTGGTAATGGGTGGTAATGGGTGGTAATGGTATGATACCAGGTAGGGTACTCTAGCATGTGATGGGTGTGGTTGTGTTTAATATGAAGATGTGATGATGATAATTATGATGATGATGAAAATAGACTTAATGATGGTTTCATATTACTTTTGCAGTCTGTCGGGCTGTCCTAAAGCAGCTGCAGAGAAGCTAGCCATGATGCAAGGTCCCCCTCCCCCACCAAAATATCAAAGTGACAACAGAGTCCTGGGGTAAGTCTATCTCCAATCAGAGTGGTTGAACGACGCATGTGACAATTGCTTCACAGTCAATCTTTTACTCCAACCAAATCTGTAAAGGGAAGGTTGAGTTCTGGGAAAGGTTTAAAAATAATTTGTGAGCTTTCTCATTCTCTTTATGTTAGTTTGGAAGATTATCGTAGTAGATATGTCGCCTGAAGAGGATTGCTCTTCAAATGCTTTCACATTAAAAATATGACAAGAAACAGCTGAAATGTTCGGGCCGGACATTTGTGTGTAGTGCTTGTGACTCTCAGCAAGATTGAGTCAGTTTCTTTTTGAGTGTGTGATTCCAAAACCTTACAGCATACACCACTTCTTATGTGCCATGTAATCAACCTTTCCCAATTGCTTTGAGACAGTTTCTTCCACAGTTCAATCTCATGACCAGAACTCAACTTTATCTTGAACTTCTACTTTGGACCAAACACAATACTATACTTGAACCTTTATATCCAAAGTTCTTTGGAAGCACATAGAGATTTATAACTTGATATGTACTTGAAGAAAAAAATAATACTATTGTTGTTTGCTGTTATTAACCCTAAACCTAACCTAAAACCTAATTTGAACCCAAATTAAACCCTGTACATTTGACAACATAATGCCCAGAGCAAATGTTGCTGGAGAGCAAATGTCGGGTTTCCATTAAAATCAGTGAAATAGCTTGAAAACAAAGACATATTGGTTTTAAAATAGAGACTTTTGTTTTGTTTTTTTAAATAGGAGACCAATGTACCTAAAGGAAATGGAATCTGTGAGTGGGGTAACAACCCTATCCTCCACCAACACACCTCGCACCACCCCCATAGAGAAGGTGAATCCCAAGGCATTCCCAGTAGATTCCATCATGGCTTTCAACCCTGCCACGGGACAGTTCACAGCCACCAGCAGCCACAAGCGTATCGCCCCTAAGGTGATCTCTGCTGCGGAGCTCTTGCCACCTAGCAAACGTCCCGCGATGCCTAATGATGGGACAGTGGACAACCGGGAGGCCACTCTGGCGGCAGCGGCGATCAATCTTTCCTTAAAGTCCATGCCGCCTGGCATGATGCCCCACCTAGCCATCCCTATGCAGTTCCCACCGCCGATGACCCCGCCAAGTTCTGTACAGCAGCAGCCGTTGGACCTAGTGAAGATTGACAGCAATGGCACCTTGGACCTGAGCATGAAGTCCACCAAGATGGACAACCAGCATCATCCACCTGTTACTTCACTCTCTCATCTCCCTTGTCCTCTCCCAACAAACACACCCCCGCCCCAGTCCCCTCTCCCCATGTCCACCCCTTCTAGCTTGGTGCAGCTCTCCATCCCCCAACCGATCATGCCCAACCCAGTCTACTCTGGAAGCTACTCCTTCCCTCCCATGTCTCCGCTTGTCCAGACGTCAACCAACAACAACTCGCCAACAATCCTCCAGATCCCCCGCTCTTACGACCAGGCTGTGGACTTCTCGGCCTCCAAGAAGTCCCAGTATCCACTCCTCACCAGTTTCCCGCACACGCCGTTGAGTGGATCCCTGACGTCGCTCAGTAGCTCACTAACCTCTCTCCCGGGGTCGTTGCCATGCAATGTCCCTCTGACCTCAGGGGGTGGTATCCTGACCCCCATCGCTCCCAACGCTGTGGTATCAACTGGTGGTAACGTCGCGCTGACCAGCTTTGGAAAAGACGAACCTTCGTAAGTACTATCATGCACATGCCTACATTGTTGTAACACATAAAAGCTCCTTTTTTCTGCATGTAGAACTTTATAGTGCATAGTGTTCAAGTTTTTAAAAAATAAAGCAAAATATTCAACTTTATATTTGAAATAACAGCTGCCTGATATATACCATCGCCTAACAGCTTCATTAAAAATGCAAAATATATAGTCACTGTGCCTATAGTAAGGAGAGTGAAAGTTTGTAGATCTGAAGCTAGTTGAGAAATCACAAGTTACAAGTATGCTTATTGATAAAACCAGGAAAACAATGTCAAGTTTTGAAATCAAAACTCCAGAATGTAATATCTGTGTAGAAATATTTATTTTAGAGAGACTGTAATTGAATACTCTCTATGAATGATTATTTCAATTATTTTAGTCTTAAGTCTATAGGATCGACTGCAATCCGATATTGCAATAACGTTAAAGGGGAATTAACCACAAAATATGAATGTGCTAATATTCAAAGATGTAATCTATTCCTTCTTGTTGTCCTACGTAGTTTTGCATTAAAATATACGAGATGGGTATAAATCAAGATTGTCTCAGCAAAATTTATTGTCTGCTAGCGATACCTGGGGGCTGCCATTTTCTTGATGTGTACATAAAGATATTTTTAATCTGCATGCAAAATTGTCTTTCTTCCTGATACGAAATCCCATTTGAGATTTAAAATATTTAACAGATATATACATATATTCTAGAAATAGAAAATGTGGTTTATATTTCTTTGAAAATTACTATTTTACTAACTAGAAATCTATTTTCTTGATACTATGATGTACGTGACAGAGCAAATTAATTCAAATTTATGGATGATAACTTTCCCGAGCGTCATTAGTGACAAACTATGCATTCTCCTGCTTTTAGATAATGGACTTCAGTAGTCAGAATGCATGTTGTATAAATCATGTTCTGCTCTGCCAGGCAAGCCCAAGAAATTGATTTCTATTTAGCAAAACCAGAGAATTTAAAAAAAATCTATAAATTTCAAATTTTAGAATATATGTATACACCTTTTTATATTTTCCATCATATATGGGGATTTTTTTGTAATGAAGAGAAGCTCTAGGATTAAAAATATCTTCCTGACCGGAACGGTTTCCAATGATTCATGTACAGCTCCATATCAACAAGAAAATGGCATCCCCCATGTTAAAGTGTTAGCAGATGATACCATGCTAGAATGTTGATTTGAACCATTTTCTGATATTTAATTTCTAAAGTGATACAGGCCAATGATTAAGAATATATTACACCTTTGAACATAAGTACATTTATATTCGGGGTTGATTCTCCTTTGAAATATGTACATTTAAACAATGAAAATCTTTCTGATTCAGGTTCTGAACAATAATATGAATCCTAAACCTAGGAATTTATTACATTATCAGCCTTATACCCTGAATAAATGCCAAATAAGCTTAAAATCGTAGACAATCGTAGGACTGATCTGACATCACTACGATTCGGAGCCGATTTAGCCTTTTCTCCGACTAGAAGGCTCGCAATAGGCCGTAATTTCGATTTCGTTATCTACATACACATGACTGTTTAGAACCTCAATCAAAATTTTTAATGTTTATATCAAATGCTTTTACATTTTTCTTCCAAAATTGGATAGCAGACAGATCGTATAGTGTGCGGTGGGCTTTAGAAATACATGTATTTAGGTTTAGGATTTGTGTTTCTTGGGGCATGCAAAATAATGGGCTCTCATGCCATATGCTTCTTTTGCATTATTGCCGACAGTTTATTTCCTGAATCGATTAATAGTTTCCCTCTACCTGAACCTCCTTTTGCTGTTGCAGTGAAAGTTACATGTAATGGCAGGTTTGATCATAATATCTAGAAGAAAAAAAAACTGGCCATATTGTGAAATGATTGAATTTGATCAGATGAAGAAAGTCCTTGTTGGTATTCCACTAAACCTGATACTTGGTTTAAGTAACGTTTAACAAAAGGAAAACTTAGACCACGGTCTAACTTCCTGTGTTGAAACTCGACTTTAGACCCATGGGCGGGTTTAAATTTTAGCTCATAAGTTTAGTAGTGATATTCCAAATTGTGCTGCATTTGTACAAATTTCCTCTGTAAAAGATACCTCCATCGCATTATCCATCAATTTATCATTGATAATACTTAATTCATACCCACTTAAAACTCGTTTGAAAATGAGGAATCAAGCAAACTCTGTGATTATTCCTTATTCATTTTTTTTTCATTGAAACTAATTCCATTTGTTGACTAACCTGTATTGTTTCTCTCCACTTCCCTATCACTTTGTTTGCTTCATGTGAACTAACTCGCCCCTCGTTCCATCTCCAATCCCCCCCACCCCCACCCCGCCCCGCCCCATTGACCCTCTGATCCCACTTTCCCTTTATCACCAATTCCAAAATACTACCTAAAGCAGTCCCATGAAAAAGCAAAACAAAATGAGCTTTGTTCCCAAAGCTTTGTTTGAGCCACGGCGGGAACCTCTAAGGTATGATAACGATCGATCAAATCAGGGGATAATTTTCCGATATTGCGTCACAATCTATAGCCATTTGTGTACACAGTTGCCTTGTGAACACTGCATGAGGATGTCAAGCAACTTCTTTGTTTGAGAATAAGTTCACCCCTTGGCTACTGGAGATGGCTGGCCCCTGTTTTGAGCCTCTGAGAATGAGAGAATCCAGTCGTCAATGGGTTAATCAGTTTAAAGCTTTGAATAAAATATTTTTTTTTTTTTTTGCAGAAAAGGTCAATTGTCCCCTGGTGGTCGTGTCTGATATCAAAATTATGCAAACACTAACTAACTGGTTTTGAGGCATGGAATAAGAAAGAAGTTGTACAGCTTTGACAATATAGTGGATGCATTTATTCAGAGTTGAGAAGTTTAGAATGCACGAAGTTACGGAGATGTTTCAGAACTACCGTATTTTCCTCAATTTGTGCATGGTAAGATTCCATGAGATTATACTTACAAAAATTGAAGGGGAAAAAAAAGAAAGGAAAGACTGCCTGCTTTAATGAGGAAAATGCATTAGTTTAAAGGCTAAGAGAATATTGTCCAAACTTTGACAAATGAGCCAGAATTGAAACTTATTTCATATACCAGACATAATACAGAAATCTAATCTACCCACAGCAAATTTGGAGAAAAATGCAAAATTTTACTTTCCCTGACACATGATACATCAATTGTCATTACAAGTCAAAGCTTGTTCATTTAATTGCCAATTTTGTTAAATTGATTATAATTGTGCTCTTAAAACCAGCCAGTGCAGTTTTACCATAATTTTGAGATATATGTAATGTTGCCTCAGCCAGAAGGAATGATTCCATCACAGATAAAATGGGTAATTTCTTGTTAGATGTTGACTTTGGTGTTAGTGACAAGTTTTGGTGTACATGTCAGTTCAAAGGGTTTAATCTTTCTGCACACGCAACTTTTAACCCATTGCTGTTTATCATTACAATAACATTGGTACACTTGAGCTACATGTAGCATTCCTTTGAGTAGAAAAGATCAAATATGTGATTTATTTTAAAAAAAGAAGAAGAAGAAGAAAAGCAGCATTTGTGTTGCATATATGAAGCTAACACCAACAGCAAATATCCAGCTTGAAATGTCTCACTTTGTGCTGAGGTGCAAGCTGTCACACTACAAGTCCAGTATGCATGTTCGGTGTTTTGTGGGTTAATTTGCAATTCATATACCTAGAGAGTCATGAGCGAGGCAGCTCTGAAATTGTTTGATTATTCGTCTGTGTAATAATAGATACTCCTAATTTCAATAATCACTTATGAATTCATGTCAGAAGTCAGTGATTAAATCGGGGGTAAATAAAAAGACTTTGTCTACATTTTCAATTTAGTGAAAAACCTGAAAAGAGATCCAATGAAAGTAATTTAGGACGGAGAATGAAAGTGCAGTATGTATTATTGCCAAGTTCTCAGGAAATGTATGAAAGTGTGTGTGTGTTTGTATGTATGTGTGTGTGGAGGGGGAGGGGGTATGAAAGTGACTCCTTTTTTTTTTTAGGTCAACCATTGAAATGACTTATAGAAATAACCTGAAAAGCAATATTCTATTCTTTCTGACGAGGACACTCCTAATGTTTTCTCAGAATCACTCGTTTCTTTCTTTATGAAACATAATTTGCCCTCGGAGCTTGCGATTGACATGATTATAGTAAATGTAGAATTACCATTTGCGATGTGCACCTATGAGTAATTTACAATTCAGGGCTGCCTCTTACATGAAATGGGGCAGAAATGTTTTTATTTGGTATATAGAGGTACATGTATTATGTATGCAAGGTCGTGCAATGTATATCAGTATGTGGCTTGCAATTTATCCAGAAGGCAAATTGTCGTACTCCATAAATGACAGAGGCTGATGATCTTCTCATGTAATTTTGTGTTAATTTTGATTGGATTAAAAAAAGATAATTTGGGTTTCAGTGGAGGAAAAAGCAACCAGATCTAATAAATAACGTGTGTTGATGACCTGATAACATATAATTGTTGCTGTTAAGCGGTTTGTAACTTGCCTTTTTGGAAAATACATGTAGTTCATTCCTACACTGTTTCTCTCTCTTTCTCTCTCTCTCTCTCTCTCTCTTTCTCTTTCCTCCCTCTCTCCCTCTCTTAACCCTTTCAAGACAATTGACCACATTTTGTGGTTTGGCTCAATAACTTTTTATTCAGAGCTCTAAAAAATATACCAGATACACGAGTAGAAAGAGCAAAAATTTCTGCACACACTGTGTCCATTTTTGTTGCATTACCATATTGCGTTTGATGCCAGGAATTTTGAATAGGAGAATAAGTTTTAAAATCCTTAAATTGGCAACACATTGAGATAGTCAAAATCCTTATTTTTTATCAAAATTGGCAATTTTTTCAACTTTTCGACAAAATTCCTAACCATGTGTATTATTTTCAAAGACATTACACCTTATTAGAACCATGTAGCACTAAAAGAAAAATATTATTGTTGCCAATTTGAAGATCAAAATGTGATCAATTTAGCCCATAAATAATTCCTGTCCTGAAAGGGTTAACTCTATATCTTCATTTATTCCCTACTTATGTTCTCTCTACTTCCCTTTTCTTCTTACTCCTTTTCTTCCAACTCCTTTCACTTCATTTTTCATATATTTTTCTTTTTCAAGGAATACCTTTTTCCTCCTACAAGTTGATTCCATTCATCTTTTGATCACATTGTTGATGGAATTTTGGTTTTTATCATTTGATTTATTTTGAATTTATATTAAAAGAAAACCAGCAAAAGAACCGAATTCAATTACTCCGCGCTGCCGTTTACATGCATATAAGATGTAATTGCCTCTTCAAAATTGGAACTGGGATTTGAACTTATCATCTCCAAGTATTAGCAAAATGAGATTTGTGCCTTGTGGACAAAATGCCCTTGACGCTATGCATGTCATATGATAAATTGTATTTTGTAGTTGATTGTTGTGTATTGGTCACCGTCGAGCACTTAGTTTATTATTCACAAAAATTTTTCAACTAGGTCATTCTTTTATAAATGGATTATAAGTGCATACATCGATGCATGAATTCAAATTTACACTCCACCCTTCCCCCTTTATTTCCAATCAATAACTCGCTATTGATGTACGAATAGATTCACTGTTCATCAGATACAGGCAGAAAATTGATAATATTGTGATAAAAATATTAGCTACCTGAAAGATGTTTATCTATCTCTTTTAAATGAAAGAAATGTTTGCAGAGAAACGTTAGTATTTTGAAAGGGAAGGTCACTCAGTCCCCGGGTTGAATATCAGTGATTTATACTGCCTTACAGGGGAAGTCTACCCTGATATCAAGTTGGTTTTAAAAGAAGGAGAAAAATTAAAGAAAAGCAAAAAAGAAAATATTAAATCATACATGCAACCTAGATATGTTTTTACACAAAACCTGTATGAAACAAATGTATTCCTTCATCAACAAAGAAAATGAAAATTTACGAAATTTTGTACAGACCAAATGGGAGAGAAGCTTACAAGATACATGTATGTCACCCACTTGCCAATTCGTGCTTGATTGATTACAACTTTAAAATTCATAAATTGCTTTTTTCTTGTTGGATTTTGCTCAAACTCTCATTCATCTCTGCCTCTCATTTTTCTGCTTTTATTCAAATCAACTGTAGGTGGACTTCCCCTTTAATTATTAAAAATTTGCTGAACTCTTCAAAGTGGAGAGATATTACTTGAATTTGTGGGTTGGAGGAGTAGAATGCGAAAAATTGAAATTACAATCAATATTTATTAGTGTTTAGACCAGCCCTGGATCATAGTATCTTGTATGGTCAATTTACATATTTCAGTCTGTTATATGCATGGTTAATGTATGTTCCATGTTTCATTAACTAAACTGTAGATTATATCTGTGCTACTGTAGATTAGATCTTTTTTTTCTTCTTTTTTTAAATAATTTGTTTTGTATTGTCTTGCAAAGCTTCGTGTTATAGATCTGTGACAATTATAACATTT
The DNA here is from genome assembly GCA_025618425.1 of Heliocidaris tuberculata. NCBI lineage: Eukaryota > Metazoa > Echinodermata > Echinoidea > Camarodonta > Echinometridae > Heliocidaris > Heliocidaris tuberculata. The sequence continues at coordinate 23,161,938 of CM046841.1, forward strand.
TTAACTTGGGGGGGGGGGGGGGGGGGGGAGGTGGATGTCCCAAATCCAGTTAGTGAAATTTGCAGAGTTAGTAATGTAACTTTTCGGCATAACATATTTCCTCTTAGTAATGCCACACATGTTTAGTTTACGTATTAGAGATTACTAATTATTTAGTTTAAACGAAAAAGAATATTTGGCCACTGTCCAATAATTTCCCTCAAAAGCAAGCTGTTCTCCTTGCTGTAAATCAAACAAAGTAGAGTATCAAATCAATTTATGATCACCCCCTTTCCACTCACATACATTTACTTCACACAAAGCAGCTCTTTTTTTTCCACTCGGTGTATTAGGGATTTGGCAACATCAAATCTATCACTTTTTCTCCCTCAAATTCAAGCTTTATGGAATGATTTATCTTTAAAGATTTCTGTTACAAATTGATAGCTATCGCAAGGAAATATATTCTTGCAGCTTATCAGCCCTTGTGCACTCATTCACATTCATCAAAATACAGACACAAAAAATATGCATGGAATTATCTTTGTTCACTTATTTAAAAAAAAAAATAAATGTAATGCTTGCATGCCTTTTGTGTTTTTATTTTTTGTAACAACAGTTGCTTATTGTCATATATTTTAGCCTTTGTGAATTACTTTTATGATATTGTCTTTAAAAAATAGTAGGAATTTAGAACTCTAAAGAAAAATCAAAGGAACTCAACACCAATAGAATCATACCACATTGCCTCCATAGAACTTTCTAATAAAAAATAATGGTGGAAATAAGTGAAGAGTAAACCCCCCCCCCCAAAAAAAAAATAAAATAAAAAAATTGTTGATCTCAGAGAGTGGAAGAAATCACAATGATGGATTTAACTATTCACCAGCTCTAAAGAATGTTTTCTCTTTCATTAAATGTTCTTTGTTAAAATTCAACACTTTTAAATATTCAATCGTCTTGTTTGCGAACGCAGTCATCACGATTTTTAACAGTCGATTGCAATTTTCACCTTTTTTTTTTTCTTGAAAAGTCTAGGGTCAGGCTAAATTTTAGGGTCGGCCGTGTTACGCCAATACACCAATAATTTTTTTTTTTTTTTTGCCTAAGGAGTAAAAGCATTTAAAAGGGGAATTTTTGCGGTATTGTTACCTTATGTTTCAGAAAAGGGCTATATGGTTTGAACTACAAGTCATGTAGATAACCTGATGGACTCAGCACTCTGAGACCCTTATTATGCATTGGTTTTCTAATTGCATTTACATGTAAATTGTCAGTGGTTACGCACTTCAAATATTATGGAAAGTACAGTTGTAAAAACAACAGTTGCCGATTTTAGACTAGTCAGTGTATAAAAACAAACAAACAAAGGTGTTTATATGGTAGTGCTCTGGGGAGAGGGGAAAATTGGAAAATTTTGTGTGGTTTTGTGTCTTTCGGTGTTGAGTTCCTATGAAAAGGTAAATAAGATTGGATACAGAATGTGACTGTATTATTGCATCATTAGAAGGAAGTCCTTGCAACTACCAAGTAGATTTGAATAATAAACATCACTTGGGCCTAATCTGCACTCAATCACATTTTCAATTCCATTGAAAGAAAATGTCATGGTCATTTAGAAAATATACTGGTTGCTTACAAATTAGAATTAAAAGCATTTTTATGAGCATTAGTACAATGTATGTATATGTAGGTAATGCTCATAATTAATTTTCTAATGAAAAAGTTTGATTATAATAAAACGGACCTCTTTTTTGGGGGTTAAATTTCTCTCCAGGTATAGATACTTTTATCAACATAATTTTTTGCAAAGGCCTCCAAACAAATTTATATTTGAATTTTATCATAGTTGACTAATAGAGCTAACTGATACCTTTTGGGCTAAATTGCAGTTTGATTTGCTTTTCACAACTGCATGTTTGGAACACCTTGCAAATAAGTCAGATAGTTGACTACATTCATCTGTTCGTCCATTTGGACCAATCTTTTTCGAATTTAAAAGATGGAAACTTCTTTCTGTTCTAATGGTGCTTTAATTCATTTTCTGTGGTGACTTACTGGGAACATTTGATTTAAGTTGCTGTGACATTTATTTTTCTTAGCTGTCCTACCCCAGGATGCGATGGATCAGGCCATATTACAGGGAACTATACATCCCATAGGAGGTTGGTCATTGGTCAGTTCAGACCATATCATGAATATTCATGAGTAGAATTCAGAAACTGACTTATTAATTCAAGATCTCTAGAGTCTGAGACACCAAGAACATGAATATTCATAAGTTAATGACAAAAGAGCCTATTAGGCAGTCATGATTTTATGAATGTTCACTACCTCTGTGAATTGTAATAATGCTTTCTCATTGTTGATTGATAATTATTAGCAAGCTAATTCAATTCTAAAGGAATATTGGTAGCTTATTTTTTTGTATTTTTTCACTTTACTGGTGAATACTTTTTTATGCACAAACCTCCATGCACTAATTGTCAGCTGACATGTGTTATTTCATATGTGTTTATACAAAATATATTAATTAGAATTATCTATTTATCAAAGCAGTTTTTGATTCATTACATGTCCTTCCCTATTTGATCTCTCCACCTTATACTTCCAACCATTAAAAAACAAAATCAAACTGCTAATGCTACCACTCAACTAACCAGCCCTGTAGCGTAAGTATCTAACCCAGTCCAGAAAATACAAAACTGTTGCATCATTTAACCACATTTACTAGTCTGAAATCATTTTCTTTGTCTTGTCTTCTTATTTTGTTACACGTGAACACACAGTTCCATGTATTTCATCCTCACTGTCGTCCCAGGCTAGCATTTGGTGCGTGTCAGAGCGTGAAAACAGACCTTAAAACTCAACCCATTTTTTTTTTGTCCAAAACCCTCTTTTTTTCCACATTATAAAGTTATCCAAATGTGACATCACATAAAGAGGACCACTGTTGTGACTGCTTCATTAAGTGAAATAAAGGGAGAATCGAATTTTGTTTATCCACCCTGTTTGCAGTATATCATATTCTTGCATCAGTGGTTATTTTCACTCAATATGACACTAATGCCAGCCCGCCCCCCCCCCCTCCCCCATTTTAAATCGCAACTTGCATTTTTGATTTTGCATCTTGGAATTAAAATGTATTTGGCATCTTCCTCCCAAATGATCCCACTTTGCTATAATATTTCAATGTCTGCACAAGAATTTGATGCTTTTCTAGATATTTACCTTCAATCCTACTCAAACGACAAATCCATCATTATTTATAATCCTTGTCATGTTGTGGTGAGCAATTTATTATTTCACTCTCTATATATCACTTGAAATCAATTTTTTTGTTTTTGTCCTCTGACATACGTAATTGCACGCCTCCCCAAGACTGATAAATTGGTTTGCTAAATACTCCTTTATCCAAGGGGGATTTAATGTTCTCTATGACTACATGTACATGTAAGTTTATCTACCTATTTTTTTTTTTTAAAACATTGACTGTTTTTTGTTGTTTTGCTTGTGTTGTTTGGATGTTTCTGTTGAAATGATTAAATCCCCCCTTTTCTGGAATGGTCTCTCCTGCTTGTTTAGCTTGTCTGGTTGCCCGATGGCAGATAAGTCCGCTATAATTCCCGGATCCCAAGATTTAAAGTAAGTTTGGTTTTAACATGAACAAACTAATCTGCATGTTGTTTTTTCTTTTACCCTTATGCTCTTACACATTTACAGAAGTTTTGATTGTTTTTTTTTTTTTTTTTCCTTTACTAATTGGAAGTTTTAGTCTCACTGAAAAATAGAAGATTTAAATGGAGAACAAAGTCCTTTAGTTTAAGCAATCTTTTTTTTCTGGGGGGGGGGGGGTCACTATCTTACAGCTTTTTAATGATGATATTGATAATAATATATAATATTTTAAAAGGGCTTATTATAATGTTTCCAAACTGCCGATAGAATCATTTTTGTTTATATACCATATGCTTATGCACATTTTACTTTGGGTAACACTGTGTCATTAGTAGTTTATCGATTAATTGATATTTTTGATGTAATATACATAGATCAGTAGTTAATGAACTGAGAAGTAGTGTGAAAGAATGTTTAAAAAAATAAATCTATGAATATCCTCCATTTTCCCCCTGTATGTAAATCTCCAGTGGGGTATCAGATTTGATTTGATTACTGCTCTAAATGAGCAAATATCATCCCAATTTTCCTTCTTTAATTCCTTGGGTTAAAATGTTAACATAGCGACTCAAGAAACCTCTCAAAGTATTTAGTAACAAAATCAAGCTTTGCGATGTGATTTTTAATCTCCACTCACTTTAAATACAGAATGATAACTTGCTGTAATTCCTTGGTTTAAAAGAACTCTCAAGAGGCATAACAAACCTCTGAATATAGTTATAAATCAAGATCTGTGATGTAGAATATGACATCAGTCGCTACCAATTTAAAACGAGAATGTACATCTTGCTTCTGCCTTCTCATTGTGCATGTTTCCTGATTGTGTTTCCATTCATTAATTGTTCTCATCATGGAATGGATTCCTCCTATATGTTTCCTGTCACATGTCAGTTATGGAGACTTTACAGTCTCTGATATTATCTGAAAAATAATATATATATACATATATTCATGTTGTATTTAATAAATACTAATATATATGTACTTACTGTAACCATTAATCATTTAAACAGTTTTTACACAGCTCATTCATAGACTTTCTGATTTTCTGTTTATCCAAGAAAAGTGTTAAGCCGACTTTTGTCTTCAAGTTGGCAACCTTTCTGTTTCCCTTTACTTGCTGACTTTCAGTTTTTGTTGGTATAATGAACGTAAATTGAACATACTTATCCTACAGAAAATGAGAAATGTACAAGAAAATATGATTTGACTTACAAGTACATGTATATGTTGCAAACCTGAAAATATGTATATTGTTGTTTTCTCCATATGAATATTGTTTTTAAATCCAATCACATGTAGTACAGCAGAAATTTTTGTTTTTAATTTCTTCTTATTCATTAATCCTTGTAATTTGTTGCATCTTAATCAAAAAGATAATGAATGGGATGCATCAAAGAACACCAGGCATTTTTGAAAATGAAGTCTATTTTTGGTAATCTTTACAACCCTTTCGAGACATTTGACCACATTTTGTGGTTTGGTTCAATAACTTTTGATTCAGAGCAAAAATTCCTGCACACACTGCCTATTTTTGGTGCATGACCATATTGTGTTTGATGCCAGGAACTTTAAAAAGGAGAATAAGCTTTCAAATCCTTAAATTGGCAAACACATTGAGAGATTCAAAATCATTGGTTTTTTTTAGTCGAAATTGATGATTTTTTTTCAACTTTTCAACATAGTTTCTAACAAAGTATATTGTTTTCAAAGAAATTACATTTTGTTAGGACCATGTACATGTAGCACTAAAAGAAAATATTATTGTTGCCTATTTGAAGAACAAAATGTGATCAATTTAGCCCTTGAATAATTCCTGTCATGAAAGGGTTAACATCTGTTATTGGACGAATACCTGCATGGTCTTAAATTCCACATGAGAACCCACACTTTTATGTGATCTTAACCCATGGCCTACTGGAACCCGGAGGTCCCTGTATAAAGCCTATGGGAATAGGAGGATTCAGTAGTCATTCAGTAGTCATCAGGTTAAGGATTCTCATGGTTTTCATGTGTGTTTCTCTTGCAGATGCCCCACCCCTGGTTGTGATGGCTCTGGTCATGCCACAGGGAACTACTCTTCGCATCGCAGCCTGTCGGGGTGTCCCAGAGCTAAAAAGAAGAGCTACACGTCCTCACCGAAGAAGGAAGGAGAGGAAGAAGGAGATGGTCTTATCAAGTAAGTCTCCATCCAATATGTTTTTGTTTATTTTATCCCTTGTAGATTAAAAATGGGTATACTCTGGTTCAAACTCAGTTAAAGTGGACCAACCACACATACAAAAATGATAACAAAAATATGTAAATGAATGAATAAAGATGTAAAATTTAGGTCTGCCTCTGTTGTGAGAAGAAACAAAACCTTTCCAGTAAAAACTGAGAGACATTCAATGGTTAATGATTAGAGAGGTTAGAGATGTGGTTTAGTGGTTAAGTAATCAGACTGGATCACAGTGTTCAGGGTTCTAATTCCTGCCCCAGCACTAATGCATATTTAGCAGCCATTCCTATTTTGTAGGAATGATTCCTGTTTTGGGGGTCTTCAAACTAATGTTATGAGCCCTAGATTCTTCACTTTTTATGAAAACATCTCTTGAAAGCATACAAAATAATACCATATTCCTAATTTTGCCTTCCAAGATTCCTGTTTACTATTTTTTTCATATGGAAAGTTAGCGGGTATGCTAATGGCCTTTGGCAAGACATCAGTCTGCATTTCTAACTCTTGGCCCAATTGTAGCAAGGGGGTATCTTGTAGGATTTAATCCATGAAATGCACTGTGCACCTCCGATTGTTGCCGGACCTAGAGCCAGGGTGATAATTTCCAAATGAATTTTTATTGCGCACATATATCTTATTGTGATGTAATGATAGTACAGTGTAGTTATATTCACAACCTAGGGAATGCTATAAAAGTCACAGTGTAGGCAATTAGGCAGTTACTTCCTACCAGGTACCCATATTCTACACCTGGGTTGAGAGTGACAAATGTAGATTAATGCCTTGCCAAAGGACTTTACTTCCACAACTGGAACTTGAACCCTGAACATTTGATCCACAGTTCGGTAATGCATCCACTAGGCATCTCTAATAAGGACTGTGCTTTGTATGGGTTATTCAAGAATAATAATAGTAATAATATTTCTTTAGCGCCATTATCCATTTTGATTAAATGCTCAAGGCGCTTTACACATGTATCATTATTGTTAATATCCTGGTTTCCCTGCTTTCACCATCAAAATCGGAGTTACTGACTTCTACCTCAACTTCGTTTCCCCATCTTCTTAGGTGCCCCATCCCAGGCTGCGATGGTTCCGGTCACGTCACGGGCAAGTACGCCTCCCACCGCAGCGCCTCCGGTTGCCCCCGGGCCATCCGAGCCGGCTACCAGGGCCCCATGCAGACCGCGCCCAAGGAAGTCGGCCAATCGATGCCCGCTCAAACCATGCAGAACGGGGTCGGTGGAATGGGCGTGATGGGGAACGGGGGCGTGATGATGGGAGTGGCTGGTAATGGTGCCGGTGGGATGAGTGGTATCACCGATGCTGTGTTACCCCTGAATCTGTTGAAACCAAGCATGATGACGGAGGGTAGCATCATGTCCATGCCCATGGCACCGGTGGAGGAACAGGAGGAAGAACCAGTCGGTCCAAGGTAGGAGATATTTTGTGACAACTTCACTCAGGGGATCATTGTAAATTATAATAGGGTTCCAATATATAAAGAGAGCTATTAAACCTGCATGTCATAGTTCAGTGTTTTGTAGATTAACTTTTTAGCTTTAGTTTGCAACCATTTACATTTCCCTGTGAAGAACGATAAAATCAGAATACATAAGCCAGCAAAGTTCAGCTTTACCTGCTAGCTAACCTAGATCCATAAAAGAATACTAGAAAATTCTCATGATGTAAAAATGTTAGATATTGAGATTGTTAACAATGATATCTGTGCTGACCCTTCTGCACCTAAACCATCTGAAGCTGTCAGGTTTTTTCAGTTTCAGGTTTTAAAGTATGAAGTTTGATGTTAAGCCAGTGAAATATGTCTACAGTGCACTATTCTGTAGACTGAGAATGCTGATCTGTAGATTAATATTACTTCCAGTGAAAGAATTGAATCATACATTTCCTTTTTCCATAGCTGCCCAACCCCAACCTGCGATGGGTCAGGTCACGTCAATGGGTCATCCCCTGATCATCGGAGCATCTCTGGCTGTCCACTAGCCGCCCAAGCTATGAAGAAGGCCAGGCTCAATGGCGAAGATATCACATCACTTTCTCACAAAAATGTCAAAGGTATGTTCATTTCTACTTCACTTAACCCCTTATGTGCCACCAAGTCGCATTTGCCAGAAATGAGCTTTATAGAGATAAATTCTGCATCTTAAAGATAAATACGAGTTCCACTCGTGCGATTATATTGTGAAAGAAACTGTCTCAAAGGGAAAGGTGGATCATGCCTACGTAAGAATTGGTGCCTACTATATGTGACCCTCCATGACAAAACGACCAATATGGGAGTTTTAGAGTAAACAACTGAAAAAGATGGTTCGGGTGGAAATTTTTATTAGTTTTTTTGTCTTTCCTGAAAGTTCATTTATGAATGTACAATCTGACAAACTTTCAGGGTAAATACCATGTTGAAATATGTTTTTTACTCTCATTAAAAATGACCAAAAACTACGCACTGTCTGATATTCAAAATCTAAAGAAACAAATATATCTATTCTAAAGGTATGGAAAGTTTCAGTCCAATCCAATTAATACTTCACAGTGTAGGCTCGGAGTTTTGACTCAACCTTTTGTGCGACAGACAATAGGACACAGATTAGGCACTCTTAAATGGTCACTCTCCTTTAGAGCCCGTTTTCTCTATTGTTTTGGTCATTAGCCTGTCTGACACGTTGGCACTCTTATTGTAATTTACAAGGGTTTGCTTAGTCCATACAAGACAAGTTATATATCATTTTAGAGCTTAGAATCTAAGCTTTCAAACTGTGCTGAAATTTAAAAACCCAAATTTCCGACTTATTGGTCGTTTTGTGGTGGAGGGTCACATATGAGGTTTTGGAATCATCAAAATGATAAGAAAATGACCCAATCTTGCTGAAAAGCACATGCTCTGCAAGCGGAAATGGGTATATGGGACTGCACATGTGGCATGAATGTTCGGCCCAAACATTTCTTTCTCTTCACATTTCGAATATGAGGGCATTCAAAGAGAAATCCTTTTGAGGGGACATTTGTACTGTGATGTTCCTCGAAACTCACATGAGAGGAATGAGAAAACTTACAAGTTACTCTTCACCTTTTCCTGAACTCGACCTTCTCTTTAGCGTTTTTTTTCATGGTTATCTACAAATTAGGGAGGGTGTGAAATGGATTTCATGGAAATAAACCTTACAATGAAGGTACATACATGTATTTCTGTTTCTTAGTCTGAACACAATTATTCAACACTTTAAATTAATGGGCAGGATTTGCTGCCCATGGCATGGAAGGGGTTCATCTCATCTGCTAAGTGCCAAAATGCATTAACTTGATTTTGAATTGTATGATTCAATGCCCTTACGGCTCTCAGCAAATGCTCTGATGTTGATAGTAATGATGATAAAAATCCATTCTTGTATAGTGCATATCACATTATAATATAAGGTCTGTTTGCACTTCCAAAGGACTTTGGGATATTATTGCATGGTTAGTGCTAATATTCGTAATGAAATTTTACTAGCCACATGGATATGAGAAATCTTTTTAGTTTATCCATCAAGTTTTCATAGGAAATGTTACCTGCTACTTTTTAATTTCACATCAAACTGACATCTTCTACAAACTCCTTTACATTTTCGTAAGACAAATAGAACAATATTTTGTTCATATTGTAATAAAAAATTAATAGAAGATAAATGTCGCATAAGTATTTCTTTGATCCTTTAGCTGATCCTTAATTTTTCACCGAATAAGCGCAAGGAATTTTAATGAAAGCTTTTGATGATTTGTCCATATAGGAGTTGAGAATGATGAGGAGCTATGGAATTTAGACATTGAGATCAACGAGCTCCAGTCAAGCAACAGTCAGATGGAGGCTCAGATGAGACGACTCAAGACACAGATCGCTACCATGGAGACTAAGCTACGTCAGGCAGAGCAGGAGCACCGAGCCATGGAAGAGAAACATCGCTCTCTCACCATGCAGCTGGATGGATTACGCAACACCCTCATTAGACATCTCTCGGACGTCAAGAGTGTCGCGATGAGCGGCGGTCGCGAAGCTAGCCTGCTTGGCCCAAGCTACGAACGCATGGAGCAGTTCCTAGCTAGTCTGAAAGAACTGGATAATGATGCCAAGGATGCTGTGATGACTAATGGGGGCTTGTCCGGGAGGGAGTCTGCAGCAGCTTCTTCCTTTCAATCGGCAACACCGCCTCCATCACTGGGGTCGTCTTCACCCAGGCTAGAGTCAGTGGAGAATATCCCTCTCACGCCCCCTCCACAACCAGTTGACTTGACACCCCCGTCACTAAGTAATGGTATCATCCACCATTCAGAGCAGCCAATTTCGACACCAGGAGTGGTTCGAACGAATGTAGTGCCAGTTACATGAAGGACTTTGGTATGACTGGCTCTCTCTCGAGCAGTAGTGGGTACTAACACCCCCATTTGAAGACAGTGTACCTTCTAAAGTTGTGCATCCTACTTCTGGATAGGTTCCGCTATTTAGATATGGGTGAAGACACTTGCAAGAGGGATTAATTTATTCCATGTATATACTCTGCCTGTACACTCCTCTAAGGAGTGTTATGGGTTAATTTATTGAATGTACTATATGGAGCATTGTAAGTAGTTAACATTGTCAGTTAAACTGAAAATACTTTGATATGCTGTTACCTTGATCCAGAAATAGATCCATTGGATTTTTCTCTTTTTTTCTTTTTCTTGTATTATCCCAAAGTGTACGCTCTGCAAATTGTAAATACTTCCCTACTGCTTCTGTTTTTAGGAAAGACATATTGCATTTTTAGACAGGTATTGAGCAGATACAGTGTGATTTTTGCTCTATTTCAAATGAGCCAACTTAAAAGATATTGTCATTTGCTCATTGCAATTTTTATGGAAAAGAAATAAAATTACAATCCATCTGTTTTTCAGCCTTCACAGAATGGATATGGAAGAGAGCAGGAGCCACTAATCATGTCGCATAATTCCTAACGTGTGTGGTAATTCACAGTTATTTGTGGTTTAAAGATAAAGTTGAGTTCTTGTCATGCGATTACACTGTTAAAGAACTATCTCAAAGCAGTTGGGAAAGGTTGATCATGTCAGCATAAGAATTGGTGTGTACTGTGAGGTTTTGGAATCATCAGAATGATAAGAAATTGACCCAATCTCGCTGAAAGTCACATGCACTGCACACAGAAATAGGTACATGGGACTGCATACACATATGTGGCATGAATGTTCGGCCCGAACACTACAGCTATGAAGAGAAGAGAAATCCTTTACAGGGGACATTTCTACTATGATCTTCTTCCAAACTGACATGAAAGGAATGAAAAAGCTCAAATCATTTTTCACCTTTCCCAGAACTCAACCTCCTCTTTAAATCTTGTGAAAAATTTGTTAAAATATCATGAATAGTTACAGAGGTTATCCATACGAGACAGTCAAAAGAGGATCTTAGTTTGTCACTCAAATGAGCTTGTCAATTTCAATTCCCCTTCTCTGTTCCTGAACCTTTTTCTGAGCCATTTTGTGGACTTATTGGTTTGGTGAAACAACCTATATATAGTATGTGAATCTCATTTATAGATGTGCACACAACATAATCATCAATTATGGTATACCCTCATTGCATGCCAAAATGTTTCAGATTGTGATGAAGAAATTCCACTTTCCTTGCCAACATGGACAATCTCTGTACCTTGTAGTGACTACCAAATACAGTTTCGATATCGGTGTATTCATTTCCTCACTACAAAATGAAGAAAATGAAGTAACAATTTGTTATTAGGAATGTTTTGATTAAGATGATCCTGTTGAAATGTCATAACAGATACTATCCTTGCCTCTCATGTTAGTGATATTATCACTTTCAGCAAGCAAGAGAGGAATCCCAATTATTACATACATGTACAAATGTAACAATGCTACAATACTTTCATATGAATGGATGTTACAGTATGCAATGTATAGTGCGTATTTACTGCCATATGTTGTTCATTTCCTTTCATTTTTTGTTTAACATCAGAACTCGTAATAATGGTACTATATTTATAAGTGCATCTACATCTATTGTATGTTGTTGTGCTGAAAACAATGCTATAAAGGATATCTGTGTCGATACTGACTGTCGTCAGTACTGGGCGAACAAATCGCATCATCGTACATATCCTGTATTTAGCCAGTGCACTGTATTGTCAGGTTTTAATATTTATTGATTTTCGTAATTTTGGGGAGGGCAAAATATAATGCGTTGTCAAAAAGAAAACTGGAGAGTACTATTTCTGTGAAGAAAACTACTATTACTCATGAAATTGTATATTTGTTGAATTGAAACTCATAGACAGAAAGTACTAGCGCAGCAGAGTGAGTGAGGCATTTAGCTAACATGTATTTAAAAGCCATTTGCCAAGTGTGACTAGTATGAGCAAATACAGTGTGATGCTGTCAGTTTGTTTAGATTCAGACAACTTCTGGAAAGCCATTTGCTTGAAATCAACTGCGTAAAAAGTTTTGCTGGAGTTGCAAAACTATAGATTTAGGGAATTGCCGTAATAGATTTTGTACATCATCATGCAGAAAACAGATATGTTACAGTAAAGTTGATTCATGAAGTTCAGTTGTCCATATGAGACAAAAAATAAATCTGGAGATGTCATGTACTTCATCATCAGCACTATTTCTGGGGCATAGCTTTAATTTGTTTATTAAAAATAATTTTCTATGAAAGGGAAGAGCTTGATGTTTTATATCAGCAGAAAGCTGAAACATTTAGCTGCAGAATAACTTGCATCGCAGGCGTACATGTACTATTTCCATAGATAGTGTCGTAGTGAGTGATGAGATATATTTTTGTGCAGGCCCCATATATCTACACAGATGTATATTTTGGCGATAAATTATTGGGTTTTTGTTCCCCTCTTGCATTTATGGGTACTAAAGGCAATGGGAATGGTGCAAAAATGGTAAAAGCATGTTAGTGCCAGAAGGGCTTTATGGCAATACACTGTACAGCATCTTTTTTTGGCTTTTTGGTGGAAAAGGGTCTCAAGTCCATTATAGAATTCTTTTTGCAAAAGTGAGAGGTTCTCTCTGTGTCAGTTACACTTTCAAGATAATTGCTTTCATGTTTGTGTAATAGAGAATTTACTTTTCTGAAACAGGCAGTTGCGCATGTGTTGAGCTACATGTAAGTGTTACAGAACATCTAAGCTTCATTAATCTGTCATTATTATGTTTCTGTTTATCTTGAGTTACCTATCTTGATTTGGCGGGTTGTGAAACGGAAATTTCCAATTCTGGATGAGTAATAAACATCTCGAATTAGAGGTGTTTTTATTTGTTTTTAGTTACACAGATATCTGATATTTTCTTCATTTGTACATGTAGGTGCTTGTATGATTGCCATGTGATTGCTTGGTTATTCAAGTAATGTGGCGTTTTGCCTTTTTTCTTCTTCTCTTTTTTTGTGTAGCAGAAAGCAGTCTGTTGATGAAAATGAAATACTTTGAGGTTATATGGTGGATCTTCATTTATTCATTCATTTTCACAATGGGGAATAAATCTCATGTTCCCATGATTTATTTTTGTGAATAAGTTTAGAGACATTCTAAACTAATTCATTATCAGCATGCACAGTTATGTGTTCAAATAGTTGCCAAAATTCTGTTGCTAAGTGTTGGAGAAACTACTTACATAAGCTCCTGAGTTTGGACTTTATTTAATAGTTTCTGAACGTGTATAGGATTTATGTATTTGAATAACCAACGAGGTACAAATATTTCAGGAAAGTGTATTATGTTTTCATAATAGGGAGAAAAGTGCAATATTTTATGTGCTCTGTTGTGCTGTATTGTTTTCATTGGACATGTGTACTTTTTCTTCTATTTTTTTTTAGTTCTGTATTTTCTTTTAAGCTGAGAGGAGAAAAAATATAGTACTACTTAGAGACCAAAATAGGAATCTTTCAGGGGTCTAAGAGAAGAAGAGAGCTTGTTATTTTCATGCCAGAAAACATATTTTGACAAGGGAATGTTTTGGGGGTTTTTTTGTTGTTTTTTTTTTGTGAGTATTATACTGTGCTGCATTAAACTTAAGGAATGATGGAAAATGAAAGAATAATGTAATGAAAGTTTTGACATTTAAGCAGGCAAAAGTTTAAAAATGAAAGTTAGTATAGTTTTCAATAGAAGCATTTGATCATTTCAGACATTCTTAATGTAAGTGGGATTTTGTCCTTGATAATTTGGAAGGAATGTGTAATTGTTAATCAAAATTTTCTGTTACTTGGGACTTCTTTTTAGTAATTGATGCATTTGATATTTCTTTCTCATGGTAAACATGTAAATGCACCATTGATAGGTCTGTTTGATACCTTTCAATTCCTTTCTGCGGGCTATAAAGAATAATGACAGATGAAGTAACTCTTACATTTAAGTGTTTATCCAAAGTATTTTCATTATGAATGAATGGAGATTTTACAAATATATACAGGGGGGGGGGGGGGGGTTCCTTAGCATAATGGCAATACAATACCAAAAGTACAATGACTCGATTGCTTTCAACTGGAAAAGATGATCATCAAATAGATATTATGTTTGACAACTCTCACTTGAATATGGAAAATATGATATCTTAGAAATTGATAATCACGGCTTGATTTTACACTGTTATAATTTTTTCTGCAGTAATGTATCGCGCAACAAAAAAGACGAGGTTAGAGTCAGGACATTAACTTGTATTTTAGTAGGTTTTTGATAGGAGATGAACATTTGAACAGATGACTTGCTTACTGGTTATTAAATAATTTGTTAGGATGTGATATTAATTCATTATTTATTAAAATGTACTTGTATGATAATACTCTTTTTGTGCTAATACTATTTGAATGTGTGAGTTTACGAGTGAACCTGTGGTAATGTTACAATTATTTTTATTTTTTTCATGTCAAAGTTTAGAGTAGAAAAGACGGCTGTTTCTGATTTATGAGAACTTTTTAGTTTGTGATATTTTACGGCTTTTGCCCGGTGTTTTTTTTTTTTTTTTGTCCCTCCTTCTTCGATATCATTCATTCAGAACTAGACATGCAATACTTGTGACTGTTTCAATAAATTACAATATGTACCATGATACTGAAGATAAATGGTTAATATGTTTGTTTTATTGTTTGTTTTATTGTTTCGTCTATCAGTATTTAACCATAGTGGTTATATCATTGGTTACAACACTATTCATAGACCACATGACTCTTGGCTCCGTATTTCATACTGGACTTCTCATTCAGTGTCAGTATTCCTCCCGACATTATTCTGGCAGGTGAAATTTGTTACTCTCGCTCTCTTTGTGTTTTTATCTATCGTCTCTTCTATTCTTTCTTCCCACTTGTACATGTACATCTGTCCATCTTTAATTTCTGTTCACTTTATCAATCTCTCTCTCCTTAATATACCTCTCTTGCTTTCACCCTTCTCTCTCTCTCCTGCTTCCATCAATACCTCAATTTCAGTTGATGATTGAACTCTCTCTCTTTCCCTAAATACAGTTTTATGTATTCCCT
Source organism: Heliocidaris tuberculata (assembly GCA_025618425.1). NCBI lineage: Eukaryota > Metazoa > Echinodermata > Echinoidea > Camarodonta > Echinometridae > Heliocidaris > Heliocidaris tuberculata. Next base: position 23,177,371 of record CM046841.1, read on the forward strand.
CTATCTCTGCCTCTCTCTCTCACATACTCTTTTTCTCTGTTTCACACAACTATAAACACAAGTTCGCCAAAATCCCATTGAAATGTGTAATTTTAATACACGCTTTTCAATAGGATATCATGGAACTTCCACATTTACTTCTGACGGTTTCGTTGAACGATGCCCTGGAGTTTTTTTTTTTAGGTTTTTGTGATTTTAAATGCCATCCATTAAAATTTTTCTTTCACCCTGATTTATTTGTCAACTCCCGTAACAAAATTAACATAAGGACATAAATATACATTGTACATAAATACATACTAGGTGTCAAGAAAAAAGTTTAACACTTTTGATCGTTATAACTCAAAAATTGTACATCCTACTGAAGTCTTTACATTGTAAAGTTGAAGGATGTAAAATGTATTGGGAGCGAGTTTCATGTTTCTGTGAAAACTTTTAAAATATTGCTCTGAATATTTAGATTTTCACTTTTTGAAAAATCGGGGCCACAAAATCTGTATCAGTAATTAATGCAGAATACAATTGCCATTGTGCATTGCAGATGAAATCCCAGCACACCCCTTTTTAACCCAGAGTCGTGAATCATTAATGAAACTGGACAGCAACAGGTTGGCAAAAGTGACAGCTGCAACACACAATGGCAATTGCTGTGTTCTGAATTAATTGCTGATGTGCTCAGATTTTGTGGCCTTGATATTTCAAAATTTGACAAATCTTATAACTATTCAGAGAAATGTAATAAAACTTGCTCCCAATAGATTTTACATCCTTCAACTTTACAATGTAAAAACCTCAGTCTGATATGAGGTATATTTTTTGAGTTAACGATCAAAAGTGTCCGGTTTCTTTAACACCTACATGTAGTATACACCACATAAATCAAGATTTGTGAAAGCGAAACTACATGTACAAAAGAGGACACTTAGTTTTGTTTCATCTCACATCTTTAATGGATTTTTCTTTTTCACATTCAATGAGAGAAAAAAAAATCATAGAAATATATATATTGTGATAAACGCTTTTAATCTTATCTACACATGATTTCATACCAATCAACTTTCAAAAGTTCAGGCGATGTAATTTACAAAAGATTAAAGTGTGAATGTACATGTAGAAAGCTAGTGCAAGGAGGGTGTTAACCCTTTCGAGACAACTGACCACATTTTGTGGTTGGGCTCAATAACTTTTGATTCAGAGCTCTGAAAAATATACCAGATACATGAGTAGAAAGAGCAAAAATTTCTGCACACACTGTGTCCATTTTTGTTACATGACAATATGGCGTTTGATCCCAGGAATTTTAAAAAGGAGAATAAGATTTAAAATCCTTAAATTGGCAACACATTGAGAGGTTCAAAATCATTGTCTTTTATCAAAATTGGCAACTTTTTCAACTTTTCGCCAATTCTTTTAACCATGTATATTGTTTTCAAAGACATTACCCCTTATTACAATCTTGTAGTACTAACAGAAAAATATTATTGTTGCCAATTTGAAGACAAAAATGTGATCAATTTAGCCCTGAAATAATTCCTGTCCTGAAAGGGTTAAAGCATTCTCATTTTTCATTGGTGAGGTGGAGAAACTGAATTCTTTTTCTTCTAATCTTAAAAGGGCTATGCAGCCTATTATGAAGACAATTCAGTGAAAAATACTGTCTTGCATTCAACTCGGCCATGCTTTGTTGAAAAGAACAGTCGCATTTTTCGTCTAATGAAATAGTTTTACCATCTCACAACAATTTGCTATCTATATATCAATATCCCGATAGCAGTCTGTGACATCTGGGCCCTGTTTCATAAAACTTGTCATCAATAACAAGTTACAATAACTGTTAAAAGCTACTGAAATTCTTGCTTCTGATTGGCTGAGGGCAAATTTGTCATAGAAATGGGGCAGTTGTTACTGGTAAGTTTTATGAAACAGGGCCCTGATCTCAAAAGAATATCAACATCGGAAAAGTCTGAACATTGAATGATTTAGCATCCTTCTTGCACACCAACTATGGATAATAGATGTGACCAGAAACCACATTCAAAAGCCGTTACATCCAAATCCTAAATGTATCCTGAAGGGGGAATTCTTGCCTTATTTTACCATGGGCAAATTTAGGCTGGTCATATCCTCTGTTGACAGCCAGTAGATTATACTTGGTGTGCGAAGGCAGAATGAGCGTTTTGAAAAGCTCATCTAAAACGCTCATCGGAATAGCGGTTTCACGGGGTACTGTTTATACTTCTTTTCTCCAGGCGAATTCATGCTCTGCAGTGTTTCTGCTTCCCCAGAAACCGTGTTTTTGGAGAAACGCCGATTCAAAACACACCTTTTCGTGAGTTTTACATCAGAGTTTTAAATTGGCAATTATACGAAAATGACGGTGGATGCAACCGTGTTTACAACTTAAACATGTAACAAAAGGCTCATTCTGGCCTGAAAAGTGGGAGCATAAATGCACCCTTGGTCTTCTTTATACAAGATAGCCTCAATCAGTAAATAATATTGCTCTTACTCCTGAGGGTCCTGCAATTATCAGTATTACCCCCAGTACTGCCATGTATATTACCCATTTACATTTTAATACACCTGGGTTGAGAGGGGCAAATGTGAGTGAAACAACTTGTCCAAGGATGTAAGCACCAAGCAAGAATCAAACCTGTGACCTCTCAAATGAGAGTCAAGAGCCTTCACCTGTATACCAGTATACAACAGTGCTCAGGGCCCCGTTTCATGAAACTTGCTTTCACTGACAATTTACAATAACTGTTATAAGCTACTGAAACCCTTGCGTCTGATTGGCTGAGAGCCAATTTGTTGGTAAAAATCATTGACAAGACACTTGATGAAACGCCCCCCAGGTTTCTTATTCCTCTAGCATGGACTATGCACATGTACCTGTTAGTGGACTGACATGCTGGTCTATCAACATTTGCAATTTCTTCCCAAACTGAATGTGGAAACTGGTCACTTATGTATTACACAACATTCACACAGTTATATATATAGATATATATACAAGCCTTGATCAAAATACTGTATAAATTCTCAACCTGTAACATGTATTTTCTTGAGCAAAAAAAGGAGAAAAATTTACAGAAAATGCATTATCTTACAAAGTGGAAGATGAAAAGTGAACAATAGTTCCAAGAAAACAGAAATGGTTTAATTATAGTACTTTCAATAAAGAAACAGCAAAAGCAGAAATATGTCATTAACTGGGCATACATTGCATGTACATGTAATCATAAAAACACAGATACAGATAACGTTTAAGACACAAACCACAGTGTATGATGTACCGTAAAAACGGAAAATAGGAACAATTTTGGGGGGACATTCCCCCCCCCCCCCCCCCTATGATTGATGCAGACCTGGTTTATTTCGTTTCATTCATCTTGAATCAAAAAATAGATGGCTGCATTCCTAGGAAAAGAAAATGAAGTCAAAAATTCTTCTTCCACTTTTTGTTCCTATTCATCTCGTTTTAGAGTACACATGTATTTGCATCGCCATCACTTCTATTGACAATACTGTCTCTGAAATGATGTCATTCTCCATGAATGAGGGGTGAAGAAGAATAATGTATGAAGAGAGGAAGGGAGCAGTGATAGCAAAGGGGAAAAGAAAGAAAGGAAGAGTATTAGAAAAGTTGGGGTAATATTGAAGAGATAATAATAATAACAATAATAATAGTAATAAAAATAATAATAATAAATAATAAATAATTAATAATAATAATAATAATAATAATAATAATAATAAAAAACCGTTCTTGTATAGCGCATATCACATTATGAAATAACGTCTCTACGCGCTTCCAAAGGGTTGGGATATCATTACCCTGGTTTTAGCTCAGGCAGCCTTAATCAGCGCACAGTGCATTTCAAGGAATATATCCTGCCAGGTACCCATTTAACACCTGGGTGGAGAGTGGCAAATGTGGATTAATGTCTTGCCAAAAGACGCAAGTGCCGGGCTGGAATTCGAACCCTCAACCCTTGGATTGAGAGTCAAGTGAATGAACCACTATACCATGACACCTCCACATACAATGCACAATGCACATACAAGAACATTCAAAGGGTTAAAAAAAGATGACTGAAGAAAGGGAATGGTACAACATACAGAAAATGACTTGATACAGGTATACATGTACATAGAAAATAGGCTCAGACTTGCATCTACAAGTACATGTAGTTTCAAAGTATGTAGCCTAAAATATGAAACATTCTAGGCAATTGTAACTTCATCATTTTCATACATTTTCAGAAACCTTTACATATTCAATTACACGTAGCTACATCAGAATTTCAATATTTTCAATCTATACAAGGCTTTTGTAATAATTTGGTACGAAATTAGATATCAATTTTGTATAAATGTGGGTGTCCATGTTTGAGAATGATAAATCCTTTTGAAATGTGGGCATGAAGCAATTTATTGCAAGTTAAGTTTGTATATTTACATGATATCTACCACTAAAGGATTTATTCATAAATAAATATATATCAAACACATATTCATTCTCCATCAATCTCACTCTCTGTACAAGGTGGTCTGTACAATTTATACATAAACTTATTATTCATAATCACATATTTCTTTCCCAAACATAGTATAATGCAACTTAAGGTCTAGACATTGGACAGATACAAGTGTCATGTACATGTAAATGTTACTTCTAAATACACCGACCTTGACAAGAATATCTTGTCAAAACACATTCGTATTATTTTCAGTCACAACCCCAAATTTGGAAGTTATAATAAGTAAATAAAGATCTAATGCCATTGTGTAGGATGAATCGCCAAGCAAGAATTTGAATGCCTTTCTCCCTCCCCAGCCTGTTCAACATGGGTACCACTACCTCAATTAGAAGCAGATACATGCATCTGCAAATTTGGTGTAATGGGCATAAGAGCATTCCCATACTATGAGACACTGCATGTATCTGAACTTGGAAAGAATTGCTAAGGACTGATAAAGCCTTCCAGCACTAATCATTTGGAATCTGTAAGCACTACCGAGATGACCATACATAGCTTTGTAGCCATACGATATCAGAAAAAAAAAAGATTATTAAAGCATTAAAAATCACTCAAGTCCGACTCCCATCAGCAAAGGCAGAGATGGGAAGAGATGATTTGCTTTAAGGGTACAATATATAAATACATGATGCAGGTTAAGATATAGCTCTTCGCAACTTAAGCACAACACACCTTAGATGCTAATATTCAAATTACATGTACTGCCAGCTAAACACGTGCAATTCACTGTTCTTTAAAGCTAAAAAATGTAACCTTTCAACAAGCAATTGAGCTTTCAGATGCATGTCAAATGTACTAGAATAGAAATCAGCACATTCTCGATGGTAGATTTTGAAACTTTTCGTCCTCGAAACACTTGCTACCATTCCCTCATTGTGTTATTGTTCTCTGTTTTTATTCCATTTTTCTTCCAGTTTCAATCCATGCAGTTTCATTAATATGTCACACAGGTAAATATATAATCACCACCATATGCGAAGGGGATCTTTTTATTATCTTCAAAAAGCCGCATCAGGAAGATTTTTATTATGAAACAGATCCATACAAATATACAGAAATTTAGTCAAATAACATGCACTTGAAAAACAATTCCTTTGAAAACGGTAAATGGATCCTTACTACATGTAATTACTGTTACTGTATTTCCACATGCAGCCAACCCCCTCCCCCCTCCCCCCCCCCAAAAAAAAAAATCATAAACCATGGAAGGCCAACTAGGGCTCATATTCATTAAGGCAGACCAAGTTAAACCTGGTTTTACTTTAATAGTCCACTGTTTTATGGAGCACCAAGTGTCATGCTTTTAATTCCATACAAATTACTCTAGTCCTCTTATGAAATAATTGAAAATGTTTAATAAAGCCATGAAATAAAAGAAAAGAAAAATTGATTACTTAATGACATGATTTTGATTCTTTTGTTCGTTTAGTTACAGAATGTTTACTGTTAAGGGATGATGAGGTTGAATCTTGGCGCTCAATTAATCAGTGGACAACTTCACACCCACTTAGTCAGGGTTTAAACCTGGATAAAAGTTTATCCGTTTTTTATGAATACCAACCTGGGAGGTCGGTATTTGAGGTGCCATGCAACTGATGCAAGTAAATATTAAGATATTATTTCTCACATTTGAATTATCTCCTCTCTTTAATTGACTATAAATGTTATGATTTTTAGATACAGATTGGGGACTATAAAAGGGGAAATACATGTAGCTACAGAAACTTAAATATCATAGCGACTTTCAACTAAGCTTTCTTTCCTTTCTGAAAGAAATTGAAGGCTGAATGCTCTGTACACAATATTCAGAGAAAAATGAAACCTTAAGGTTTTCTCTAATTAATTACTAGATTATTTTACAGAGTTATGACATTCAATCCTTCATATCAAATCAATCTTGAAGGCATATCACCTACAGTATCAATTATATTGAGGATGAGACAAAAAGGGTCCTACTTGGACTTCAAGAAACACATCGCTTACTTCTATGGCCAAGGTCTCAATCAGAGCTTTAAACAATGCAATGCTCTGCCATGGAGCATATAATGTCTATCCGGAGACCATAGAAGTTCATCCATCTCCTTCAGCATGTCATAGACAACTCAGGGAAGAGAAACTAGCTTTTGGTAACTGCTCATTGGATCGGAGCTACTCTGAGAATTCCCTGTGGTATAGAAGGAAGTTGATAAGGGCCCTTGGTAGGGGTAGCTGCTGGATCTTGATTGATAAGTAACTAGGCTCGACTGGTTTATCTTTATATGCTGCTTCCTCCTCTTCTTCCTTCTCTCTCTTGATGCGTTGAAAGATGCCTTCATCGGAAATGCCACTACTTGACGATACATGGCTACGCAGATCATCATCCGCATCGCTACAGAGATCATCATCCACATCGCTACGGAGATCATCACCCTCATCTCGAAAATCGTCCTCCTCTTCAGAGTTGGTTGCAACCATTTCAGTATCATCCACTGTTGCCATGGCAGCATCCTTAGACGACTCTTCGGTTTTGGAGTCGTCCTCCATTGCATCCTGCACATCGACCTCGTCATGCGACTTGGAGCCGTTGGGGCCTGGAGTTGCTGATTTGGATTTACCGAGTCCATTACCGCTCTTTCCGTTCTTTCTCTCAACTGCCACGTCATGCCTCTCGTCATCACCTTCAACTTCTTCAGTAACATCTGTTGATTTGCCAGGTTGCTTTTCACTTGGTTCACTCTCACTTCTACGATTGTGTTGGCGTTTGCGCTCCTTCGGGAAGGAATTCCTAAACGCCCTCTTAATACTGAAACCAAATGCTCCCCCATTACCTCTCTGCTCACTTCTTTGACTTTCACTATTATCATCACTATCGTCCATGTCTTTGGATGTATCTGACTTTTGACTTGCCTTCTGTGAACCCCCTTCCTTACTTGACCCCTCTCCTGACCTATCCCTTCTATCCCTGGGTCTAGCACCATGTCCGTTATCATCCTGCCTTTCCCTCTCATCATCTGCATCATGCCATGCCTCCTCTTCCCCTTCCTCCTCCCTCCGGCTGCCCATGTGTCGGGTGAACAACGCAGCGTTTGTCATGAAGCGCTCGAAGCGGGCGCGATTCCGACTTCTCCGCGTGCCGTTCTCCTCCTCCTCCCGTTGCTGTCCTCCCACATCCCGACGTCGACTCCAGGGACCAGCATCAGCCCCCTCATCCATGGCGTCTTCTCCTTCCTCCTCCTCCTCATCGCCATCGACCATGAGTTCTCCAGCCAACTCCAGCATGTTGTTGACACTTCTGATCATGATGCAGTTGTGCATGAGTCTAGGAGGGGAAGGTTGAGATCGGGGTTTGCGCTGGGCCCTGGGGCGGGGCTTGGGAGGATTCTCCTTCTCGACAATGCGGCGTAGGTGATGCCGTATGTTAACACGGCAGACATCTTGGAGGACACGAGGCTGGACTTCAGCTGTTTGAAAGAGCAGACAAGAAGGTCAAACAGTTTAATTCAGGCTTCCGACTACCAAGAGACTACATAGAATTTTCTTGCACTGCCAGGTTATTTACTCTGTATAAAAGGTGTAACATGACTGTTCAAGAATTTTAAATTACCCGTTATTTTGCAGAAAACAAGTATATTTTTAAGCATTTAACTCCACTTCCTAACATGAAAACAAAGGAAACATACATTTTAAAAACACTTCTCTTTGAACAATTTCACGGAAGCTCCTTTGTAAAAAACTCTTATTTTTCAGGCATTCTAAGGATTTCAGAACCAAATCAAATTTAAAAAAAAAAAATCTTTAAAAAATCCAATATTTGATTTCACAAGGTAATCAGATATGACTTTTTAACTTAAAGTGTACCAATTACCAAAATATATTTTGTTCTGTATGTTAAGGGTTCTATATCGATATAGTATATTCAGAATATGAGCTTGAAAGGGTGATTCTATAAAGAGATACTGCAAGTTGAAATACACTCCCAATAAACATTACAGCGACTTGTGAGGAGACTAGTAAACGCACCGATACGCGCTAGTATTGAATAAGGGCCCACGCGGAACCGAACTTAGAGTTGGGTTCTGCGTGAAGGGGTTTTATGTTTTCTTTCATTTTCTTCATACTCCTTAACCATTAACCCATCTATAGAAGGCCAGGTAAAGTGTTATGAGGTTGATTTCATACATTCTAGCTATACACAAAACATTTTTTTAGGTGATTGGTACACTTTCAGTCTGATTCATGATGAGGAGGTTCTCAGCTTTAAATGATATTTACATCTAACTCATCAGAATTTGATATTCCCAATTATAACCCACTGATTGAAGAATGTCCATTCCCAAATAACGTTAGTTTTGAGAAAAGGGCATTTCAAGTTTGGAGTCTATTGAAGCACTCTGACTCACGAGGTATACATGTACGTGTATGATGAAAGGAGATAAAAGCATATATATTTATGAGCAATTTCTCTGAAAGGATTATCAGATTGTCCTAAAACTTGGCACACTAATTTCACAAAACTTCTATCCATTATTATGCCAAGTATCAACGCAACAACTGACTCTATTTTAAAGTAACAGAAGATTAATATGAGACCAGTAGCCAGGGTCGTAAAGAGAAGGAAACTAAATTAATAGAACAAATTCCAGATCAGATGAACATAGGTGTACCAATAACCTCATAAATATACCACTTACACATTATTCAGTGCTTGGAATTTAATACATAAATGAAAGATTTGACAATGCTGATCAAATACACCTTTAACCCATTCGAGACAATTGACCACATTTTGTGGTTTGGCTCAATAACTTTTTATTCAGAGCTCTAAAAAATATACCAGATACATGAGTAGAAAGAGTAAAAATTTCTGCACACACTATGTCCATTTTTGTTGCATTACCATATTGCATTTGATGCCAGGAATTTTGAATAGGAGAATAAGTTTTAAAATCCTTAAATTGGCAACACATGGAGAGATTCAAAATCCTAATTTTTTATCAAAATTGGCAATTTTTTCAACTTTTCGACAAAATTCCTAACCATGTGTATTATTTTCAAAGACATTACACCTTATTAGAACCATGTAGCACTTAAAGAAAAATATTATTGTTGCCAATTTGAAGATCAAAAAGTGATCAATTTAGCCCTTAACTAATTCCTGTCCTGAAAGCTTTAATATCAAAAAGCTTTTATAACTGAAAATCAAAACATGTGACTTTTCATTGGTTTTGTGGTGCACGGTCAGATACCAGAGCTCCACCACACTAACTCTTTTCGTAGGGGGTCTGGATTGCAACTTTAAAGGGTCTGTATGCATGAGTCCTATGTAAAAATGTTGAAATTTTGGCGGTTCGGACTGGTATTTCGGGGGCCTGGTTAATGTCAAGCCCTGCATGTGATCAATAAAAAATCAGGGTTTCACTGAAACTTGCTTAATGTCAGTTCTATTTGTCCTTTCCCATCAAAAAAAAAGAAAAAAAAAAGTACACCTCAAACCAAGTAAAAGGAAAATCGACATTTCAACATTTTTCAAAATTTTTGAAATCTGACTCAATTGTATCTATTTGTAAATTTGTTTTTTGTGAATTCATAACAGTGAAAATCAAATTTCCAAATATTCATTTTATATTTCAATATCAATTTAAGACAAGTATACATTTACATCTTGCGGCTTGCTTTGAAGAAAATAAGCCACTAACCGATGACTTCATTGTGACTCTGATTCTACCTCAACTTACGTGGATGGAAGGCTTGAAATGTCTCTCCCTCTGCCAACGAGGGCAGTATGAGGGGGGCAAAGGATACCGCTTTCAGGTTCTTTGTGTGCCAGCTACTCTGCCCTGTTCGCCTAATTTGAATCAACTGTTTTGTGTTTGGGAACGATTGATCAGTGATCAGGGGAAGGAGCGAGCGGGAGACACCGGATCGGGTCGAGATATTCACACCGAGAAGAGAGGAGAGATTGGGCGGAGAAAACAAGAACAGAAACAATTTGGCAGTGGCTACTTATACAGGAAATGATCAGTTTGTCACCTCGCGGACAAAGGGAATAAGAGCCATGCATTGTAAATGAGCAGTATTCCCTTTTTCCTTCGATGCAACAATTTTGGTGATTTCACCTGGGCCGATAATTTTGGCAGCTTTGAACACAATGGTCTATCCATATTATGACACGAACCTCACTTTCTCTTGAAAATTCCATTCAATATCCTTGATAAAGAATTACTATCAAACACTTCTGACAAAATGTAGAACTGGGAAGTGTCATACAATTGATGCATAACTGCTTTTGGGAGGAAAACTTGGGGTAATTCTAGCCAAGTGTTCATGTGCATTTTATACAATAGAGATTGAGATACAGTGGTCAAGATACAAGGAGACAATTGCGTTGAAAAAGTGCAAAATAGAAAACATGACTGAGTTCACTCATTTTACTTCATATGTTTGGCATGCATGGAAACAGATCAATGCATGATCACCAAAGAGTCGGAAATTGGCAAATGTATCATGAGCAAGGAATGGAGCGAAGTCGGCCAGATTGGTCCAGAACATCAGCCCAGATGTCAACACCGTACATGAAAAACACACTGAGATACAACGCTTGACTTACGAAGCTCAACTGCTGCCAATTTGCTGTACTCGTTCTGCGCCGGTTCTTGCAACGTGGCGAAAGAGACCGAGAGGAGGTTTTTGGTCTCCCACGTGTATTGGCCAGTGCGAGTGATTTGCACCAGCTATGGAACAGGGTGGGTAAGTTGATGAATGGAGGGACACCAGAAAGATAAAATAATTGCATTAGTCTTCTTTATCCTTTACTCATCCAACCACATACAAATACTTAAACACATTTCTGCATTTTTAGTATGGTTCTCTTCTCTCCACACCACTCAATTCTTGGTATTCGCAATACAGTACGCCACCTACTGGATGCCATAATTAGGCCAATTTCCATAAATCTGCGCTACAGCGTGTCCATTTCACCCACTGTGTGTATTTTATCCACGGGTATTTCTCAATATTTTTTAGTTCTGAAGTGTGAGAATTCTGATGCTTCACAGATAAAAAACATTGCAAAAGTAGAGGGAGCATTCAACAAAAATTGTCCAAATATCGCTAGAAAATATGCGGCATCTATGGTATACATTGTTTACAGCTTCGTGTTGTCGACTATTTCCCATATTAAGGCATTGTGTATTTCGGCCTGTACATTGCACCAGATAGGTAGCGCACAGTAATGCGAATACCAAGAATTGACTTCTATCAAAATGGTTGCTAATTACCTTAACCCATAGAGGTAGAAAATATTCAAAATGTCTTAATGAATCAGCTCTGTCTCCTCAAATTAGCAACAATTGTTCCTTTCTTTCACTCTGACAAAATTGGCAATGTTTTCAACTTTTTGACAAAATTCCTAACCACGTCTATTGTTTTCAAAGACATTACCCCTTATTAGAACCATGTAGCACTAAAAAAGAAATATTATTGTTGCCAATTTGAAGAACAAAATGTGATCAATTTAGCCCTTAAATAATTCCTGTCCTGAAAGGGATAACAATGTTCTTCAATTTACATGTACATGTATACCGTCATTAACGATGGTGGGGGCATAGGAAGAGTAAAAAGTAAGGATCTGATTTTATACAGAAAAGGCAAGAAACAAGATAAATTTCATGTGCTTTATTTGATGATCAAGATTTTTATGAATAAAGCAAGAAAAATCAAATCGTATCCCAAGGGTTAAAGACCTTTGGCAAATTTTGTACCTCTGTGGGATAAGGTAAAATGGACAATGTAGCAGCCATTTTGAAAGAAGACCAATTCCACAAGCCATATCCGTGAGCAATAAACTGGAGCTCTTTAATTGTAGAGGTCATGTTACATTTTATCACATGTGTACATGTATCATACATGTATGTGTTATTTCATGTATATGCACATTAATTTACGAGGACATATAGGTGAAGGTATGTAAATGTATTTGGGAATTACATGTCACGGCATATTGAATGCTTCATGATGAAAGTGAAACCCCCAAGAGTAATTTAGAAAATGACAGAGGAAATGCATGGTTGGGTAAATTTTATATCACTTGGGTGCATAGACTTGCCTAACAAACATACATGTATATGTATACATGTGTATACCACAGAGAATTTCATTAGTACAAATTTAATTATCACAAAGAAATTAAAACTTGCAAAAATAACATCATTTATATGTACATCATTCTAATACTTCAAAGAGATGATTATCATCAAGATAAAGGTATGGTAACAGAGACAATAAAGAAAGAGAGAGGAATGAGAGACGGTAGGGGTGAGATAAAGGTGATGAGAGAAGGGATATGGGAGAGAAAGCAAAAGAAAGAGGGAGAGTGGGAAAAGGAGAGGAGAGAATCATATATAATGTGTGAGAGGGAAAATGACAGAAGAGAGAGAGAGAGAGAGAGAATGGGAGAGTAGGGAAATCACGAAAGGAACATCCACAGTGAGAGGAAGATAGAGAAAGACAAAGACAGACCGGCACAGTGACAGAAGGAAAGAGGGAGAGAAAGAAGGGGAAAGTTGGTGAGGGAGAGGCCTAGATGGAGATAGAAAAAGGAGGGAGATCAAGAGAAAAAAAAGATAGGAAAAGCGATATAGAGAGGGAGAAAGATGACCAACCTGATCTTCTAAAGGCATCACAAGCACCCCTCCCATCTTGAGAAGGTTCTTCATGTAGTTCTCGTGTTCAGGAGGACAAGCTGCTCCACAGTACACCCTGTCATAGCACCGACAGCCAGAGCCCAATAACAGACAGTTCCCTGAAGAAGATAAAAAATAGTTCCAATAGAGGATAGACTAACATACCAAACAGAGTTGATGAGATCATTCTGGTGTTGTAAGACACATGCTCCTGCGACAATCGCTCCACCGTCAATTTCCTGCACTAACCAACTTCCGAACTCCAACCCTGGGCCCAACACTATACCTAATCCTGATCCTAGCATTATCCCTAAACCTAACTGAAATGCTAGATCCGACCCTAACCCTATACCTTTGACAAAATAAAGCCTGGAATAATGTCGCTGGAGCAAAAGTCAAATCACTACTGCAGAAGTGTTGTGGTCTAGAAGATGCGTCGGGGAGAGTGAATTGAATTCGCGGTTCCACACCCAGCTGCGTCACTAATGCAATACTTTGCATTTCTCCATAATTTCATTCGCTGTGCAGAGTCAAAAAGAGATGCCTTCCAGTAAGTCTCGGTACCACAATTACTTTGTCACTAAACTTATAGTAGCCTCACACTCACCTTTTATAAAGACTGGCTCACAGAAGTCATACAGATCGACAGATGGTGACCTACTGAGAAACAGCTGCAGGCGCCCGTTGGCATAGTCGATGACATCTTGGTGAATCTCAATACCATGGTTGACACCGTTTGAACCTGGGGGACAATAAAGAAATGCTTAGCATTAAGAGGACAATGACTTCAGAATGATACTAGCTACAAATGTATTTGGAGTAGTATAATTACACTAAATACTAAAGCTTTCCCCATCCAGTGACTCAAGAAGGAGTATACATTCCAAGAAGATTGTCTTCTGTGTGTGTGTCACATTACAGCAAGAGCCTTTTCATTGCGCATGGAATACATACAAGCTTCCATGAAAATATACCTGTGATAATTATAACAGTTACAAAAAGACCTTTCCATGAATTTAAGAACTCTGTTTCCAGATAAATGGTCTTTTAAAACAGAAGATGCTAGAATATCAAAAGATTACCTACACTTTGCTCATGTAGCAGGAAAAATAATTATATATTTGTATCATACAGGTTTGTTTTAACAAAGCAGACATATCTGGCAACATACAAGGCTTAGACCTGGGTGTTGATGTTGGGTTTCAATTGACCTGGTCTAGGTTCTCATTTCATCACTGAACTCCCCAATGACGAGACCAACCATGGTACTCAGGTACCCTGTACCACTCGCTAGGTTGACTAGAGGATCACTGAACTCACCAATAAGAAGGCCCACCATGGTACTCAGATAGCCTGTCCCGCACCCTAGGTTGACTAGAGGATCACTGAATAACAAGGCCCCCCATGGTAATCAGGTACCCTGTCCTGTATCCTAGGTTGACTAAAGGATCACTGAACTAACCAATAAGAAGGTCCACCATGGTACTCAGGTAGCCTGTCCCGCACCCTTGGTTGACTAGAGGATCACTGAATAACAAGGCCCCCCATGGTAATCAGGTACCCTGTCCCGTATCCTAGGTTGACTAGAGGATCACTGAACTCACCAATAACAAGGCCCACCATGGTACTCAGGTACCCTGTGCCACTCCCTAGGTTGAGGAACGAGAGGCCCGGCTCCAATTTTAAGGCCTCCATCACCTCTGAGTAGATACATGGAGCTGACAGGTGGATGTTACCATGCTTCCATGCTAAGTCCTTGTAGGCACTGTCCTTATGTCCTGACAAACAAACAAATAAATGAATAAGCAAAGATTATATTTGAAATGTTGATCTGTCAGAGCAGAAAAATGGAGCATACAATTGACAGCTGTCACATTTCAGGCTATACATGTAAGTCAACAGAAGGTGGATCACTAGGCATACAGTACATGTATATCAGGGCTTCCAATCTCTGCTGCAGCACAAGCTTTTTTGGGCAACATATTAATCTACATTTGCCACACTCGACCCAGGTAAGATAAACAGGTACCGGGTCCGGGTAGAATAATTCCATGGCATGCACTGTATGGTGGTGATGGTCGTTGGAGCTGAAGCAAGGAGTAATAATTTCCATAATTTAAACCATGGGTAAGGTATAAACCTCTGTAAGCGTACTAAGCGTAAATAAGCGCACATTGCCCATGCATGCACTCAAAGAAAACACATGATTGGATCTGATTCCGTGCGCACGTAAGCTTAAAAACCCCAGGAGGGGGTTTAAACCATGGTTTAAACCAAACCTCCTTTGTGAACTCAGGCCTTTGGGAGCATATAGGGACTTAACCATCATACATAAACATGTCATACAATACACTATACAACAATAACAGAAAAATATTATTAGTATTAAAGTCCTTCGCTGCTCGCATGACTGTCCTGGGAACCACCAAAAGAACAACAACAAAATGTTTCAACGATGTATTCTCTGAGGCTTTCACAATTTGAAATCTCAGTATATCTCATTAGATGCAAGGTAAGCAATTATATACACTACACACAGCCTGTTATTCTTGTTCTTGACTGGTAATATGATATTACAGAAGCAAATGATCACTTGAAATCATTTAGAATTTGGACAAATAAGACTGGGCAACTGTAGCTAGAGTTGGAAATACATGTACATGTACATGTACATGGGTTTCCCACAAAGGGTGGGGGCAAGATCACATCAATGTTACTCAATATAAAATTCCAAAACATATGCTGCACAGTACATTTACCTTTTACTTGTAACGGTATGGTTTTGTAACGGTATGGTTTATCAGTATTCATTGGAATGCCAAATGAACCTGTGTCTAATAGGGAGCATACATGCCTAAATTTACATCAGGACTTTCATCAGTTGAGTTCATTTCTAGAATGACACCATGTTACAGGTATATGTACATCACATCGTATGTAGTCATCCATTTTCTATTTTAAGGCTTGCCTTGATTATCAAAGGAAATATTACACTATTGATTTGGTGATAAAAGCAAGGTCAGAAGAATACATACTTCTTGTCTGCTGTGAGCCAGAAGGGCATTGACTCATAGACATTTCTACTATGATAATCTTCCAATCTGACATAAAGAGAATGAGAAAGCTCACAAATTATTTTTTACCTTTCCCATAACTCAACCTTCTTTTAAAAAAACTCTGTGGTAAACCACAGCCTTTTACCACAGCATATTTGAACAAGGCTTAATAATAACTTTTCACAAGTGGACAAATGTCAAAGTTGTTTTGACAATATTATGGCTAGAATTAGCCATCCGAGTGTTTTCCTGTTTTGACTCTTTGTCAATTCATTCATTTACATGTTTTCTTTTAATATTCCATGCCTACATGTACGTGCATTTCCGGAGAGATCTGCTAATAATGCAGCGGTGAGTATTCATGCATCAACTAAGAAAATGCTTACATGTATCTTCTTATCAAATCTTACGAAACAGATGGCATGTACACATGTACATGTACATAGGAATCATCACTTTGTTTCAATCTTTAGAATAAGAAAATGTTACGAATATGGATGTTGGCTTTTCATTAATCCAACTGAATTTACTTATTTGGTATCATGTTGTAGAGTGCCCTTTTAAGATGAAAGCGTAATTGAACAAGACTCTCTGTAGACAGTCATAAATGATGTACTTTCACAATGCAGGAAGAACATTCAAGCATTCACTGGATGTCAAAAATTACTCCCTGCATGAATTGTCATGCATCCTGACCTTTACGGCACAGTACTGCAATATCGACAACATACATTACACATATATCTTGTAGGTGTTTGAGTTACTGGGGGTTGATTTTATTAAAGTACATTGTGGAAAAGCCTCTTTGTCTTTTCCAGACACCACCGAGGGTTTTCACTCTACACAGGCTGCCATTTTCTTATCTTTTTTTCTCCAGGAGTTTGAGAAGTTAGAAAAAGTTGCATGAGAATTGAATTGTCTAACAGAGATCAAATTCATAAAGTTTGAATAGGAAAGTATTCTATCAAGGTAGTTTAGCGAAATGCGATGGCGCATAAAGACGCGGGAAAGACGCAAAGAGGAAAATTCCTATTTTTATCTGTGCTTCGAAAATTAGAATCAGACATACATGTATCTGAGTAAAATTTTTCATATTATTTTGCTTAAAATTGTTTAAATCTAGGTGAATACGAATTCTGCATCCTAATATTTTGGTTCTGCCTATATAGAATAAAATTTTAATTTTGAATTATTTTGCCATATATATAATATAATATGCGTCTTTCCCACGTTTTTACGCGCCACAACGTTTTGCTATTAAGCTACATGTACCTAATGAAATTTAGAAACCTGTCTGCTGGCCATGGATTTAATTTGTGGAATAAAACACATCTAATACATTTTGAGAATATTTATATGAGGTCAACTATGACTGATGCCAAGAAAGGTGGAAAACAGCAGTAGGAGATGGATACATCAATAGTTCATTTTATCCTGACAAACCTGACAAGGCAACCTTGCATGTGATAATAAATGACAATGGCCTTTCAAACCCTCTCAGCTCTGTCACCTTGTTAACAAGCTTGATAATATGAGCCAGTCCACCTGAGAGTCAAATTTGTCAGTAGATTCTATCTTGTTCGCTTTTATTACATGTAAACATACTGTATGTACATGTACACCTTATGGCCATGACAAGTAAACTTCAAATTTGCAAATGATTGTTTAATTGCATGTACAGTGAAGTGTACAAATACGGGGCTAATAATTCAGTTTTTAAAATTCAATTCAATTTTATTCATTTATTTTCCATAATATTTCAAAATATGAATGTTGAATGTATTTCTGTATTCAAACAGAAATGTATCCAGTCATTTACGTTTTTGTATAATCTCCACACTCTTTTTTTTTTTTTTTTTTAATACCATACCAACTGAACCACAATAGAACTTCAAAAGGTTTCAAGCATTTTGTGGGGGATAAACCTTTCCTTAAATGAATAATAAGTGCTTCAAGTCAAATTCATTTAGAAGAGCAATAATAACAAGAAATACAGCATTTATAATGCACCATCGATCTACATGTAGTACACTATTCTGAGGTGCAATAAATGTACATGTAGAGCTTTAAAGAAAAGAAATTTCCACCAAACTTTGCATGGTATTATTCAAATTTTATCAGCATTTAGAATTTTAAACTTGTAATCTGTTATTTCCTCCTTTGTGCTTTTCTTTTATCCATCTTCTCTCCTTTCCCAATTTTGACATTCTAGACTTCCTTTCCTTGATATTCACAACATACACACTAAGAAAAAAAGTACAATTTTGCACCCTTCAAATGCAACACTGGCAGCACCTTTTTGGGTGCAACTTTGCACCCTAAGAAGCTTTTTGCACCTTTAAGGGTGCAGTTAGCTACAATTTGAGTGCAGAGTTGTACCCTTTAGAAAAGGTACAAATTTGCACCCTTTTGGATGCAAACGTTTCTGCACCCTTAAAGGTGCAAAGTTGCACCTTTTAGGATGCAAACGGGCATTAAAGGGTGCAAACAAGAACAAAAAGGTGCATTTTTGCACCCTTTTCATGTAGGGTGCAAGATTGCACCCAAAAAGGTGCTGCCAGTGTTGCATTTAGGGTGCAAACTTGAACCTTTTTTTCTTAGTGTTTACAGTACATGTAGATGTATGTACTTTTCTCTTTTTTTCCTCAACTTCTTCCTTAATTCTTATCCTGGCTTTCCTCAAACTTTTGCCCTTTTTCGCCCTTCCTCCTCCCTTATATGTAAATTGTTTATTCCTCAGGGCCCGTATTCAATTCAATACTTAAGAGTGAAATATGAGTAGTTTACTTAGTTTTCGGCTGAGATAAAATACTTAAGCAATTTTGGTATTCAGTTGAATCTTTTGGCTAAGTATTTTACCCTAGGTCTAAGACAGCTCCCTAGCAGACTTAAACCAATTACTTGATTGGCAGGTATGTGGCTTTCATACATACGCGCAGTAGTATAAGCTGCGCACAAGCAAACCATGTAAGCGCGCATCTACTGTGATGCATTTATTGCGCATGATTTTGGACAGGACATGTGACGTCACAATGGATATCAGTAAGTATTTTGCCTCAAAGTCGGGTTACTAAAGAAAAATACCTTAAAGTGATCTGAATACGAGTTAAGCCATTTTACTTAGCCGAGTTAAATACTTAGTAATTTACTTACTTAATGCGCGTTTTTAATTGAATACCGGCCCTGGTTCCTTCTTTATTCTACCCCCCCCCCCCCCCCCCCCCATCACTGCTGTCTCACACTTTTCACATCATATCACGGACATCTTTTCCATTTTATTGTTCGTTCTCCTGTTTTGCATTGATTTTCTTTTTTATTCATCCCTTGTTCCACATCAAGCTCCTCTCTATCATTCTTTTTTTTTTCTTTTTCCCCCCATTTTCGTTCCTTCTCCTGCACCCATCATCATCCTTCTCTTCTTCATCCTTTCCTTATTCCTCCTACTGTATCTCCTTCAACTGCTTTAAAGGTAGTCCACCCTGATTTACAAGTTGGTTTTTAAAGAAGCAGAAAAATTAAAGAAACATATCAGTGAAGGTTTGAGCAAAACACAATAAGAAATAAAGTTATGACATTCTGAAGTTGTAATCAATCAAATACAAAATGGCAACTCTGTAACGTATCTTGCGAGCTCCTCTCCCATTTGCCCTATACCCCCAAAATCATTAATTTCCATTTTTTCTAAAGAAAATATTCAACCATACATGCACCTTTATAGATGTAATCACTGCTCATATGTTTTTTTTTCACAAAAGGAAAAAAAATTAAGAAAATGAAAACTTATGAGATTTTCTGTACTGAGCAAATGGGAGAGGAGCTCGCAAGATACAGTATGTAACAGAGTTGCCAATTTGTGTTTGATTGATTACAACCTCAAAAATTCCAAACTTTCTTATATACTATTTGATTTTGCTCAAACTTTCACTAATCTGATTCTCTCATGTTTCTTCTTTTATTCAAATCAACTTAATACCAGGGTGCACTTTCCCTTTAAGTTTACAAGCCAATCCTTTCAAACTTGACAGGGTCGGTTTTGGTTTGTACCCATGTTACTATAGATTGCAATCAGCAGAGAAATGACCTGCAAAAGAAGTTTGTTGTTCTATGTACTACACTCGTATTGATATGTTCTGTGGACATTATCAACACAGATCTAGTCAAATATAAACATTCTTTGAACTGGCATACAATCTTTGAAAATCACCTTCATAAAGTAAGCATGAGTGAAGAATCTGTATTCTTCCATTATTTTGTAGGTATATTATGTGATTGAAAATTTTAAATGCATATCATGCTTTTTACACTTGCAAAATTTTGCTTAGTCTTGTACTATCAGTGGGGCTGAACGAGGATTTAGCCCCACCGATAGTACGGAACTAAGGTTAGCCCACTTTCTGTTCACATTGCATTTTACCAAAGTGGGCTAACTACTGTACACAACAGTGCAGGATTACTTTAGCCCTGGAAAAAAAGCAGGGTTAGCCCCACAAAAGGTGGTGCTAAACGTAAAAAGGTGGGGCTACATTGTAAGTGCTCTGGCTAGGGAGATACATGTAGTACGGGACTAAAACTGCAAATGAGAAAAATAGTCTGGGGTTAAGAATAGTACAGGGTTAAAAAAAAACAAGTGTAAAATGCCTACATGTATATATGAAGAACTTAAAAAGGAAAATGAGGAAATATATTCCAACCAGCTAAAATGTCAGATCTATCAGAATCATACAGGATAATTTCAATTTCATTTTCATTTTTGTCACATTTTGTCACATAATTGTCACATTTTGGGAGTCATTGTAAATCTAATTACATGTATGCACTTACATGTACATGTACGTAGACACAGTGAACCTTAACCTTTTGAAGGCCAAGCCTGAGATATGGACTGGACTCTATGAAAAATGGGTGTTATACCAAAACCAATATTGTTTTCAACGGGTTAGGACTTTTGACTGTTCTTGTATTGTGTCAAAAATGTTGATATACATGTACATGTACATGTACTCCACATATCTCTGATGACAATAACAATACCAATAACTATGAAAATAATATTAACAATAACGATAGCAATAACACTGGTCTATGTAGAAAAGATAATGGATATCGGTGTTGCTTACCACTTTATACTAATGAGCTTTTTACCATCAATTTTCTCAGATCCAATGTACATGTACATGTACCTTTTCAACATACTGTAGACTGATTTTATTGGACTAACATTATTGTTTTCTGTGATATGTGACTAGCTCTTCAATCATAATACTTCCATGAGAGCATAAAATATTCCTATAAATAGCACACTGATCTCTATAACATAATTTATGGCTGTAACTTCCTTGAACATATATATCGCTTGATTTCTAGGTTTACGCTATAAGTACATGTACATGTAGGCCCTAATACAAGACTACAAGCACAATTTTAAAATTGACACTTCGAAACAAAACAGATGAAAACATTGTGTCTTCTCTGGGGTCAAGCCTAAATCAGCTTCATAATGGTTGCAGTGCTATTAACACTGTACATGTAGTTCAGAGCTTGCAAGATGAAGCAATCTTTAGTTCACAACTCAGTAGAGCTGAATGGAATTCAATCTTTAATTACTGAAGTTATTGTAAGCGTAAATGTGATTAATAACAAATTACAGTTCCAGTATTTTCTTTTATGCTTATGTTGAACATATTGTGCAATCACTGGGCCTTGTGGCAGATTAGCCCATTGTTTAACCATATCAAGTAAAGTATATTGTGCTACAAAAGTGCTTGCTCCAATATTTTATCCACAACACTAAAAGAACAAAATCAGGAACAAAAGCAGAAACAAATTAAATACAAAAGAAACAAAAACAACACACAAAAACAAAACAAAAATAAAAACAAAACAAGACAACAACATTTTAACACATTTGATTATTAAGAACTCAATATAACAAAAACGAATATGAGAATGAAGTCTGAACATTTTTGAAGGATAAAAAATCAAGACTATAAAAAGTATAAATTTTGTGTACCGTATTTTCCGGCTTAAAGGCCGCACCGCCGCAAAGGCTGCACCCCAACTTTGACAACTCATTTGGGGAAAAAAAAATATGGGGAAAAATCAGAAGCATAAGAAATGTTGCCCCCTAAAAATCATAGATCTACAATGAAAAAACAATGGCCAAACTTTTTATTGTATTGACTTTCTGTAGACGATTATTTCTAGATGTCTTTGCTTTTATGTCATTAAGAATTTAAAAAGAGAAAGAGAATCTGACGAAGCGTACTGTTCGCAAACACGTACATCTCTGTAGACTAGTACTACGGTACGTGCACAGTTTCCCTACTATAAAAGTTTGACTACGAACGGGACTATCAACCATGAATGCAACTCGCAAATTGAGGCTCAATCACAAACGAAATTGGAAAGGAAATGTTTCCTCCACTCTAAAAAATCGTTAAGAGATATCTTACATGGGTGCATATTCCATCAAAGTTCCCCAAGTGATTTCCAAAGACAGAAAATACATATACAGCATGATGGTTTCGAAGAGGTAATTGAAAACGTTGTCACAACGATTTGCAAGCTGAAACAAGTCCTTGCCATGACCAAAAATCGTAAAAGGGAAGATAGGACACTCTTTCGATTTTGTACCGGGTCCGATGTAACGGCCAGGGGAAGCGAATGAGGCCACTTCCGTTACATAAAAATAGGTGGAGTGTCGTATCTTCTCTTTTAAGATCTTTGCCATGACCTACAATGTAGGATAACGCGCATGCCACATGCGCTATGAAAATCCACTGCGATAACTGACCGTTCTCCATACAAAATACACACATCTCCGCGAAGGACCCTGCGAGGAAACGACCGCGCTGAAATAGCGCGGAGGTGAAGGGGTGCTATCTCTACACATACGAGGGGTGCGCTCAAAAGACAAATTAAAACTTATAGAGCGCCTTTGTAGTGCT
Source organism: Heliocidaris tuberculata (assembly GCA_025618425.1). Taxonomy (NCBI): domain Eukaryota; kingdom Metazoa; phylum Echinodermata; class Echinoidea; order Camarodonta; family Echinometridae; genus Heliocidaris; species Heliocidaris tuberculata. The sequence goes on from CM046841.1 coordinate 23,200,578, forward strand.
GTAACGTCCATTACAACAGCTCATGGTACAGAAAATACTTTTGGCTCTTTGACACTACCATAAATCGACCCGGGAAGAAAATTCGGGTATTTTTCGAGGCTGATTTCAGCACGTTACTCAAGCTCGTAGGAGTGCTTTGTCAACCTCGGAAGACCATACTAGGCCGTGCTTGTACATGTAATTATATTAATGACATATTGAGTTATTAGTCCTGAAATATATATTCATGAATGAAAATGTTTCAATACTTGAAAGATAATTACATCGACAGAGAGAGAGCACAGGCTAACTGTAGATCTAACTGTCCCGTCAATTCCAATACGTGTGGATTAGACCAGGGTTTTGGAGGCGGTTTGTTTTTGTCTGTTGCTGCTTATAGGCCGCATCCAGACTTTGCGATCATATTTTGGGTGAAAATACCGCAGCCTTTACGTCGGAAAATACGGTATCAATAATTAACTCAGAATATATGACATTTAAGAATTCTAATTCACAAGTTGTGTTATTAATGACCACAACAACATGCTTACAGTACCAGTACTGCACATCTCAACTTTTCATTAGCAATTGTTTGTTAATCTCTTCTTTTTCTTTCTTTTTTTTTTTTTTTTTTTTTTGGGGGGAGGGGGGGTGTTGTCATCTTTTAGAATGCTTATCCCCCCCCACCCCGGCGACTCTTAGTGTCAAGAAAAAATTGAACTCTGCTTCCCTGAAAACTCATCTTTTTGGCTCTTTAGATCCTGCTTTGTGGGTACTCTAACATTTGACCTGTCATTAGCTTTGGCTCTCTATGTATTTCATCAACATACAGAATTGTGATTAAAGGGTGTTCAGTTGGGTTTAGGGTTAGATACAGTGTTTGGTCCAGGTTTGAAGCTGAAATTCAGTTAGCGTAGGAGACTGACCATGCTGCATGGAGCACGTGTTGTGCAACCGCCTTGTGGCCTTACCTGCGAGATAGTAGTCGCCTCTGTCCACAGCTCTAAAGACATCCTCAACGAGGTTAGATTTGATGTAGTCTGCATCCTTGAGGTTGTCCACCAAGTGGTCATTGTTAACCCCTGCACTCACTGCTCCACCCATCCTGAGACAGAAACAAAGGAGTAGTATACTGTTACAATAATACAGTAACAGCAACAACAATACAAACACTTACACATGTACATTGTGCCATCTACAGTATCAAGTTGAAGATAAAGTTAAGTTCTGGGCCCCGTTTTATAAAACTTTTTATTATTTAACTGCTTCATATCTACGACAAATTCGCTCTCAGCCAATCAAATTCAAGGATTTCAGTAGCTTTAACTTGCTATTGACAATAACTTTCATGAAACGGAGCCCTGGTCATGCGACTGCATTGTGAAATAAACTGTCTAAAAGCAATAGACTGGTTCGGTAATGTAATTCAAATTTTATAGATACCTTTCAAACAAAGGTTGTTCTTGACAACCTGAAAGCTTGCCAGAGTCTTGGTGGACATAGCAACAAGTAAAGTAGGCAAACTGGATTCCAAGCATTGAGGCTCATTTGTAAAAAGCAGGTTAATGGAATAGCTCATCCCTTCATGTAGGTGCTCAGAGAAGAAATATGCATAAATTTGTATGCATAAATTTGTATACATTACAGAAATGGTCTATTGGGAAAGGTTGATCATGTCTAGAACACAAGAATTGGTGCATACTGTGAGGCATTGGGATACCAAAAATAATAAGAAATTGACCCATTCTCATTGAAAAGTACATGCACTGCACACAGAAATGGGTACATGTATGAGACTGCAAACAGCTGTTGCATGAATGTTTGATACAAACACTTCAGCTACTGCTCGTCACATTTCCAATACAATGTACACATATACATGTAAGGGCATTGAAGAGCAATACTTTTCAGGGGACACTTCTATTATAAAAAATAACTTAAGGAGTATAAAAATGTTCAAACATTTATTTTTTACCTTTACCAGAACTCAACCCTCTCTATTCTGAGGCACAGTATTATATTATCCTAGCATTTCCTTGATAAGGAGCTCAAGCAATAGACCGGTTCTGTAATGTATACAAATTTATGCACACTTCTTCTCTGAGCACCTAGTGACGAGCTATTCCATTAACCTGCTTTTTATAAATGAGCCTCAATGCTTGGAATCCACTTTGCATGTACATTACTTGTTGCTATGTCCGGCAAGCCTCCGCAAGCTTTCAGGTTGTCAAGAACAACCTTTGTTTGAAAGGTATGTATAAAATTTGCATACATTACCGAAGCGGTCTACTGAAAGTAATTTTCCTACCGGTGTACCCATTGGCTTCACCCGGGTCAAGAGTAGCAAATGTAGATTAATGCCAAGCTAAAGCCCACGGATGTTAGAGCTGCTGGAGAGCATGAACTATCAATGCCAAAACCTACATATATGTATACATGTACAGTAGAAAATAGAAGTGCATGATAAATTCACTAATCGAGCTGCACATACATGTACATACATGTACGGCCAGGGGTCCTAAAGCTACATGTACGCACCCCACAAATACATGCAATGCGACGCGTTCAATGCGCCAAATTTCTGCTATAACTGCAAGACGAGGATATCATTGAGGTTTGCCAAAAAATATTAGTAATTTTCCTTTATTTTTGTGATAGTGTCATTATTTAGAAATCAGGGTGCAATTTACATCAGTCAGCTTCAAAATCAAGATTTGCATTCATTTACTTCGTGTGCCTAGATTTAGGACCCTATCATTTTCTCGAACAAAATATAACATGGGTACCATTATCTACTTGAAAATGTTTGTCATCAACATTTGTTTGCCCAAATATTCCTAACTATTCAACTTCAGCATATAGAACCCGGGTGAATAAAGAAATTCACATAAACCGCTGAATTAAATGGGTTTTTTTCAGCCAATGAAAACAAAGTGCATAGCTTTCGGTCCGAGTGCATATAATATCTCTCCCTTTTTGGCTGTTGATTAAATTTTAAAACATAAAGTTAATCTACATGTAGATTAACATAAAGTTAATCTCCATGCAGATTAACATAAAGTTAATCTACATGTAGATGTATCTAAAGTAGAGAATTTGTCTGACACGTTTCAAAGAATTCTGAAGAATAATTTCGAAGAAAAGGGAGGAGGAGGAGGAGGAGGAGAAGAAAAAGATAGTGGTTAGCCTCCTGTCAATGCCTGGCAAATCAATGTACATACAGAGTCAAAGAACAACAAATGATACAATTACAAGAAGGTTGAAAATAAAATTAAAATCTGACCCCCAGTGGCAGCGGTGGCAGATGCCGGAGCTCCCTAACGACGACAGGGTTAAATCAATGTGAGATTTCAGAAAATTAAGTCTCGTTTTTTAAGACTAGAGTGGCAATCTCTCGCTGGTTAACTTAGTGCTTTCTGTCTCTCGTTCATTAGCCTCTTAATTTTGACAGGGTCGGCCATTCACTTAGAGACAGAAACGCTCCTATCACTCTGCTGTGCAAACTTTCTGAGAGCCGAGGATCAGTCGGCATGTAGTCATAAAAAGGCTTGTAGAACCCCCTTTGAATTATTTTTTTTCAAATTGAATAGATTAGGCCTAGGCTCTAAACATTCACGAAAATCTTGCAGCCGTATTCAAACGGTTTCCACTGCGCAGGAATGAAGATAACATCGTAGCCGTTCTAGTCTACGTACAAGGGAAAATTATTATGAAGGGAAAAATGTGATGAATTCATTACGAACTCGCACACATTAACTTTTTCCCTTCATAATAATTTTCCCTTGTACGTAGACTAGAACGGCTACGATGTTATCTTCATTCCTGCGCAGTGGAAACCGTTTGAATACGGCTGCAAGATTTTCAAATGGATAATAATTTGGACCCTGAATTACCTGAAAAAGGAGCATTACAAGGAATAAAACAGTCAAATTGGTAAGTGAACAGATTCGTGAATGTTTAGAGCCTAGATTCTAGGCCTAATCTATTCAATTTGAAAAAATATAATTCAAAGGGGGTTCTACAAGCCTTTTTATGACTACATGCCGACTGATCCTCGGCTCTCAAAAAGTTTGCACAGCAGAGTGATAGGAGCGTTTCTGTCTCTAAGTGAATGGCCGACCCTGTCAAAATTAATAAGAGGCTAATGAACGAGAGACAGAATTTTCGGTCTAGTACCCCCCCCCCCCCTTTCACTCTGCACACTATCGGTTTATTGTGTGCTTTGCTAAGTTTTTATGGGGACTTCATTCCCCCACAATCATGACAATAGACATATTACATTAACACGCAAGTGTGTGCATACACACTGACTAGTGAATGAAAGGGGACTTAATCCACGATTTAGGCCAACAAATTTAGTTCAGTATGTCAGCAGTCAGAGCATGCAGAATCTACTGAAATAATGCACGACTTGTCTTTAGTTAATTATTGCCCACCCTGAGCTGCCCTGTCAACACGGTCAACACAATCAGCTGTTCGGAATCCCGACCCAAGTGTGCTATAAGTATAAGCCTAAGTATAAAGTCTAAGACTGCAAACATGAAGAATGCACATGCAGTCTGCACTGAGCTGTGTAGGGCATGCATTGCCCATTGTGTACGGTCCAGCTCGGGCAAATTGTATGCGACATCTCGTTGTTTACATCTGAACGGGCGACAATTTCTAACATTACAGTACATTTTATGACAGTGAATAAACACTAATTGTAGAACGAAATATAATTCTTACCTGCCCAATATTTGATATCACCAATGGAAGAGCAGAATTCTGAAAAATTAAATGGTTTTGTGCTAAAGACGGCAGAAGTTATCGCGACATACTTTCCAGGGGTCGCCAAAAATGACGTCATCCATAACAAAATATTGGATTGTGGGAGCTCATTATGAATATTCATCAAAAAGTTCAGTGCCCCCTCGGCCAAAATCAAAACAAGACGGAATGAGATGAGGATAGATAATGTATTCTGCATATTTTTTATTTTTAAAAGATGAGAAGAAATGTATAACAAAAGTATATTGTTGAATGGAGGGATCGCATAAAATAAAGTCAGGGAACAAGACAGAATTTGTGTTTTATATAGAGACTACTGCTTGCCTTTTGGAAGTCATGTCAATGAAGACAAACTATATAACAACAATGGGATTTGGAGGTCGAGGAACGATGCGAGGAAAATACTTTTTGGGGGTAGTTCATTAACAAAGTCATCGAAAAAAAGCTTTTTCTTGAGGAGACTCCTTTAGGAAAACATTTTGAAGAAGAAGAAGAAGAGAGTAAGCTATATTGGTAGATAGCAACACAGTCCAAGGACGGAGATAAGGGGATGATGGTAGTAGTGATGGTGGTTGTGATGGTGTTGGTGGTGGTGACGGCTTTTGTGGTGGTGGTGGTGGTGGTGGTGCTTATGTTGATGTTGATGGTGATGGTTTTGGTGCATATTTGTTGGTGGCCGTGCTTATGGTGATGTTGATGGTGATGGTGTCGGTGCATATTTGTTGGTGTGGTGCTTATGGTGATGGTGATGGTGTTGGTGCATATTTGTTGGTGGTGGTGCTTATGGTGATGTTGATGGTGACGGTTGTGGTGGTGGTGGTGGTGGTGGTGGTGATGGTGCTGGTGGAACGTTTCATCATGCAGATAATGATAATGATGGCGATCAAAAGCGGAGGATGATGATGATGGTAATTATGCATTTATACCAGGCGGGGGCTGAGTGTGCTACAACCCCCGGCCCCAAACACAGAATGTATTCAGGCTATAGCGAGTGTCTGAACACCTCGCCGCCTAAATATGAGATATGAGATATATATATTTGAGATATGATATATCTCATATTTAGGCAGCGAGGTGCTGAAGATCCATTTTTGTACCCTATGTTATATAGTTTGATGACAATATTTCATTATCACAATAATTACTGTCAGAATGTTTGCACACTCGCTTCTCTCGCCCAAAAATTGAGAAACTGGAGAAGAAAAATAAGATGATGATGCCGTGATGATGATGATGATGATGGTGATGATTATGAAGATGGTGATAACGGTGATGATGATGGTGGTGGTGGTGGTGGTGATGATGATGGTGGTGGTGGTGGTGGTGGTGGTAGTGGTGATGATGATGATGATGATGATGATGATGTTGATAGTCATGATAATGAGTGCCCAGAGGCAGGGGGAACGTACCCCCAGATGGCGAAAAAATGGGGGGGGGGGGGGGGAAGGGAGAAAGAAATCGAGAGGAAATGCAAAGGTGATATTCTCAAACAATTTTGACCGTAAACTTAAAAGATATCTGCTCAACCTATTCCCCCTGCAAACAGGTCAATTTTAATACCAATAAAATAATAATAATAATAATTAATAAATAAAAATGCACCCTTTTCATGTTTTCCTGTGAACACGTGCCTATATAACGACCGTGTTTTTGCTCCTGCTCCCAACATCTCTTCCTTTCTATTTCCTGTCTCTTATTTTACAACTCCCTACCGCTTTCTTTCCCTATACTATATGTAGGCATACTGTATACTTGTCAGTATACTTTCGCCGCTATATATCCAATTGCTAAATTTGTCTGACCTAAATTCTATTATGATTATGTAACTAAGTCTGCGGGGCATGCATCATACAAGCTTTGCTTTCTTAGCATGCCCCTTCGTTTTAGGTCTATAATTAAATTAGAATTTAATTAAAATTATTTTTTGTACTCTTCTCATCCCAGTACGGTATCTTTTATTTGTTTGATATATACAAAGTTATTACATTGTTTTATGTTTAATCCTTGAATCGATATGTATCGTGTATGCCTATTTTGAAACGGAAACAATAAATCAAAAATGAAAAAGAAGAAGAAGAAGAAGAAAAAAAAAACCCCTCTCTCCTCAATCTATGGCCTTGTTCTCTTGCATTTCATCCATCTCATTACTTCCGGTGCTCCTCCTAACCTATATAGTACCCCCTTAATGGCTTGACCCATCACTGTAAAGGAGGAGGAGGAAGAAGAGGAGAAAGAGGAGGAGGAGAATACAAAATAAAATGGATGATGATGATGATGATGATGATGCATGGTTGTTATGATGGCGATGATGATGATGATGATGATGATGGTAATAATGATGATAATGATGATTATGATGATTGATGATGATGGTGGTGGTGGTGGTGATGACAAAGACAGTGGCTGATCCAAGGGTTTTCCGGTCCAAACTAATGTCTCTGTGCTCAGTATTTGTGTTCCCGCTTCTGATTCAATGATTCTAATGATTTTAATGATGATGATGATTGTGATGGTGATGACGATGATGATGATGATGATGATGATGATGATGACGATGATGATGATGATGAAGATGAGTTTAATCATTGAGTCGTTATGTATCATGTATGCTTATTTTGAAACAGAAAAATAAATCAGAAATTAACCCCCCCCCCCAATTCTCTCCTGAATCTATGGCCTCATTCTCTTGCATTATTTCCATCCACCTCATTATTTCCGCCCCTATAGTACCCCCTTAATAGCTTAACCCATCACTGTGGATAAAGTGGAGGATGAGGAAGAGGAGGAAGAGGAGGAAGAGGAGGAGGTAGAGGAAGAGGATGAAGAGGAGAAGGAGGAGGAGGAGGAAAATACAAAATAATATGGATGATGATGATGATGATGGTGATTGTTATGATAGTGATGGCGATGATGAGGATGATAATAATGATGATGATGATAATAATGTTGATAATGATGATTGATGATGATGATTATAATGGTGATGATGATGATGATGATGATGATGATGATGATGATGATGATGAAAATGATTTTGATGATGGTGATGATGAGATTGATGATGGTGATGATGATTGATGATGATGGTGGTGATGACATATGTGATGACAATGACAATGGCGGATCATGCAGGTCCGCAAACTAATCATGCCTCTGTGCTCATATATCTGTGCCCCCGCTTCTAATTTAGCCCCCCCCCCCCCGACACCTGAAAGTGTGAAAACCCTATTTCATGCTATCCTGGTGTGAGGCGGATTTTTCTCTCTGAACATTTTTGACGTACATGTACGCCGACCGGCTCGTAAAAAACGGATCCTATTTCATTTCATTCACTTTATAGTTTTGTACAACAATTAACACATGCAAAAAAAAAAAAAAATTGAGAGAGAGAGAGCGCAATTCTCGCATTTGGCTGTCTGAGTTCTTGCATTTTTTTCTTTCTAAAATCTAAATAATAAAATAGATAGTTCGTATCAAAATCATTTGCCTTTATACCAAAGCATTTATTATCTTGAAGAGCTAGTATTATAGTTCACAGAACTAAAGTCTTTAGAAGTTCTGTGGTATAGCTCTAATTTATCTGCAACAGCGCCAGCTCATGACCGTTCGGCACTTCATAAACACAAGAAACAGCTGATCGCTGATTATGATGTACATGTGCACTGGTGCTAACTACTTTTGTACATAACGAATGGACAGAGCCTTTATTATTTTACACAGAACAGTGTATCAGTGAGTAAATAGAACAAGCTTCCCTCTTTGCCTTTCTGTATCTAACCCCTTTGCATGTTTGTTGATGACTAACTGAAAGTTTAGGATTGTCATATCACTGATAAATTTTTAGATAAATAAGACCAACGCACTCAGACAATGAATGAATCATGAACATCATGAAATGATGAATCATGAATGGTCAGATGATGGTGAAGATGGAATTTAGATTCCTCCCTCAGAGTCGAGGACATTGATGTTTGGATTTGTGCAAGTTAAGTAGAAAATTTTGCTCAATTTAGATTCCTGAGCAATTTGAAGATTCATAGTGTGATGGAGGATTTGATGCATTAGAATTTTTAAAGCGATATGCAACAAAGGAAAGCTCATAGTGGATTCCAGATGGATAATTTTATTTTTTATCTTTGGCTTTGACTGAGTTGTAAGCCTACAGTCTGGATAAAATACAGTTAACCTTACACAACTTGAAGTCGCATAAGTCAAATTTTCCATAAGTGGAATAAATTTTTTGACCAAACTATATGCAAAATATGTGTAATTTACATTTCTTAAGTCGAATTTTGCATAAGTCGAACTATTTTGTGTGGTCCCAACAGATTCGACTTGCGCAAAGTTAAAATGTATTCAGAGGTGCTTAATTCCTTTCAAAGCCGAGCAATAACATTGCATTTAGGGTGTGATTAGGTAGTAGTTGCTTATAATGTCCTCGATTGAGCAAATTGAACAAAGATCAATATAGTCGCAGGAACCAAAGTGAAAGTGAAAGATTTACTTGATGAATGGACAAAGAGAGCGTAAATGAATTTGTGAAAAATAAGTTCTATTAACAGATGAAACTAGAGACAGCTGGAGAGAGACATTAGTTAATTTGATAACCTGATTTTCATTGTGTTTTGCCCAACTTGATAGAAAATGAAGGAAAATTAATGAGTTTAAAAAAAAATCAAATGTGACTTCGTGCAACCCCTGAAGAGGTGATTCTGTCATATTTTGTAGTTGTAACGGGGTAACATTTCTGAGGTTATGTCAAGCCCTGCACTAAAATGGTCCAAGTAAGTATAAGATCTTTATAATAAACTTTCTGTCAGGTGCCATCTTGAAATAGAAAATGACCAAACTTGGAAAATATAGAATAAAACATAGCACCCCATCTCTTTTTCTAGGAAAAAACCTCCTCTGAATAGTATAGGCTGACTATCCCCTGGTCGCCTCCCCCTCCTGAACAATTACCCCCACCCCTGGACAACTTTGACATCGGCCTATCTCTTTATCCACTCACCTAACCAACAGTCTAAGTAAACAATGGATTGTTCAATTTCTTATGTGTTAAATCTCTTCATTCTTTTGTTCAAAGATCTGTATCTTTCTGTTTAATCTTAATTCTTGTGTCAATATAAGCTTTGAAATATTCAGCAAATTCATAAGTCAGTGAATTAACTAGAAAGAATTACTGAGCCATAATAATTGTAGATCAGATAATAATTAGGTTCTATGTATGCGCAATTGCATATAAATTAGTTATTACAATGTAATACAAACATTTGGTCAGTCAATCAATGAATGTATTAGATTAATCATTAAACAGTTAACACATTAATGAATCAACCACTTTATTGAGTAGGCCATATGATAATGAATGAATTGGTTTACTGGAACAGGATTCTATGATTAACCCTTTCGAGACAATTGACCACATTTTGTGGTTTGGCTCAATAACTTTTGATTCAGAGCTCTGAAAAATATACCAGATGCAAGAGTTGAAAGAGCAAATATTTCTGTACACACTATGTCCATTTTTGTTGCATGACCATATTGCGTTTGATGCCATAAATTTTAAAAACGAGAATAAGCTTTAATATCCTTAAATTGGCAACACGAGAGGTTTAAATCATTGTTTTTTATCAAAATAATTTTTGTTTATATTGTTTTCAAAGATTTTACACCTTATTAGAACCATGTAGCACTAAAAGAAAAATATTACTGTTGCCAATTTGAAGAACAAAATGTGATCAATTTAGACCTTAAATAATTCCTGTCATGAAAAGGTTAAAAAAGAAAAAGAGAAAGAATAGTGTTAAAGCGGGGGGGGGGGGGGGGGGGGGGGGGGGGGGGGGGGGGGGGGGGGGGGGGGGTTTGGCAGATTTGGCAGTGGTGTTCATGAGGAGTGCAAGGAGATGAGGGGGCATGCCCACTCGATCCACCACCGGATCAATCAGTCCCTCAGATGTGGTTACTTTATGATGAATTAATTAGTCATTTCAGTTTTGCCTCTAGGAGAATCAATTAATCAAACAATTCAATTGAAATCATAATATCATATTATCTGTCTTTCCTAAATGTCAGCAAGATGAATTGAAAACATTATCCTGTACAACACTCTTTACAGAATTCTTTGCATTGTGAATGAGATATAGATGTATACCAGAAAGCTCTTATCATGCAGTTTATCACTATTGTTTAGGTGTATTCCTCTTATTATTTATTAATACGCTGTTAATTTTTCTCACCCCTAACTACTAAATTTATAAAACTGCGGGCCGTGAAGCGTATATGGCATGTGAACTCATCCTTCAGAAGCACAAGTCTAAATTTACTGTTGCAAAGCCAGCATTTGTGTGTATATATACATTCCCAATGTACACACAGATCACTACACTACATAATAACCTAATGGTTTGTTCTCGAATAGTCTGCTCTTTAGACCCTTTTGTTTCCTTCCATTTAAAGCTTGCACTCTCTAATGGAACATAGAGATGTTGTCTATTTTGCTTATTTTATTTAAGTTATATTCAACCAGAGAATAGGGGAAAAAATTACTCTATACTAGTACATGTATGATATTTTAACCCCCCCCCCTATAAAAAGAAAGAAAAACAAATGGGGGTTCATAAATGAGGATTAAACGTCTGGTTCATTTTACCCTCTCCAAATTTCTTACTTTCAATATGTCATGTTTTTAGAGCAAGAAAGGCGTTAACTCATCATTTCATATTGTGCCCTTCTGGCTCCTACTAGCAAATATGGATTTCAGCATTGGGTTAGCAAAACGTCGTGGTGTGTAAGAACGCGGGAAAAACGCATGACAAATTTGCTCAAAATCATAATTTTATTCTATAAAGGCAGACTCAAAATATTACAATGTAGAATTAGTATTCAAATATTTGAACAATTTTAAGCAAAATAATATGAAAATATTTATTCAGATATGTCTGATTCTAATTTTATAAGCACATACAAAACTTGCAGTTTTCCTCTATGCGTCTTTCCCGCGTTCTTACGCGCCACGATGTTTCGCTAAGCTACCTTACAAATGGCGAAATCTGGCCCGTGCCCCCTCTTTTGAAAGCCAACTCAATGGCATACCTTAAGTACACAATCTCAAAATTTTGCCCTTTGATTGTATACTTTTTTGGCATAGTGCCCCCCCCTCTTTTACAAAATTCTAGATGCACCCCTGGACTTCATTAACATGTATAGAACTTCCTTGTAAGTGCTGAGTTGGCCCAAAAAGGAAGTTTGTTGTGAGTTTTCACCTTGATAAACAATGAATAGAGGTAAAGATTCAACATACTGAAGGCACTAGCAATTGTATACAGAGGATTCCCATTTGAAATTCATTGTATCTTCAAGCTCAGAGAGGTGCAGCAATTACATGACATGTCTTAATTGATAGTCTTTTCATGGAGTTGTATACCTGTGGTGCTTTTGTTGGCATGCTCTCATATAATTAGCGAAGTTGCAGCAGAAAGGAAAATGGAACTATAATATCAAGTTTCAGTTTTCATTTTTAATATCAAATTTCTTTTCATGTCATTCTATACTCTATGTATAGTGAGCCCAGACTGTCTTTAGATTATTCCTAATGCAAGATGAAGGGAACTGTCTTAAACCTTTTTCTTTCAGAAATAGGTGTAGACCATTTTGAATTTTTGCCCCTCTTCTCCCTTTAATCATCCTTACTCCACTTTGCCAAGGTTTTATAGATCTCCTCTTTATTATTTCATTTCTACTCCTTGATCCATCCTTCCTCCATCTTGTGCACTTTACTGTAATAGACCCGTTTCACGTATGTTTGTTAACTACACAACGAGTAGGCGATTCGTGGGCTGCGACATTTTTAAACAGGGGACGCATGCATATTTACTTTCCGGACTTTTGTTTTAGACCAGATGTTTGAGGATATAAAATCATTCGAATGAATTTTAGGTAGAAGTAATTCATATGTAGCATATAGTTACCTACATTCACTCAAACTCTAGGAAAATCCCATTAACAGGTTAATTTCCCAGTTTCCACTCGAAAAATATTCAAATTATTCATAAAGTTTCATTATGTCATTTTTTCCTTTTAAACCATTTCTTATACCTTTCTTCCTGAAGTATTGTCTATCACATGGACCGTGTTTGGCAAGAGGTACAAGATTTATATGGCTACAAAAGACGATAAACTGTTTTCACAACCAGCACTTCTTGCTGATCTCGACGCTAGAAGCAACACCCCCCAATTTTTCACTCGCCAATACCCTTACATAATAGGGGGGTCGGGGTTGCTCAGCCGTAGTGCAGACTCGGCATCGCGCAGCTTCACAACAGACCTTCAATAAAGTCTTGCTTTTTATGTTTTGTAGAGTTAATCCTCATAAAATTTTATCATTATCTCCCCAGTAACTATTTTGCACATTCTAATCAACTTATCCTGAAAATTGTTGGTTTTAAAGTTCACTCAATGCAAAAATTCTTACAAGTATTTGCAATCATTTCAGCTCTCTTGGCTAACTCGATTTTGCACTGAGTGCGAAATATCCCTAGCGTAGTGCTGAGTTACCCTGGATCCTTTCAAAATGGCCCAGCTCTTGAAGTGAGCGGCACAAACATACGTGGTTTACAGAGTTATTCAAATTTATTTATGTTTCTTTCTTGGGGACCTAGCAATGAGGTATTCCATTAACCTGTTACTAATGAATGAACTACAATACTTGGAATCTAGTTTGCATGTATACATTACTTGTTGCCAAGTCTGACAAGCCACTGATAAGCTTTCAGGTTGTCAAGAACAACCTTTGTTTTAAAAGTATGCATAAAATTTGAATCTGTTTGTAAGCAGGTCTATTGTTTCACCTCCTCTTCTTCCTCTGGCTTCTTTCAAATTTTTATATCTCCTATCCCTGCGAAAGAACACAGTGTCCCACAGTGGGTGAATTCAAGTTTGGTGTTGAAAGCTGGTGTTGGTGTTAGGGCAAAACTAGCACCAGCCACAACACCGAACCTGAAATGAAGCTGGTGCTGGGATTGACTTCACTAGGTGTTGAGCTATCAATAATGTGATTGGTATTATTTTTATAAACCCAAATTCGGGGTTGGGGCTAGAATCAGCAGCCCAATTCACGCTCTCAACACCAACACCAAAACCAACACCGAACTTGAAATCACCCATTGTGTTCACAGTGTGAAACACAGTGTGAAATCATCTTCACACTGTTTGAGTAGAGCATTTTAACATTGTGAATCACATCTTCACATTGTGAGCGAGTAAATTCACACTCTGAAATCGAACATCACTATATGTGAACACTCTGTGGTAAACTGCACTGTGGAGGTGTCCACAGTGTGAAATCATCTTCCCACTGTTAAATTCGAGCGTTTTAACATTGTGAATTATGTCTTCACAGAGTCGACTATGTGAACACACTGTGAACACACTGTGAACACACTGTGGGACACTGTGGGACACTGTGGGACACTGTGTTCTTTCCGGCAGGGATAACTCTTTCTTGCCTTCCCTCATTCTCTTTTCCATTTTGTTTTAATTAATTCTCTTCTCTTGCTCATCTTTATTCTTTCTTTATACTTTTTATGTTCTTCCTCTTTTTGCCCTTCCTACTTCCCTTCTTCTTTATCGTTTTATTTGAATCGCTTCTGATAATTTCTTTCACTTTCTTTTCTTTCTCTTTATATGTCATGTCACTCTGTTCAGATTTTTAGATTTATTGCAGATTTAGACTTCATGTCATTTCATCTCATTTTCATTTTTTCAAAGTAACATTTGAAGAAATTTAGCCCCTTCCTTCCTTCCTTTTACTTTTTATATGATTCCTTTTCACCCCAACTCCCTCCTGTTCTTTTACTTATTCACTTGCCTCCCATCTTGTCCCTGGTTTTCACTTATATTTTGTAATATTCCCTTTCTTCCCTCCTTGGCCCCTCTTTCCTTCTTTCACTCTTTTCATATTCTCTCTTCTCCTCTTTCCTTTCTTTCATTTTACATTTTATTCACTTTTCCTCCTAATTCTGCCAGCTCCTCCCATCACAGGCTCTTCTGTCCCTTTCTTTTTTCTTTTTTTATTCTGTTCTCCCTTCTCTCTCTCCCCCTCTCTCCCCCTCTCCTCCCCCCCTCCCCCCTCTCTCCCTCCCCTCTCCCCTCTCTCCCTCCCCTCTCTCTCTCCCTCCCCTCTCTCCCCCTCTCTCTCCCTTCCCTCTCTCTCCCCCCCTCTCTTCCTCCCCTTTCTCTCCCTCCCCCTCTCTCTCCCTCCCCCTCTCTCTCCCTCTCCTCTCTCCTCCCTCTCCCTCCTTCCTCCCCTCTCCCTCCCCCTCTCTCTCTCCCTCTCTCTCCCTCCCCCTCTCTCCCTCCCCCTCTCTCTCCCTCCCCCTCTCTCTCCCTCTCTCTCCCTCCCCTCTCCCTCCCCCTCTCTCTCCCTCCCCCTCTCTCTCCCTCCCCCTCTCTCTCCCTCCCCCTCTCTCTCCCTCCCCTCTCCCTCCCCCTCTCTCTCCCTCCCCCTCTCTCTCCCTCCCTCTCCCTCCCCCCTCTCTCTCCCTCCCCCTCTCTCTCCCTCCCCCTCTCTCTCCCTCCCCTCTCTCCTCCCCTCTCCCTCCTTCCCCCCCTCTCTCTTCTTTTTTACTTTTAATATTTTATTCCATTTCCCTCCCTTCACCCTGCCTATTTGACTTCCTACTCTTAATTCTCTCTTGTCCCATCTTCTTTCAAATTTTTATTTTCCTCTCTTTTTCACCTCTATCTCCTATCATTCTTCTTTCACTTTCCTTTTGTACTCATCTTCTTTCAAATTTGTATTTGCTTCTCTTTTCACCTCTTTCTTATATCATTCTTCTTTCACTTTCCTTTTTTACTCATCTTATTTCAAATTTGTATTTGCTTCTCTTTTCACCTCTTTCTTATATCATTCTTCTTTCACTTCCCTTTTGTACTCATCTTCTTTCAAATTTTTATTTGCTTCTCTTTTCACCTCTTTCTTATATCATTCTTCTTTCACTTCCCTTTTGTACTCATCTTCTTTCAAATTTTTATTTGCTTCTCTTTTCACCTCTTTCTTATATCATTCTTCTTTCACTTTCCTTTTTTACTCATCTTCTTTCAAATTTGTATTTGCTTCTCTTTTCACCTCTTTCTTATATCATTCTTCTTTCACTTCCCTTTTGTACTCATCTTATTTCAAATTTTTATTTGCCTCTCTTTTCACCTCTTTCTTATATCATTCTTCTTTCACTTCCCTTTTGTACTCATCTTATTTCAAATTTTTATTTGCCTCTCTTTTCACCTCTTTCTTATATCATTCTTCTTTCACTTCCCTTTTGTACTCATCTTATTTCAAATTTTTATTTGCCTCTCTTTTCACCTCTTTATTATATCTTCTTATTCTTTCACTTTCCTTTTTTACTCATCTTCTTTCAAATTTGTATTTGCCTCTCTTTTCACCTCTTTCTTATATCATTCTTCTTTCACTTCCCTTTTGTACTCATCTTCTTTCAAATTTTTATTTGCCTCTCTTTTCACCTCTTTATTATATCTTCTTATTCTTTCACTTTCCTTTTTTACTCATCTTCTTTCAAATTTGTATTTGCCTCTCTTTTCACCTCTTTCTTATATCATTCTTCTCTCACTTCCCTTTTGTACTCATCTTATTTCAAATTTTTATTTGCCTCTCTTTTCACCTCTTTCTTATATCATTCTTCTTTCACTTCCCTTTTGTACTCATCTTATTTCAAATTTTTATTTGCCTCTCTTTTCACCTCTTTATTATATCATTATTCTTTCACTTCCCTTTTTTACTCATCTTCTTTCAAATTTGTATTTGCCTCTCTTTTCACCTCTTTCTTATATCATTCTTCTTTCACTTCCCTTTTGTACTCATCTTATTTCAAATTTTTATTTGCTTCTCTTTTCACCTCTTTCTCCTATCATTCTTCTTTCACTTCCCTCTCTTACTTTTGATTAGTTTCCTATTTCTTCCAAGCTCACCATGCCCCCTCCCTTTAAAAAAAGAAAGAAATTATTTGATTCCCTTTTCCTCTCTCCCAGTCCATTCTTATTTCTCTTTTTGTTACACCCCTCCTCTCTATCACTTTCATGTCCTTTGCATACCATCCTTCAATTTCTTAGATTTTGAAGCATTCCTTGTTATAATTTCTTGTCTATTGCCAATCATGATAATCACTCTTACTCTTTCTATCGCCCCTCTCTCCTTCTTTCTGACTCTTTCCTTCTTACTCTGTCCCTATGTCTATATATGCCATAAGCTCTCTATTTGCCCCTCTCTTTCTTTTCCTTTTTTTTTTAATTTAAAAAATTTGATCTCAGTCCCTTTTCTTTCTGTGTTTTGTTTCTCTTTGTCATCCTTATTATTTATCATTTATCATTATGTCATATTTCTTTTTTGTCCTCTGCCTTTTCACCCCATAGGCCTACTTCATATTTCAATTTTGATCTTTCTGTCTTACCTTTCCGGTTTTTTTTACCCCCTTCTTTGTTGGCCAAAATTAGAAATATCATGCATGATCATTTTGTTTGATTTAAAAGACACAGTCTTGCCAGTCACAATGTTTTATTGGCATTGACGACTTTTCCTAGAATACTAGCTCATCACATGCATGAAAGGCATTACACAATGTTGTTCAAGGTTATGAATTACAAAACTTAGAAAATCTGTTTTTTTTGGTCATCCTAGCCCTACTAGTAATACGCATTACCTTTAAACACAAACCCTGAAATTGAGACAAATGATCTGTGAAGAAAACGTGATAAATTATACCCCAGTAGATTTCAGAAAACGTTAGTATCTTGACGTTTCTGTAGGCAATATCTTCAATTCAGCATACACAGTGAAATATGTACACATTGCATTATGAGGAATATTACTTTACGTTGTATGAAGTGTGTGGGATGCGTTTGTGTGTCATGACATTCAGATAGCATATAGGTACATGTACCTGCATAAGTACATGTATTGTTTATATTCCTGTCCAAAATAGATTTATTGTTGTGGATTGTATTCAAAGGAAAGCCCAAATTGATGAAATATTGTAGCAGATGAAGATGTTATAGATGGAGAGATGGAAAAAGAGGATGAAAAGAAGAGGGATGCAAAGTGGAGGATAATAAACAAGAAGCGATAGGAGCGAGGAAAGATGAAAACATGCATATTGCATAAAAATTGATACTTTTAAACAAAGAGAAAAATATGATAAGCATGTAACATTTGAATTCTAAGTTTGCAATGTTCTCTGAGTTACATAGAAAATAAAGGAAATGAAAAATTAGAAATAGAAAAGAAGGAGAAGAATAAGAAGAGGGGGTGGAGGAGGAAGGAGAGGAGGAGAAGGAGAGGGAGAAAGAAAGATAAAGAGAGTTACAAGCAAAAGAAAAGAAAAGAAAACCAATGACAACAGGAGAAGGAGGAAGCGAGTGAATAAATGCTGTGATATATGATTTAAAAAAAGGATGAAGTCGGTAAGTTTCAGAGCAAAATGGAGAGGTGGATACCCTTAATGGAAGAGGAGAAAAATATCAAAAATCAAGAAGGAAAACTTGTCCATATAAAGCATGATAGGCCTTGGCAAGAGAGAGAGAGAGAGAGAGAGAGAGAGAGCTAGCTAGAGAGCAAGGGAAAGTACGGAAGTTTGTTAAGCCTTGAATGTTAGATAAAGATACTGTCATACCCTATTACATATTGTGTCATATTATAGAGAACTCAAAGTCAAAAGAGTGTTCATATTGTGGTAATTAATGCCTTTCTTACTCGCAATAGTGGATATATTACATAACTACATAGGTGTGTATAATTGGAGTATGAATGTGCTCCCTGTACAGTATGTACAATGCATGTACATGTATGTAAGGTAAATACATTTTCATGTATTCCTGAATTGTGGTTCAGTCTACACATGTGTACATAATTATCATGCTATGATATTTGGTATGTTAAGCCCACTGTATCGTTTCCGAACAACTACCCCCCTGGACAATTACCCCCTGGGCAAATACCCCCCCCCCCCCCTGGCCGGACAACTACCCCCTGGACAAGTACCCCCCTAGGACAATTACCCCCAGGACAACTACCCCCCAGGATAACTACCCCCCAGGATAACTACCCCCAGGACAATTACCCCCAGGCCAACTACCCCCGAACAACTACCCCCTGGACAATTACCCCCCAGGAAAAATTACCCCCTGGACAATTACCCCCTGGACAATTACCCCCTGGACAACTACCCTCCTCCCCCCCCCCCTGGCCGGACAACTACCCCCTGGACAAGTACCCCCCTAGGACAATTACCCCCAGGACAACTACCCCCCAGGATAACTACCCCCCAGGATAACTACCGGGGGACAATTACCCCCAGGCCAACTACCCCCGAACAACTACCCCCCTGGACAATTACCCCCCCTGGACAATTACCCCCCAGGAAAAATTACCCCCTGGACAATTACCCCCTGGACAATTACCCCCTGGACAACTACCCTCCCCCCCCCCAGATTCTGGGGGTAGTTGTCCCGGGAGGGGGGGGGCGCTAAAATTTTGTTCTGGGTTGGGGGGGGGGGATCGGGGTAATCATCATTTTATGGGGGGTAATTTTTCTTGGGGGGTAATTGTCCTGGGGGGTAGTTGTCCTGGGGGTAGTTGTCCTGGGGGGTAATTGTCCTGGGGGGTAATTGTCCTAGGAGGGTAGTTGTCCGGGGGGGTAGTTGTCCGGGGGGGTAGTTTTCCAGGGGTTAGTTGTCCTAGAATCCCACTGCACACTATACAATCGGTCTTCGTTCCATTTTCGGAAGAAAATATAATAACGTTATATATAAACAGTTATAAACACATAAAATATGTTGGATTGAGGTTCCGAATAGTCATATAGATTGTAAAATCGAAATTATGGCCTATTGCGAGCATTCTAGATGGAGGAAAGACTAAGACCCCGTTCTCACTCACTTTTGAAAGTGGTCTTAGTTAGACCGCTCCAGAGGAACGGGTCTTGAGGAACGGTTTGCTAGCGTTCACACTCCGAGCAGTTTTTCTCGCTCAAACCGCTCCACGATTCAAAGTGGCCTTGTTGCTATGGCAGCTCAGTTCAGCGGGTCAAATTTTTCGCGCGGAATACAAACTGATGTACCGTAGCGTGCCTGCCGGCTGCCCGATCGATTGCTTTTGCTTTGTTTTGTGCGCGGAACGTCACTGGCTCACTTCCGGTTGAAGTACGCTTTCGTTCACATTGCACGTTTAGAGCAGTCCATACCGCTCTTAATAAGACCCGTTCCTCAAGACCACCTCCCCGAGGTGGTCTTCTGGAGCGGTCCAGAAGACCACTTCCTGGACCACTTTGACCGTTCACACTCACCTAAGAACCGTTACTGAGGAACGGGTCTTAGATAGACCGCTCCAAAAGTCCACTTTCAAAGTGAGTGAGAACGGGGTCTAAATTGGCTCCAAATCGTAGTGACGTCAGAGCAGTGCTGCGATTGCCTATGATTTGAGACTGATTTGGCCCTAATTATTCCAGATATAAGGCTGACATCGTACCAAATTCTGCTGTTGATTATTCATATTTTCGTTCAGAACCTGCATTAGGTAGATTTTATCTGTTAAAATGCCTATATTTAATGCTATTGTGATTTATTTCCAAAATCAGATCGTAGTCGATGTGCGGCAGGCTTAACACACCTGCATGTACATGTACATGTACATGTATTCTCAATGCACAATTATCATGAAGATGTGATGAAAATGTGATGAAAATGTGATATTTGACTTTGAGTTTACAATATATGGTTGTCGATATTACTCCCCATTGAAATCCCTTGTATTTTACATGCACAAATCCATTCTTCTTCACAATAAGCAACAGAATAATGGTGTGCACGTACAATAGAGAGTCTAATATAATCAGAGTTGTGTGTTTAGGGGGAAAAAGGGAACAGACCTAAAAAAAAATAGAAGAGAAAAATAATTTATAAATACTGCTGGTAGTCTTACAATATTGTTTGGAAACTTTATGTTGACCTATTCCTTTAAAATATTCTTCAAAGGGGTTATAGTACTAGTGGAGGGTCAGGGAGCAGTAAACATGAAAATTGAAATTAGTGGCCTGTCTATATAATCCAGCCTATATATCTCAAAGGGATCCGATTGGTAATGTAATGACTTTTTACTCTATGACCTACATGTGCCATGTACATGCACACTCCATCTATGTATGCAGATCTAATATATATAACCAGGGAAATGAAATGTTACTACGATTACAATTCCCTAGTAAACTATTTTTGCATCATGCTCACACATACAATAGACCCTGCTACATAATTATAAAGAGATATTTTGCCTTCATATGGCCAGTGCAGGCTGCAATTTTCAGCTCAATGTGCACATGTATATGTAGGCCCACATGAAGATTGTTTGGTTTTTATACCCCCGCCAAACGAAGTTTGAAGGGGGTAGGAATCAGCGTGTGGTCGGGTGGGCAGTCGGTCCGTTGCAAATCTTGCGCATCGAGCTACTTCCTCATTTTTCGAGCAATGCTCATGAAGTTCGCCACACACATTGGTCTTGGGATGGAGATGTGCAAGACATATTTTTTGAATGTGTCTGAAAATCCGTTGTCATGGTAACAACATATTTGGGCAATAAATCAGGTTGATCGAAATCTTGCGCATCGAACTACTTCCTCATTTTTCAAGCAAGGCTCATGAAATTTAGCACACACATTGGTCTTGGGATGGAGATGTGCAAGACATATTTTTTGAATGTGTCGGAAACTCCGTTGCCATGATAACGGCATACTATGGCAATAAATCAAGTTGAAATCTTGCGCATCGAACTACTTCCTCATTTTTCGAGCAATGCTCATGAAATTTGGCACACACATTGGTCTTGGGATGGAGATGTGCAAGACAGTTTTTGAATGTGTCGAAAACTCTGTTGCTATGGCAACGGCATAATTATGGCAATAAATCAGGTTTAAATCTTGCGCATCGAACTACTTCCTCATTTTTCGAGCAATGCTCATGAAATTTGGCACACACATCGGGGCGGGGGTATTAATCACCTTCAGTGATATTCTAGTTACTTGTATACATACAATTGTGCATGTAAAAATGATCCAGCTACATTGGTTGGTGCTTTAATCAATGCATGAGCTTGGGATGGTGAAATATCGACATTTATTTCAAGGTTTACCATGGACACCATTTGATGAAAATGAGAAATTTTAACAGAACCTATCTGATCAAGCCATTTTGTAATTTAACATGTAAAACAGTTCTACAACTGATTTTTATATAGATCTATATTTCTGAATAAATGAATAAGTCAGAGATATTTCAGAATTGTGCCCCCCCTTTTTTAATTTGATTTTTTTCTACAGATTTCTGGATCTGACCCTGTGGGGGGGGGGGGGGGTAATTGGATATACTAAGGTTTATTGGTAATACAGGGAATGTGTTGCTGAGTCTTACACCCTGAGGGGGCACTCAAATTTTTTTCAGATGGGGGTGTGCCGCAGCCGCCCTCAAAATGGGTGTCTAAGGAACGGACTTAAAGGGCAAAATACAGGGTCTTGGGAAATATGGAACTCACCAGCCGAGTGGAAAATAGGGTATTGGGAACTGCATATCTAACAGCAGCAACAATTGGAACTACAGCCTTTATTTTAGGTCAGTATGCGTATATTTTGAAGCACTCAGGATCACGAGCGAGCGATATTTTAAGGCTAGGGAACAGATTACAGCGTGTGTTATGGCAGGGCTGTCAACTTTGGGGAACTGGAGGGAGATTCGTGATTTTTTTTCTCTCGCCTGCCCTCCAATTTTTTGGGTCTCTTTTGAAGTCCAAAAATCTCTGACAAGCTATCATTTTACACGTTTGGAGGGAGGTTTTTTCATAAAGCAGGAGATTTACATGCTTGGCGGGAGAGCGGGAGGAAGGGCGTCGTGGTGGGAGTCTCCCGCTTTGACGCTGGAAGGACGGCGGGATAATTAGCATCGTGGCGTGAGACTCCCTCCAAATGCAGGAGGGTTGACAGCCCTGTATTATGGGGCATTGAATTTCCGATGGTCTCCGGAATGGCAATTGGAAGAAATCAGG
Source organism: Heliocidaris tuberculata (assembly GCA_025618425.1). NCBI lineage: Eukaryota > Metazoa > Echinodermata > Echinoidea > Camarodonta > Echinometridae > Heliocidaris > Heliocidaris tuberculata. Next base: position 23,223,424 of record CM046841.1, read on the forward strand.
TGTCTTGACAACGGCGATTGACAACGGCGATTGGCCATTGAAAAAGGGGGTCGTCAAAGCGGCACATACCCGTCTGTCCCATATATTGAGGGACACCCCCCACCCTGGGAGGACCTGGCTTCAAAAGCAAGTGGCTGCACTAGAAGTGCCCTTTGGTAAGGCATTAATCCTCATTACCAAGTCCATAGGAGAGGACTTCAAACTCCGATCGGTCCCCTGCAAGGTTGCTTATCGTTACAAGCATACACATGCTTTCTTAGCAGCCAGGTAAAATAACCAAACCTTTTCAAACCTTTCATATACATGTAAGTAATGGGAGGGCACTCACCCTTCTGATGGGCCCTGTGGTGTGAATGCCTTGGTGGCACATCCCCATCTTACTTTTGAGTGTTAGAGTACAATGGTACTTAAGGCCTCATAAGCCTTTATTTAGGTGAAAATTGACTAAGAAGATTAGAGCTGATACCGGTAATTAATCTCCATCTTGTTTAGTAGGTGTGACACCAAATCTGAAGTAGAAGTGCCATGTATTGTATATGGAAAAATCCTCCTGACAGGCAGATGGTGCCCATATGGGGTAACCTTGCTAGTCATAAGGACCGCTATTCATAAGGACCACTTATTCATAAGGACCGCTATCCATAACGTGTGACTAAAGGAATAGCGGTTTTGTATGAATAGCACTCCTTCTAAATAGCAAGCAATTCCATAGACATAAGGACCACTATTCATAACTATTCATAAGGACTGCTATTCATAACGCGTGTTAAATAGTGGTTTTCTATGAATAGCGGTCCTTATGAATAGCGAGCGGACCCGGCCCATATATATTGCAGTATGACTTGAGCAATGGACAAGCCTCATGTGGACTATATTCTTGGGCGCAATCTGAGAGTTACCATCGTGCAATGTTAGTGGCATGAATTTCCTTTCATCTTTCAATTTTTTGTGAGGGATTCAAATCATTGTGCAAGCAGTTTAGCGCAGAGGAAATACATTAAAAAGTTAACAGGAGGTCTTGTAATAAGTTAATGAGGAAAACAAAACCATTTCTCCAGAAAATGTAATTCTTTGATAGTTAGCGTATTGTGAGTGTTATTCTGCATGGGCATTTGCCAAATAGATATGAGACAGGAATTGAGTAGTCGAAGGTAGCTTCTCTTAAGAGAAGGTTGAGTTCTGGGAAAGGTAAAAAATTATTTGTGAGCTTTCTTATTCTTTTTATGTTAGTCTGAAAGATCACCATAGTAGAAATGTTCCCTGAAAAGGATTGCTCTTCAAATACCATCACAATCAAAATATGGCAAGAAACAGCTGAAATGTTTGGGCCGAACATTTTTATGCCTCCGCTCACCGAAGGTGGTACCGGAGGCATTATGTTTTCGGGTTGTCCGTACGTCAGTCCCGCTTTCTCGTTCTAGCGATAACTCAAGAACCACATAAGTATGAACTTCAAACTTGTTGATAGTATGTATCACCATAGGAAGACGTTCTGATTAGATTTTGGGGTACGTAGGTCAAAGGTCAAGGTCACAGGCCAATTTCTGAAATTTCAGGTGTTAGCCTCATTCTAGCGATAACTCAAGAACCATTTGAGGTATGAACTTTAAACTTGGTGCTAGTATGTATCACCATAGGAAGACGATCTGATTAGATTGTGGGGTACGTAGGTCAAAGGTCAAGGTCACAGAGGCATATTTCTGAAATTTCAGGTGTTAGCCTCGTTCTTGCGATAACTCAAGAACCATTTGAGGTATGAACTTTAAACTTGGTGCTAGTATGTATCACCATAGGAAGACGATCTGATTAGATTTTGGGGTACGTAGGTCAAAGGTCAAGGTCACAGAGGCAAATTTCTGAAATTTCAGGTGTTAGCCTCGTTCTAGCGATAACTCAAGAACCATTTGAGGTATGAACTTCAAACTTGGTGCTAGTATGTATCACCATAGGAAGACGTTCTGATTAGATTTTGGGGTACGTAGGTCAAAGGTCAAGGTCACAGAGGCATATTTCTGAAATTTCAGGTGTTAGCCTCGTTCTTGCGATAACTCAAGAACCATTTGAGGTATGAACTTTAAACTTGGTGCTAGTATGTATCACCATAGGAAGAGGATCTGATTAGATTGTGGGGTATGTAGGTCAAAGGTCACAGGTCAATTTCTGAAATTGCAGGTGTTGGCTTGTTAACGTGATATCTCAAGAACCATTTGAGATATGAACTTCAAACTTGGTACTAGTATGTATCACTATAGAAAGACGATCTGATTAGATTTTGGGATATGTAGGTCAAAGGTCAAAGGTCATAGAGGTCAATTCTGAAATTGCAGATTTCAGCCTTAACGTGATATCTCAAGAACCATTTGATCCATTAACTTCAAACTTGGAACTAGCATGCATCACCATAATGAGACAAACTGATTAGATTTTTGTTCACGTAGGTCAAAGGTGACAGGTCATAGAGGTCATTATACAGGTGTATGTGAAATTAATGTTTTTTTACCTTTGTTATCAACATATCTCAACTATTTTGTATTCCTGACTAGGAGTAGATAAAGTGATCAGATCATCAGACTTTTGGGTTGTAAGGTGTTAAGTCAAATGTCAAAGAGGTGAATTAACATGTAATTAGAGGCTTTTTATTCTGGTTATCACAATATTTCAAGAACAGTTTGAGCCATCAACTGAATTTAGGCGGAGGCATATAGGAGACGCAGTCGCATTCATCTTTTTTGTGTGTAGTCCCATACACATTCTGTGTGCAGTGCATGTGACTCTCAGCAGGATTGATTCAATTTCTTATCATTTTGGTGATTCCAAGACCTTACAGCATAACCATTTCTTATGCAGGGGCACCACAGATCGAGGGGGGGGCACCTCCCCAGGGAAAAAAAGACATCCCCAAAATGCTGATGACTTTTTTTTTTTTTTTTTTTTTGCTTGTCAGAGATTTTTGGAGTTAAAAAGAGATAATTTTGTGAATATTGGGCCCCCTCCCTCACAAAATCCTGGATCCGCCACTGTTCTTATGTGCTATATAATCAACCCTTCCCAAATGGCTTTGAGACAGTTTCTTTGACAATTCAATCTCATGACCAGAACTCAACCGTACCTTAAATGTCTCTTTATGCTTGGGTGACCACTGGATGCAGCCAGGAGATGTGCATCTCAGATACATGCATGTGTTTATTGCAGATATTAGTTGTATAATATCTCAAGTGTCAATGCATACCACTTATCCATACATTTGGCTTGAGATACATGTAGGTACAGTGACATTGTGGTAGTCCAAAACAGGGGGGGGGGGGCATCGGTCTCAATTGGGAGCTAGGACACCTGTCTTAACTCGTTGACTACTAAATTCCCTAATTCCTTTAGGCCTTAATGCAGGGATGACCCGGCTCCCGTAGGCAATGATTCACTTGGTGAATCAAATGCAAATTAACAATGGGGAGGATGTATGAGAGTTGTAGCATCTTCTTTTCACATTCCCAATCTCCGCTCCCTTTTTCCTTCTTCCTTTTTTTTTTTCTTTCTTTAGATTTTTCTTTGTCCATTTTATTGGGGGCCCATGGCTTCTCCCCCTGTCCCTTGGGCCCCCTGTACATGTAGGTATGCCACATTTGTGTTTATATTGTCTGCCTTGGCTCAAATCCTGAATTCTTTATAAGGATTGGGGGGGGGGGTACACAATTCCAACAAATCTCCAAAGAAGGGGTTATTTATTTATTTAGTGGGGGGGGGGAGACATTTGCCTCCAAAATTCTTTGACAAGCAAAAAAAAAAAAAAGGTTATTGAAAAAGGTGGGGGGACATTTGCTATTTTCAAAAAGGTGGAGGGGGGGACATGTCCCCCTGTCCCCCCCTGGATTTGCACCCATGTTTATTTGGGATGCACCTCCCCCTTGGTCACTACTGGTATGCGACATCCAGTGGTTATCAAGAATTTTTTCCTTTCTTATTTTGCTCAAAAACTAGCTTTTACTATTCTTTCTGAGCTTTCAAATATTATGCACAGATTCAATCATGGAGAAGAATTACAAAAATGTTATATTGTACTTTTCATCGTAGAATGGTACGTGATCAAATTGCCAGGTTTTATCTTGCATCACTATGGTACAATCACAATTGGTTGATTTTCATGGGACTTTTTCAATGCATGAGTGACTTTACAAACGACGGTCCTTATTTTCCTACTTAGTACATATACATATACTTCCTTTTCTAGTGTTGACAGACATGCATGAGATAATAATACCCTTCGCACAGGCTAAACATTAACATTGTCAAAATAACATTATTTTATTATGTAGGAGTTGGGCCTTGTGCATGCATCGCAGCTACTGCTACATGCACTTGTACAGTGGAAATGATGGACATGTATTATTGACTGGTAGGAGGTTTGGTGGAAATCAAGAGTTAAGGGGGGGGGGGGAAGGATGGGGGAGGATCTCGTTTTTCTGAAGGACTCGTTTTTCTGAAGGTTCATAATTCCGAAACTCAAATTTATCATAGTAGGGGGTTCATAATGAAAATAGTGATTATAAATTTCACTCCGTGTTGCCAATTGAAAGTGATTATTTTGCATTGAATCGCTCTTATTCATGAAAGACACATTAATGTACTGCTACAGAAATGGACTCTAATTATCCAGCAAGCTTTGGACATACCGTTCATGTATAATTTGTAATGCAGAGCATTCTGAATCAGAAGATGAAAATAAAATGTCACTAAATTGAGGAATCACTAAACTGCTATGGGTCAAGGTAAAACTGACAATTTACCACAGCTTAGGCTATATGCACACACTGCAATAGCAAAGTTCTCATACAACTGACCTTCATAAGCACAATACCCTTTTAGAATATGATTGTACCACACAGAATGTTTAAAATACTTAATATAACACCTGCCTTGAAATTATTTTCATCATGCCAAATTCATTTAAACTTGCAGTACTGTGAAGTCTAAAAAAGGACAAAGTATGTTGGACACGTTTATAAACCAAATAACACATGTAGGCCAACATGGAAAATAATAATGGAGTAAGGAATATGAAAATAATAATAGTAGACAAAAAAAAAGAAAGAAAAGACAAACTGGCTAGTGATATTTTAAAAGTGATAATTTTAAAAGGTTTGTGTGTGCAACTCCACTTTCGATTTACCTAGTATTTGGAATTTCAAATGGATGTACGTACTATAGGTGCTCTTAGAATTATGACTACGCAAAATTGTTGTCTGCACATATTATTGGTTCAAGGGTTGACTTGCTCTTTTTCGAGATGATCCCTTACACCTTCCTGAGTTTGCGATGGCTACTAGTATATCATTACTATGCGGTGAGTGAATACATTTTGATGGTGCCAGTAATACAGAGCCACATTAAATAGTTTGATTGTTGTAGTGTACATGCTGGGCCATTGTATTAAGTAGTTTGTGTGTAGTGAATAATACATGTGATCCTCAGAGAAATGAACTTTTAATTGAATTTTTCAATAATTTGTACATCTATGCATTTGTATGCATATCAGATTTTGCCTATTCTTATGTATACAACTGTAGTGACTAGAAAATAGAACTTTGTTGTCAAAGAAACATAAATTTTGAGAGAAGAGGCTATTTTTGTGTGATAAAACTGATAATCGTTATTGAATAAAATTTTCATTTTATCAGCGAAACCCACGCTTAAAAAAAAAAAGAAGAAAAAAGAAGAGAAATTATTTCAACGTTATTTTCAAATTTTAAAGGTTTGTATTTGACCAATTTATTCAGATACCAATCTAAAGATTATGTAATTCAGCAAGGTATTAATTTGTTTTACCCATTCTAATGCTGTAGTTTATCCTTAACAAGAGGCAGCAGTGCCCCTTAACAAATTGCAGATTGAAAAAAAAAAATCCCTTTATTCTCTTGAAAACATTGAACTTTTCAGTATCCTATACCTGTCATCCTGGAAACATCCCACAAAAATGATGTAAAAATTATTTCTTTGTTCACAGGAGCTTTTATTTTAGATTTGCTGTAGTAAATGTGAGATTTCCTACTGGCAGTTTTCATTTATTTTCAATTTTTTTAAAACCAGAGCTCTCTTTTACACCTATATATATCACTGTAGTGGTCTAGTGGATAAGTCACCGGGCTAAAGATCACAAGATACAGGGTCCGAATCCCAGCCTGGCACTAATTCCCTTTTGCATGACAGTAATCTACATTTTACACTCTCGATCAAGGTGATGTAAATAGCTACTGGTAGGAATTTATTCCTTGAAGCTTCATCGCCTTCATTTAGGGCAGCTAGGCTGAGTCGGGGTAGTAATCCAAAGCTCTTTTGAAGCACATATAGAAACATTGATAAAAATGTATTTTGCGCTATACAAGAATCTTTTATTATTATTATTATTATTATTATTATTATTACTTTTTTTTTTACTTATTTTTACTCTTTTTAAAAACTTATTTTTACTTTTTTTTTTTTACTTATTTTTACTTTTTTAAAACTTATTTTTACTTTTTTTTTTTTTTTTTTTACTTATTTTTACTTTTTAAAACTTATTCAAAGAATTTAACTTTTTATTGAATGGAAAAAATAAGCCTACTTTATTTTTTGTGAAGTTTAGCCTAGGTGAAAACTTTTAAGCCCTTCTTCCACTGAAGGAGAAAACTCTTAAGCCCTTCTTCCACTGAAAGAGAAAACTCCTAAGTCCTTCTTCAATTAAAGGAGAATTTGAAGAATGTCAAAATTATGGCTACCCTTTGTGAAGCCACATTAAAGTGATTTGGTAACTTTGTAGAGGCTTGATAAAATCTGAGTTGCCTTGCCTTACATGCTATCAGTGTGTATAATATGGTGTAAAAATGAAGTCCAGGTAAAAAAATCACTTCAAAATCATCATGTGGTTCACAAAAGTAAACATATGCAAGTGACTGGAAATGCCAGACTCATTTTCCCTCATAGACTCAGTGTCAGACTAAAGCGTATGGCCATATACTTTCATAAATGTGAGTATTCAGTCATAGATATCTTAATAACAGCATTATATATTTGAAAACCTTTCTATGCCTGGCTATTTATTCATCCTTCTGAACATCATTATACAAGACAGATATCAAAATTCAACAATTTATGAAATCAAGCCTCCACAAAGTTACCAAATCCCTTTAACACATGCATGACACACAAAAAAAACTGCCTAACAAAACTGCCACGGCAAAATAGAAAGAGATTGACGCATAGTGTGCTTCACATGATTCCTCTATAACACACAGATAAGTGAGTATGGCGCTACGCTAAGGTGTGTTTGTTGCGCGGAGCAACTGTTTTTTTTTTCTTTTTTAATATAGAAAAGTTGTGCTTCAAAAATTATTTGATCAAGGCATATATTATATAACCTCCACACGAGCACCTTAATGTTATCCTTTATTTCCTTCATACTCCTAAACTGTTGACCTATATAATTTCAGATAAAGTTCTTTGAGGTTAATTTTATACTTCCTAGCGGTATACAAATTATTTTTTCAGGTGGTTGGTACACTTTAAGTCCGGACTTAGTTGTGACCGGAAGCAGATTACTTGTAATATGAATGCTATCTGCATTACTTGATGCGGACCAGCATAGAAAGAGAAAATAGAAGGAAAAATAAAGAATAACATAATTAAGATAGAAAGAGGAAATTATAGAAAGATAAGATAAAGGCAAAGAATAACATGAGGAAAGATAGCAGAGATGATAGAAGGAAAAACAAATAATAACATTGGGAAGATAGAAAGAGGAAATGACAGAAGGATAAAAACAGAATAACAAGGAAAGATAGAAATAGAAGATAGAAGGAAAAATAAAGAATAACATAGGGAAAATAGAAGGAAAAGAAGATAGAGAGATAAAATAAAGAATAACATAAAGAAAGAGAAAGAAAAGCAGATAGAAGAACGAAACAAAGCAAAATATATTTGTAAAATAGCATGGGAATGTGGGGGGGGGGGGGGGGGAAGACCACCGCCATGGAAACAAGTGCTCATAGCAGATGGATGCAGTCTTGCTGCTATAAGTATGAACGCTAGCAGAACTTGAGATGCGGTCTATCGATCCTGATTTAGTCCGGACTAAATCCTCTTTTAGCAGTGAATATGAAAACGGTACCTCATAAATGTACATGTATGCCTATGCAGCTTAATTGTGCCAGTCTTGTATATATTGAGGCAAGTGAAAGAAAAGCTGGAAAATTAAGCAACCTTTCATATGAATATTAAAAATTATTATTCAGAGTTAATTTTTTATTGAGGACATTTGCTTGCATAGTTCCTTGATGTAGGAAGTTGAAGTCTATTGCAGTTTGTATATCACTTACACGCAAATATATTTTGGAACATATGGGCCTGTAGGCCTATAAAGAACAACATCTAGTTGTCCCACAGGCTTGATCATTTCTGTGCAGTTACAGATGACTGCATTTAGCAATAACTGATGAAACTTTGAATGTAAACTACCCAGATACCTAGATTAGTTTCAGTACTTTATGATCATTTTTGATGACACATCAGATTTCTTCAAGCTTCATATTTATTGCAGAAGACAAAGGAAGAAACACAAGGTAATGGAACTCTGTGTATATGTATAGAGCCTTTGATTTCCTTCATGACCGACCATTACGTCTCAAGCAAGCCTGCTAGTCTACAGGTAAAGACCTTTTTAATTTACAGCTCATGATTAAGTTGATTCTTGCTTTGGATCTCTTTCTTTCTTTAATCCATTTATTTGTTTTTTCCCATTTTTTTCCCATTTTATCTCTTTTTCTTCCCACATTGAAGTACATAAGTTTGAAATTTTGGTATAGTGAGGAGAATAGATTAAATCCAATTATTTATGATATCCTATTCTTTTCATTATTTGTGTCAATTGATTTGGCTTTCTCTCTAAGCTTCCCTTCTTCTGTCTCTCCTTTTCTTTTGTGTTATTTGTATGATTCCTTCTCTTTATCGTTAATTCTTAAAGGAGAATGAAACTCTGGGGAAAATCAATTTTAATGAAAAGAGAGGATGGAGAGAAGCAATTAAAAAAAAAAAGTTCCATCAAAATTGGTTAAGAAATGAGAAAGTTATGAAAGTTTGAAAATTCTCAATTTAATTTCTATGGTGATCCTCAAATTGGCAATGTTGCTTCAAAGTGACAGGCTTAGTAGTACAACTCTCCATATGTTTTGTACGCAAAATTTCATATTTTCCCCATTATCTCTCAAGGTGCAGCTTGTCTCCTTCTTAGCTCAAGATATATCAAGGGAAAATTTATTTGACACAACATATGTTAAGTTCACAAAAAGACAAGCATGCAGCATCTTTAGAGATAATGGAGAAAATATGAAATTTTGTGTACAAAAAATATGGAGAGTTGTACTACTAAGCCTGTCACTTTGAAGCAACATTGCCAATTTGAGGATCGCCATAGAAAGTAAATGAGACTTTTCAAACTTTCATAACTTTCTCATTTCGTAACCGATTTTGATGGAACTTTTAAAAAATTGCTTCTCTCTATCCTCTCTCTTCATTAAAATTGATTTTTCCCCAGGGTTTCATTCTCCTTTAAAGTGACCAGCAAATGAGCTGACATGTGTGTTTGCTTCGGAAAATATGACAATTTGTGTGAAGTGACCGTGGGCGTGTCTTCAACCACGGTACATACCAATCAGCGGTGAGGAATAGCTGAACTCTATCTGACCTCCAGCTCTACATACATCCCGGTGTATGTTGATTGCAAGCTGTGTGTTGGTCAGTGGTCAGTGGCAGTGCCATAGTGTGTACTGCGTGTAATACACACACACACACACACACACTGACCTTATGTCAGAGGTGTCACTCAGAAATGTCAGCAGCCAAAGTGCAAATCCTTTCCAGCCGTTGGGTATAACTGAAAATAATGTGATATACACTTCAAACGGTTTATTATGATAAGACAACCTGCAAAGAGCCTATAGGGGTTAGAATGGGGCGGGGAGTGCCGTTTTTGCTCACATTTCTAGCGACCAGCCGTTTTTTAATCAGTTCAGTAGCTGTACTGTACATGCGTAGGCTTGTATCATGATCCTGAGACTTGTACAACGTCTATGAATGTGGTATCGGGGGAAGGTCGCTTAACTTTCGGCAGTTCGGGCAGTTCGGTCAACTTCGTATGATCTAATTTTATGGCCTTCAGTCCGATGCAAACACACATGGGATCCCAATTTCTAGTCCCTTTAATATCCCATTCTCTTTCTCACTTTTTTGCTTATCTCTAATCCTATTCCCTCCCCCCCCCTCTCTCAGTCTCTGTCTCTCCCCTCTTTCTTTCTTCCTCTCTCCTGTAATCCATATCTGCATAGCTTGCTCACTCTCTCCTCTACTCTCTTTTTATTCTCATTATACAGTACATATATTTCCCCTCCTTTCCCCTTCACTCAGTCCCTCTCCCTCTCCCACTCTTCTCCAATTAAAAAATAATATTTATGTCCACAGGAAGCTTATATTGTTTTCTCTTTACAAACGGGGAGGTCAACCCATGGTCTGTATTAATCCTATACTAATTCAAATAAACCTGACACTGGGATTAAGTCAGGGTGAACAAAGGAAAAACTTAGACCTTGGTCTAACTTCCTTTGTTAAACTTGACTCGAGACCGATCATATTACCCAGCAGTGGGTTAAAATTTAGGAGAATGCAGGCCATATAGGGTCATTTTGAGGGAGCTAAGTTGCTACGTGCTCCTATGCATTAAACCTGCTCTGTCCTGTTCATGTATTGTTAATGAATTATTACAAGTATACTGTTACACTTAACTCTTCTTTTGCCACGTAAATACTCTTCTATTGCCACATAAATACTCTTCTATTTGACTTGTGTGTAGAGTCTGTGTCAAATGGCACTGTGGCACAGTAGGGGTTAATATTGTTTGCTGAAAACTGAAAGTATCCTCTTTTCCAGGTGACTGGATTTCAAATATAATCTAAATTTCATTTATCCCAGTGAAAATAATGATATGCTTTTTCTTGTCATTGCAAATGAAATTGCTTTACAAAGGAAGAAAGAAAGCAGAATTTACTCTCTTGCATCTAATTGATTTCAATAAAACAAGAAAAATGAGAGAAACAGGTCAATTAAAGTTTGATAAATATCTGAGAAAGAATATGAAAGATTTTTTCATGTTTTGAAAATCGCTTTACCTCTTGGCAACTTTGTCAATTCCTTTGTGAGATACACACAGGGGCGTCGATCCTGGGGGGCAGTTGCCCCCCAAGAAAATATTGGGGGGCAAACGTATCGTTTTGCAACTCCAATAAATCCGGAGGTGTAAAATGAAATAAGGAAAAATGATGCAAAACTCGGGAAATGAAACCTTCCAAACAATGAAATACAAAAGGTATTAGACGATCAGACTTCAAATTCGCCATGCCAGGCTCTGTGCGCAAATTCTGTAAATTTCCCTGCTTCATGTAACCTTAGAGAAGCTGGTAGTTGAGGCGTTAAAAAACTCATTAAGGGTACTATATACCTTCGTTGCCCCCCCCCCCCCTCCCTCCCCATTTTGGACAATGGGTAGAAGCCCCTGGATACACACTCATTGTTTTCTACCAAAAAAAAAAATCATAAATTTTCATTTTTCTCCACCCATTTTTTCACAACATATGTATAGTTGGAGACATGCTCTTACATAATCTCTAGTAGTAAATATGCTTCTTCATCAAAATTCAAGATTTTAAATATGTTTTTGAAAAATTTTCCACCCCCAAAATAGTGAGTTTCTAACAGGAAATTATTGGCTTGTTGTCAAGGAATCTTTAACATTCCCTAAACTTTACATTTGTATATGTTGCTTATCCTTCAGGTTTTGCTCACTTCCGCTGATCTGTTTCTCTGCTGTTTTTGTGTTTATTCATATTATTGAATGATGCTAGGCCTAGGATGGACTTTTCTTTTAATGGCACATTTTATTATTTTTTCCCCACTCTTATATGTCTAATCAAGCAGAAAACAAAAGCCTAAAACAATTCTGAATGTATCAATCCTCAGTCAACTAGTCAGTTCTCAAAAGTGGGTCTGAATGAGGAACATGATCAAGACTAACAAGTAGGGCTCAGATATGGCTGTTCCATCAGTTGTTCACATCAGGGGGAAAGTGGAGAGGCAGTGCGCGGAGATGCAAGCACATGTCATCCTCATAATATGCTAAGTGATTGAGCATCTGAAAAATAAAATATGAAATGACATCTATTATTTCATGAGATTGTTCAGTCTTCTGCTACAGCAACTAGCTGTTAGTACATGTATTAGTGTTAATTCTCATGTCAAAAAGGGAAACAACATTGCAAACTTTTAAACTATTGCTGCCAGACAAAGATGCCCCTGCAGTCTGCAATAAAGTTGACATTTTGGTCACTAAAATTTTGTTGTGAATTATAGCAAGAATTCTCTATCTTTGGTAGAGATTTTGCAAAGTGTTTTGTTTCCAAAAAGGTATTGCTATTTGCCGTTCAATTGTATTATTGACTTTGATTAAGATATTTGTATATCTCAATCTTTAATTGTAAGCCAGGACTGGTATTTTTTCTTTCTTTTCTACACATTTCCATGAAGGACATAGCCACTATGCTGTCTTATTAGAAGACATGTATGAAAATTATATTATCTTTAAGAAGTTAGAAATTGAACTGGGGTTAAGAGGGTCAGGGCTTACACAGTTCTGATAAAAATGTAAACAGAAGTAATGCTTTTAGCTGTATTGAAAGCAAATATTGTCTAAGCTTACGGACTAGCTCTGTGTCAATTTCTTGGCACGAGTCTTTGAAACTCACTCAAATATTGATTCAAGTAGTAGCATATCTTTTTTGAGCACTAATGTCAATTTTTCTGTATTCTTTAAGGTCTGTGCACAATTTGAAAACAGCAGTTACCAATATCTACTGTTGTGGTGTTTATGGTTCAAGAAACATATATTTTTCTTATTGATTTCCTGCTATCACCATCCAGTGGAGAAAACAGTCTATTGATACCAGATCTTGATTTGGGTATGCAACTTAGGCCAAGTAAAATTGATTCCTAGTTTCTCGTCTGGATTTTGCGAAAATGAGGAGGAGGGGTATCATGTTATGTGATGTTTCATATTTTTCCAAGATGGCCACCGCACATGCTATTGGCTTCCTGTTATATTTACATTCTTCTGGGGTTCCTTTAAAACCCCCAAAGGGCATCAAGTTTTAATTTTAGGGGTCTGCAGCAAAATTTTGGTGTTTTTTATGCCTCCGCCCACCGAAGGTGGTGCTGGAGGCGTTATGTTTTCGGGTTGTCCGTCCGTCCGTCCGTCCCGCTTTCTTATTCAAGCGATAACTCAAGAACCACATGAAGTATGAACATACTTGGTGCTAGTATGTATCACCATAGGAAGACGATCTGATTAGATTTTGGGGTACGTAGTTCAAAGGTCAAGGTCACAGAGGCCAATTTTTCTTAAATTTCAGGTGTTAGGCTCGTTCTAGCCATAACTCAAGAACCATTTGAGGTATGAACTTCAAACTTAGTGCTAGTATATATCACCATAGGAAGACAATCTGAATAAATTTTGGGGTGCGTAGGTCAAAGGTCAAAGGTCAAAGGTCACAGGTCAGTTTCTGAAATTTCAGGTGTTAGCCTTGTTAACGCGATATCTCAAGAACCATTTGAGGTATGAACTTCAAACTTGGTACTAGTATGTATCACCATAGAAAGATGATCTGGTTAGATTTTGGGATACGTAGGGCAGAGGTCAAAGATCATAGAGGTCAATTCTGAAATTGCAGATTTTATCCTTAACATATCTCAAGAACCATTTGATCCATTAACTTCAAATTTGGAACTAGTATGCATCACAATAATGAGATGAACTGATTAGATTTTTGTTCACGTAGGTCAAAGGTGATAGGTCATAGAGGTCATTATACAGGTGTATGTGAAGTTAATGTTTTTTTTAACTTTGTTATCACCATATCTCAACTATTTTGTATTCATGACTAGGAGGAGATAAAGTGATCAGACTTTTGGGTTATAAAGTGTAAGGTCAAATGTCAAAGAGGTGAATTAACATGTAATTAGAGGCTTTTTATTCTGGTTATCACAAGATTTCAAGAAAAGTTTGAGCCATAAACTGAATTTAGGCGGAGGCTTATAGGAGACGCAGTTGCATTCATCTTGTTTTTTTTATTTAAAAAACAAAACAAAAATAGCAAATAGTGAAAAAAAGGAGGCAGGTGCAAAAAGGATGCGGGCAGGGACGAGAAACTAGGAATAATTTTTATTTGACCTTTTATTGAATATTCAAATTGTTTGTTTTATTCCATGTATAATTAAGACAGAATTCTTGATCGGAGGTTGGGGAGGGGGTGGGGGATTTCCCCCAATCAGGCTCAGGAGATAGAGAAATTACATCCCAAAACCAGGCATTTGGGGGGCAGGGGGTAAATATGTAAATCAGGCTCGGGGGGGGGGGGGGGTGAAAATGTTCCCACCCAGGCTTTGGAGGGAAGAAAACTATACCTCCACCTGCAGTTCTTGAAGGGGGAGAATATATCTCCAATTAGATTTTGTGCTTGTTTTCTCCATGTCCTGGGGGGGGGGGGGCTATTTGTCCTACACCCAATACATTTATGCATTTATACATATGTTTCTTACAAAGACCTTGCCCAAATCAATTATTAGTTTGTAATCACAAGTATTGTTAATGATGTTCCTGTGTGTAGTAATAGTGCTATTCTTGGCACCAAGGCTACATGTACTTGTATAGAGTAAGGCCGACTTGTGAAACCCAGAGAGACAGATACATCACAGAGCTTCACCTTTCATTCTTTCTTTTTTTTTTCAATTCAATTCAATTCAAATTTATTTCACTTTGCAATAAAAAGTAGAAACAATCTGAAAAAAACCCAACAACATTACATTCACAGTATAATAAAAGTTTTAAAAAGGACAATATAAACAATAGTAACATGGATTAAAATATTCACATCATTATATTGCAAAAGTGGGTTGCAGCCAGAAAGGAAAGGCCCTTGTAGGAGGCTGACTCAGGAAAATATTTGTATATTACGATAAATGGTAAATATATAGTGAGTATATAACAGTACAAAATAGAACACAAAAATGGAATAGTACAACAACAAAACACCAAGAAAATTTAACTGAGTTTTTAATTAAGTACTTGAAGATGTCTTTTTGATTTTCTCCAACAAGAGTTTTCTATATCTTTTTTTGAAAATGTTTAATGATTGTGAATTCTTTATTTGTGTTGGAAGAGAGTTCCATATGATTGGACCCTGCATGGTATATGATAGATTTTTAAAATAAAGATGTACGTATACTAGTGGCATATGAAAATTATCAGTATTTCTACTTTCTAGTTCTATATGCATGAATTTGATAATTCAGAGGGGAAAAATTCTGTTGTAATTTCTAGCTGTCCAGTTGGCCTGGAAACTATTGATATATCAATAAGTTGAATTGTCTATCTGCAATGACACTCCACTAGTTACCAAGGACACCATACTGTTTGGTTCTTGCGGCATAGTTGTCATTGGTAACGATTGTGTCTTGCTTATAATAGATGCCAGTAAAGTATGATCTCTTTCATTTATATTGATTTGGAAGTTACTGTAATTTCTCTTTTTGTTTGGTAGAAAATGAACAGATATTGTAGTAGAAACACAGTAAAATGATAGAATTAGATACAAACGAAGAAAAAAAATGGGTCTTAGTGTTGTCAAACAAGCTATTTTGCGTCCATCATGTTTGCTAATGATATAGTCTGTTGTTTCTTTTTTTTGCAGTTTGTCAAGTAAATGATAGAGAAAAAAGGGTAGAATAGGGTTATAGTTGTTCCCGCCGAACGAAGTTTGCGAGGAGACTATGAAACAGGCTCTGTACGTGTGTGCATGTGTGTGTGAAACAGGCTCTGTACGTGTGTGCATCCGTCCTTGAGTCCGTCTGTGTGTCCGTCCGTGTGTCCGTCCGTGTGTGTGCTCAAAATGTTAAAATTTGCTTCTTCTCTGTCATTTCTTGGCTGATTTTGATTCTGATTGCTCTGACTGATAAAGATAGGTGAGGGCTTCCTAACTTCTACACAGAAATGTGTAAATCATTAATTATGCAAATTTATATGCATTTCTTCTAAATCACAAAAAATGCTACTTCTCCTCTATTTTGCACCAGATTTTGATTCTGTTTGTTTTATCTGATAGGGCTTGGTGGGGGCTTCAAAACTTCTACACAGAATTTTGAAATTCATTAATTATGCCAATTTATTCAAAATCAACAAAAATGCTACTTCTCCTCTATTTTGCACCAGATTTTGATTCTGTTTGTTTTATCTGATAGGGCTTGGTGGGGGCTTCAAAACTTCTACACAGAATTTTGAAATTCATTAATTATGCCAATTTATTCAAAATCAACAAAAATGCTACTTCTCCTCTATTTTGCACCAGATTTTGATTCTGTTTGTTTTATCTGATAGGGCTTGGTGGGGGCTTCCAAACTTCTACACAGAATTTTGAAATTCATTAATTATGCAAATTTATGCAAATTTATTCAAAATCAATGAAAAATGCTACTACTCTATTTTGCAGCGGATTTTGATTCCGTTTGTTTTATCTGATAGGGCTTGGTGGGGGCTTCAAAACTTCTACACAGAATTTTGACATTAATTAATTATCCAAATTTATGCAAATTTGTTTGAAATCACTAAGAATGCTACTTAATTCTCCTCTATTCTTCTATTCTTCTCTATCAGAAATTACAAAAAATTAACGCCATTTCAAAGATCTACACTTCCGGCGGGGACATATATTACGCATCACGTAATTTACTCATTCACTTGTTGGAGATGAAGAAATCTTCAATCCTCAGAATCAAAATGCTACAATTTCTGTCTTTGTCATCTAAGGATACCAAATGGTAATCAGATTTAGTGTGAGTGTTAATTGTTTCACTTTAGACAAAGTCAAAAGAAGGATTTTGCTTAAAATTCACCTTCTCACTCTTCTTTGACCCCTCTGTATATGATTCCTCTTCACCACCAAATATTTTTTTATAAATATTTTAATTCACAGATTATACATACTTGTTTTCAAAACTCCATTTCTGATAATCATAAGTGACATAATTTACTCTGTGCCTTTGAAAGTGCCTTTGAAAGTGCAAAGCAAAGCATAATGTATTTAAAAAAAGAAAAGAAACACACATACATGTTTTTAATGTAGTAATATGGATTTTTAATTGCCTTCTCATTTTGCATGTCATCTTCTGCAACACAAGTCTTCCCACTGTCTACACATTGTCTTAAAATAAAGGTTAGTAAAATATTCTGAATTTATTATTTTGTCTCTTTCTACCTTTCATCTATACAAGTATCATCTTATTTTTCCTCTCAGGACTTCATTCCTAATTCCTCCTATTTCTTGTGTTTTCTCATGTCTCTTTCCTTTTCTCCTTTTTTTCACTCTCTCTCTCTCTCTCTCTCTCTCTCTCTCTATCCCTCCCTCTCTCCCCCTCTCTCTCTCCCCTCTCTCTCTCTCTCCTATTCATCAATTTTTTTTTCTGCATCACTCTTCCACACCTATGTTTCTCAATCTTGTACTCTTCTCTTTTACTTTCTCACTTTTTTCACCCTTCTCTCTCTCTCTCTCTCTCTGACACACACCCTCTCACTCTTTCTCAACTCTAACCCTTTCTCCGGCCTTTCAAGATATCTTCTTACTTGTTTAAATATATATAATTTATG
This sequence comes from Heliocidaris tuberculata, assembly GCA_025618425.1. Classification (NCBI taxonomy): domain Eukaryota; kingdom Metazoa; phylum Echinodermata; class Echinoidea; order Camarodonta; family Echinometridae; genus Heliocidaris; species Heliocidaris tuberculata. The sequence continues at coordinate 23,241,188 of CM046841.1, forward strand.
TTTATTCAAGTGAGTAAATTTGCTCTGAGTCTAGCATGAAGCCTAATATGAAATCATAACAACTTTCAGTTCTTCATCCATTTGATGTAATTTTGTTTGTCATAACCAATTAGTATAAAATGTATGTTTTTTTCTCACAAGAACTCTTTGGAATTATTGCATAAAAAGGATATTGTGCAGGGACAATCTTTTATCTCTCATTCTGTTTTTTTCTTCCAAAACTCTATTATATTTGACAGCTCAAATAGAGTCAGCTCCTGATTTACTTTTGCACTGTTATTGCTTTTATTTCTTTCCATAAATTGTGGGCTACGATAGGGCTTACATGTACATCCTTTAATGGTACTTATCATATTTTTATTGACAAGATTAAAGATTACAGATTAAAGATTACATTACCTTATATTAAGAGCCAGAAGGATGTTAACTCTGTGTTAAAGTACATGTATATGTATTAATGCCCTTCTGGCTCCAAACAGATGATATTATCTTTTATATCAAGCCTACAAGAATATTAATTTTTATTAAGGTGCCTTGACGGAAACTGCATTGAAAAGGATGATATGATGATGGCATTGTTCTGATTAAAAGGGATTGAAAGAAAAAGTATGCAGTGAAACAGAAAAAATCATTATCTCCATAAAACAGGTATGAAGTTAATGATACACTTGTGAATCACTCGAAATTGATCATAAAGAATACATACAATCTTGGTCAGCCCACTAAATAGATATATCAATCAGTTGTTTTTTTAGTTCACAAAGCGCAAGATACCCCTGAGTCTAAAGGGCTGTAGACTTCATATGGCCGGAACACGGTCACGGATGTTGTAGTCGCATTGCCTCTACAGATTAATATTTTACTCACTTGACACAGATGCTAAAATGCAAATATGTACATATCAAAATATATGTATAAGGAAAGGAGAGAGTAATAAAAGAAGAAATACAAGGAAAAGGAAACATGAGAAGAAGATGACATCGTCTGTTGAGAACCAGAAGGGCATTAACTCTGTGTAAAAAGATATATGAGTTAACGCCCTTCTGCCTCTCAGCTGACAAAATGATCCCTCCCACACCCACCCTCATTCGGTTGCTCTGCTCCCTCACAATTCACCCACTTGTTAGACCAGTACACACCCCCCCCCCCTCCCCATGACGGGGGGGGGGGGGGGGGGGTACTCTTTTTGCTGAAGGTTCGTTTTTCCGAAGGTTCATAATTCCGAAACGCAAATTTCCCATATCAGGGGGTTAATAATTTTGAAAATGATATAACGTCATAATTCCGAACATTTGATGCATTACTCTGAAGGCTCGTTATTCCGAAGGTTCGTAATTTCCAAAATGATGTAGGATTCATAATCCAGAAGGTTCGTAATTACGAAAATGAAATAGAGCCCTACATAACTTTTCAGAATTACGAACCTTTGGAAATATGAACCCGTTTTCATTTTCGGAATTATGAACCCTACTTTTTTTCGGAATTATGAAATGTCGGAGTAACGAACCTTCGGAAAATGCGAACTTTCGAAAAACAAATCTTCAGAATTTTGAACCTTCAGAAAAATGACATGTAACTCCAATGACTGGACCCATGCTATGTCACTGATGATTCATTAGATGAAACTCAGCAGCACTTATGCATGACCAAAACAATGGAAATAATGACAGCAATGTTCAATAAACCATATATGGTAACAATTAATATACTAAGTGCCTTTAAAAGCTGTACTCTACAAAGTATATTATTCCTGATTGATGGAAAAATGGATCTTGTCCCATAGGGGATGGATTTCACTTTTTTTCCTCATCTGTTCTCATCATGTTCATAAGTACTCATTAAATAATTCCGATTGCAAATAGTACTAAAGTCCATTAAATTGATTAGCTATATAATTATAATGTATTATTTTTTGTTTGTTTCTGGTAGTAACTGAAGATCAGTTGAACAGAAGTTCCAAACAGAATATTGATTGTGCCAACGGAGAATTAATTGGATTGGGAAAAAGAGAATTGCTGAGGAGGATAATCTTAAATTGAAAGGTTGGCTTCATCATGTTCTCTTCAGGGATGTAAATTATAAATCCAGTATAATTGCTTGCCGCAGTGTTATGTGCGTGCATGTGTAGTGCTTGCAGACATGCACTACACAGTGCTTTCTTCGTACATAGGCTGGGTGACCGGTGACAGCAGACTGCATGCATGACTGGTGTATATATGCTGGATACAAATATGCATTGTAATGAAGGTGTGTGGATAAGAAAGAGACAGGATAAAAATGAAGAGAGGGAAGGGGGGATTAAATATAAGTAAAAGATAAGAAATAAATGAAATATAAAGATGAAGAAGAGATGACTATTAAGAAAAGATGAAGACAAAGTAAACAATGGAGGGGAAAAAGAAAAGGAAATAAAATGGATTGAAGAGAAGATGATATAATAAGACAGGAAACGGCTATTTAAAAAAAAATGAGGATGGAGAGAGAGAGAGAGAGAGAGAGAGAGAGAGAGAGAGAGAGAGAGAGAGTCACAGAGAGAGAGAGTCGGAGAGAGAGAGAGAGAGCGAGAGAACTGAAAGAAGGTGATTGTGAATATGTGGAAGGCAATGGTGAGGACTGAGATGTAGGAAAAGTTGAAGACAAAAGAAAAAGAGGAGATGAAACAGAAAATATGGTATACCGTAATTATTTAGAAGAAGAAATATGACAGTTAAGAAAATGAGATGGTGAACTAAGAAGATGGGGGAGAGGAGATTATGAGATATATAGAAAGGGGATATATATATATTTTCAAACTGCAGAAGATGGTTGTGAAGAAGAAGTAACAGATGATGATGAAAATATATATGATGAGGAGGATATGAGAGAGGAAATGATTATGAAAAAAGTTGCAGACAATGTTGCAGATTGAGATGAAATATCATATATTTCAATCTTTTTCTTCAGTAATGTAAAACATGGTTTGACTCCTTATGGAACATATAAAATCATCATTATTGTAACTTATTTTGATACAAGGGAGATATTCTTTATTATCACATCCATAAAAATTGAAATATTTGAAATTTCATATAATAAAATACATAAGGAAAAGTGAGTGTGTGACATCATCAGTTCACTCATTTGCATACCGCCCATATTATGCATATCACTGTTTCATGAAATAATGCAAAACTTCAAAATGCTGTAACTTTGTTATTTTACATCTAATTTCAGTGAAATTTTCACTGTTATGCTTGTTTGATTTTACTCTATTGATTCAAATCAACTTGATACTAGTGTGGACTTGGCCTTTAAACATGAAAGCTCAACCACTATCAGTTTTGAAACTGACTGATTCTTATCATGCTCTTAAACTGTAATGATTATTTTTATACATTGTGAATTTCTCACAGTCATGGGTGCAAATCCAGGGGGGACAGGTGGACATGTCCCCCCACCTTTTTGAAGATAGGTGAATGTACCCCCCACCTTTTTGAATAACCTTTTTTTTTTGCTTGTCAGAGAATTTTGGAGGAAAACTACTGCCCAAAAAATGCAATAACCTTTTTTTTTTCTTCCTTGTCAGAGAATTTTGGAGGAAACTAGACCCCAAAAATGTGATAACCATTTTTTTTTTTTTTTTTTTTTTTTGGGGGGGGTGAGGGGGGGGTTGTCAGAAAAAATTTTCAGATATTTCGGACAGGTACAAAAGTTAAATCATGTGGTGACCCCCCCCCCCCCCCGAATTTCAAAATGGATTTGCGCCACTGCTCACAGGGCAAGTCTTTTGGTAATTTTATGCTATAAAATACCCTAAATATTATCAGCCATCATTTCTGTAGTATCCTGTGTTCAGAATAAGTATTCCTTAAGAGATTAACTGTGTGTTTTTATGCCCTACAGGGTTCTATATCTAACATAACTTTCCTAGATATTGTTAAAGACTACACTTTCTGTTGTGTGTGTGCGATCAGAAAGTAACAACCATGAGTCAAACTTTGTTTCTTTTTATGCCTCCTCCCACTGAAGGTGGTGCCGGAGGCATTATGTTTTCGGGTTGCCCGTCCGTCTGTCCGTCGTCCATTCGTCTTTCCCGCTTTCTTGATCTAGCAATAACTCAAGAACCACATGAGGTATGAACTTCAAACTTGGTGCTAGTATGTATCACCATAGGAAAATGATCTGATTAGATTTTTGGGTACGTAGTTCAAAGGTCAAGGTCACAGAGGCCAATTTTCATGAAATTTCAGTTGTTAGGCTCGTTCTAGCGATAACTCAAGAACCATTTGAGTTATGAACTTCAAACTTAGTGCTAGTATGTATCACCATAGGAAGACGATCTGATTAGATTTTGGGGAACGTAGGTCAAAGGTCAAGGTCACAGAGGCCAATTTTTGAAATTTCAGGTGTTAGCCTCATTCTAGCAATAACTCAAGAACCATTTGAAGTATGCACTTCAAACTTTGTGCTAGTATGTATCACCATAGGAAGATGATCTAACTAGATTTTTGGGTACGTAGGTCGAAGGTCATGGTCACAGAGGCCAATTTCTGAAATTTCAGGTGTTAGCCTTAACACGATATCTCAAGAAACGTTTGAGGTATGAACTTCAAACTTGGTACTATTATGTATCACCATAGAAAGACAATCTGCTTAGATTTTGGGATATGTAGGTCAAAGGTCAAAGGTCATAGAGGTCAATTCTGAAATTGCAGGTTTTAGCCTTAACGTGACATCTCAAGAACCATTTGATCCATTAACTTAAAACTTGGAAATAGAATGCATCACCATGATGAGACGAACTGATTAGATTTTTGTTCATGTAGGTCAAAGGTGACAGGTCATAGGTCATTATACAGGTGTATGTGAAATTAATGGAGTTTTTTACCTTTGTTATCACCATATCTCAACTATTTTGTATTCATGACTAGGAGGAGATAAAGTGATCAGACTTTGGGGTTATAAGGTGTAAGGTCAAATGTGACCCTCCACCACAAAACCACCAATAAGTCGCAATTGGAGTTTTAGAGGAAACAGGTGAAAAAGGCGGATTGGGGTGGAAATTTTGATTTGAAGTTTTCTGTATTTTCTGAAAGTTCATTTATTAATCTACCATCTGACAAAATTTCAGGGTAAAATATTATGTTGAAATATATTTTTACTCTTATTCAAAATGACCATGTTTTCCTGGACATTCAAACTTTGTGTGTCAACTTGCCGGGATTGTACTTCACATCGCTTTTCTGGTATAGCTTAAAAACTATACACTGTCTGATATTCAAAATGTGAAGAAACAAAGAAATATATCTATTCTGAATGTATGGAAAGTTTTAACCCAATCCAATTAGTACTTCACAGTGTAAGCTAGAGAGTTTTGACTCAACCTTTTATGCGACAAACAATAGGACACAGATTAGGCGCTCTTAAACAGTCACTCTTCTTTAGTGCCCGTTTTCTCTGTTGTTTTGGTCATTAGCATGTCTGACACGTTGACATTCTTATTGTAATTTACAAGGGTTTGCTTAGTCCATACAAGACATGTTATATATATCATTTTAAGGCTTAGAATCTAAGCTTTCAAACTGTGTTGAAATTTTAAAAAACCCAAATTTCCGACTTATTGGTCGTTTTGTGGTGGAGTGTCACAAATGTCAAAGAGGTTAATTAACTTGTAATTAGAGGCTTTTTATTCTGGTTATCACAAGATTTCAAGAACAGTTTGAGTCATCAACTGAATTTAGGCAGAGCTAGGCATATAGGAGACACAGTCGCATTCATCTTGTTCAGTGTTGATGTAGGCCCATTCAGTAATAAACTGCTTTGTTACTTGTTAAGGTGATATAGTTTTTGTATTTGATAGAAGTACATGTATCTTATACTGTTAGTATTACTGGCTTGATTATTTTTTTTAAAAACTTGCTTCAGCCAACTTTTTACATGAAAGATACTTTGTTTCTCTTCTAAATTCTGGCTGTGGACATTTGACATATTTTGATGATATTACTTCAGGTGACACGACACTTGCTCCTGCGACATTTGCTCCTCCGTCCATATCTCGAAAGGTCAAAGGTTAAGGTCAAGGTCATGATTTTTTTTTTTTTTGTTAAGGACAATGTGAAGATTAGGATTAGGGTTAGGGTTAGGGTTAGGGTCAGGTTTAGGTTGAGCATTTGTCACAGGAGCAAATGTCATGGAACCATTACTTCACTGTGCTGTATTTTTCAACATCACATGTATATCTATATTGATTCAGCTTAACTCGAAATTACTTGAATGTCATCTCTGTACATGTACAATAAATTATTTAGCTCCACACTAACTAACATCCCAAGTTATTCACAATGACTGCACATTATGCTTCAGTTCACAAGCAGCCCTGTAAACACAGAAAGCATTAGCAATACACCACGTCCCTGGGTTTTTAGTTTAAAGGGATTCGTCATGTCTTTGATTGCTCTGTGTTAGTGAAAAAATCACTTGCAACTCAATAAGACGTTTTTAATGTGTGCCTGTGTTGTTATGTGCCTATGTACATGTACATGTACATGTATGATTTGAAGCCTATGTATTGTAACAGGCAATAGTTTGTTTGTTTATTCTATTTAACCAGACAATGTTTTCCAATATTAAATGGTAAACAACTCGATTAACATTCATGCTTTTTTCTGGTTCCTTTATCTTTTAACCTTTTATTTTTTTGTTTACAAATTTTTATACTTTTTAATGCGTTTTATTGGATAATAAATTTAAAATTGAAGTTCAAGTTCAAGGCAACTATTTGTACTATAATTTGTTGTATTTCTGTCAAATATCTTTGATTTTCACCAATAATTATAACCCACCACAGTTTAGACAAGCAATAATTTTTGCTTTATCTTGAATGGAGTATTTAGGAAAATGGGAGGAGATAAATACTTTTCATAACATTTTTGTTTCTTGTTATTCAATATCTCCATAAGCAAATGGCTCTTGGAGAGAGTAATTATTTTGTGTAAATGTGGAACAGCATTTTTAATATTTCCTTATTAAAATGAAAATGAAACTTGCATATGTACAATTTGTTTTAAATTCATAATTAATGTTGATTTTACTTTCAATAGGTGAAGGTCACAATGAATATTTGATTGATATACATGTAATCATCAAGATGTGTGGTTTTATGTCTTGTTTTGATACATGTACCTCCTTGGTAATTTCATGCTTTAAGGGAATAGTACACCCTATTTTGTTAGCATAGGCTATGTTTATTTCAGACATATTGAAATAGATCAGTAATGGTTTTTTTTTAAAAGAAATAACCAATTTGTACGATTTTTTACTTTTTGAAAGAACCTTTTAGACTTTTGAAAAAAAACAACACATTTTAACACTACTGAGTTGAACTCCTCAATTTGGCGATATGATGTTGTCATTATGTGAGCTTCTTTCTGTTTCGGAGATTCTTGCCAGTAATAGCATAAAATCATAAACAGTGTGACCACAGTTTTTGAACTCTTTCATTGTGTTGACTGTGAAAATACTGTTATTTGGTGTTACCACATGGGAAAATCAAAGTGTGTTTGCATTTCATTGTGACTGATGTATTTGAACAATGTCATATATATGTAGTTTGACAGTGGAAAAATACTGTTCACAGTGTGAAACACAGTATGACACATTGTGAAAGGAGAATCAGAATGAACACTTTACACTTTTAATTTACCACAGTAAATTTGAAGCACTTTCATAAAGAATCACAGTGTGTACACACTTGGTATGACTACACAGTTAATTTGATTTGTTTTTATTAAATTGACTATGTTTAACTATCTTACCCACTGTGGACACAGAGAATCAGTTTTAGTAAAGATTAGAAAACTTTTTAGTGTTGACTGTGTCAAAATACATTTCAAATTGTAGCAAACTGTTACACAGTGTGCCCACAGAGGATCACAATGTGTATGCACTAGAGTGTGAGCAGAGTTAGACTTAGAACTTTTCATTTTGTTATAGTGTGGACTCTGAAAAAAATGCATCTTACATGGATTGACACACTGTGGCTACATAGTGACTGTGTGTACACACCACAGTGTGAATGCATTAGGAGATTTGTAACAGTAGATATGGAACAATCTTTTAGTGTTAAAATGTGTGAAAAATATTTTTCACACTGTATGATAATGTGGATACAGAGAATCAGAGTGTACATTCTTCATTTGGCACACTTAATTTCATAGTGTTGATTTGTGAAAAATACTGTTTGCACCTTGTGCCTTAGGTAACATACTGTGGCCACAGAGTATCAGAGTGTACCCACTTTAGTTTTCACTAAAGTAAACTTGGAAGTTGGAACACTTATATTCATAATTATTGTTGACTGTGTTTACAATAACACATGCGCCCACTTTGTGCCTCAGTGTAACACATGCAGTGCGGACATATAGACAGTCTTTGTGTGCTCACACCAGTGTGCGACGGAGTAGATTTAGAACATGTTCATAATGTTCACAGTGTGAAACTACTGTCCACATTATGTCCAAGAGTGACCCACTGGCCACATAGAGTATAACTATGTGTATATACATGCATATAATATGCACCACAGAGTGAGCACAGAGAAAATAAGAAAAAAAACTTTCCTTTATTATTTATTTATTAGTATCATTTTAACAGGCTAGTGTTAATGGTGCATGAGTCATAACGTTAAAATAATAAAAAAAATAATGTCCAATAATTATGCCAAAAAAGACTCACTGTGGCCTCATAACCACTGTGTATATGCATCAAATTTTTACCACACAGTATATTTGGAACACAATAGTGTTGACTGTAATTTTGCAACACTGTAAATAGATACACTGCTCTATAGGTGTATGAGTACATTATAATGTGACTGTTATGTTTTTCTCCTGCAGGGAATGCACACATATAGGATTTCACGTGTTCTTCATATGATAAGAAATAAACTAAAAAACTAAAAATGAGGTGAATTCAAAAGCATCTTGATCGGTATACTTCACCCAGGAGTGTTGTTTTGTCTTTAAAAATATGGTGCACTGAAAATCCAAAAATAGATTGGGTTTCAATTTATTCTAATACTATGAATACTATGAATATACTATAATTATGCTCGTATGTGATGGAGTTTTGGTGGTGGTAAATAATAATTGTATTATCAGTCGATCATGCATGGACAACACTTATACCATTTAGTACGGGTGTAGAATTACATGTATGTACATATTATTATCTAAAGAAATTTGTATAAAAATCATTCCCAAAGTAGTGTAGGGAGCAAAAAATGGGGTCTGCTCTCTGTTAATAAGGACCGCTATTTCTAAAAGACTGCTATTTAGTCACGCGTTATGGATAGCGGTCCTTATGAATAGCGGTCATTATGACTAGCGAGGTTACCCCAGCAAAATACCAATTAAGAAAATTATAGTGTGAAAAAAATAATTGCCTTACAGAATGAAATATGTTGAAGCTTCCGTGTTTATTTTTTTTTTTGTATAAACATGTTAGGCCTACATGTTATAGCGTTTACTTGTAACATGGATGAGTTACTTTTCATATTATTATTTCATGATGCTAATTTGGATGATGTTCTTCCCGGAAGGTTGTTGTATTGATATTGAACCAATGAAACGATTAAGTTTCGATTGAGGGTGTAGATGGCGTAGTATAGTCACTATCTCTTTACATTTCTCCATTTAATCGCCATTTGAGATTTTATTACTATTCATTATTTTATTTATTTAGTTATTTATATATTTATTTATTTATTTGTACTTTATTCATGTTTTTGATTTGTAATGTATTTATTATTACTGTATTACTATTGTTATTTTATTATCGTTATTATTATTATTATTATCATCATCATTACTGTTATTATCATCATCGTTATTATTCTTATTGGTTTTTTTTGTTATCACCATGATTATTTTTTTGGCCTTTCGATTGACCCCCGCGAAGCTACGTCACTTCTTACAGATATCAGTTATGTTCATCGGTGCACCAATCAACCCATCATATACACGATGGAGAGGAGGAAAGTTGAAAGTATATTACTTTATTAAAGATAGAGAAACACTAAAACGGGACAGGAATACGAGTACTGAGGTTGAAAGTGTGACAGTTAACAGTGCTTGGCTTCTATGATCGTTATTCATTTGAGGTATACAGCTGTAGCTATACAAAACAAGAACAGATTGAAGAGTATCCACGGATTCCGTGGGTTCACTGCATCACGCACAAATCTTTCGCCTTTTATTAAAGATTTCCGTGCAGAGGACCGCTACGATCGGAATTTAATCAAAAAGGTAATTTTTCGACTGATTGTGTCAAAATGAACTTATACACAGTTGAAAATCCAATCAGATGAATCTTTTCAGCGATTTGAAGAGTATCAAGAGATATAAATGAGAACAAAGGGAAGATCCCGACTACAGGCAAGAGAAAGCACTGAAGTTTCTTGAAGATTTGAGTACATATATCTATAGCTCTGTCTCTGGGTCAAGATAACCCGATGCCCTTTTTAACATCTCTGCCACTCCACACCCAGGGCAATTATTTTGCGAGCAATTCTTTGTATAAAGTATTTTTTTCTTGTCAGTTATAAAGGGAAGTATGGTACATTGATTTAAAAAAAAAAAATTGGACCGTACGCGCTAATTATCATTCTAACATATTATCAGAGCGATCTTACCAAGAACTTTTGATTTATACAGCTCATAAAGATGATAGTATGATGACGAGATGAAGATCTGGGGATCGTTTCATCAAGCGTTTTGTCAGTGATTTTAACCGACAACTGTTATAAGCTACTGAAATCCTCGCATCTGATTGGTGAAAATCACTGACAAGACTGATGGAATGCTCCCTAGATCTTTCTCAGTATATCCCTCTTATCGATTTAACTCTCTCTCTTTATCTCTCTATATCTATCTCTGCATGTCTGTCTGTCTCTCTCTCTCTTTCCATTTATCTGACTCTATTATGTCGCACACACTATAATTAGTGGGTAGGACAATACATGTTAAGAATTATTTTTTGATTTCCCCCCTTCATTGATATGATATGATATGATATTTATTCATCTTTCTTCCTTTTCACATGTCACATAGAACATAACATTCAATTATTACCGTATACGCATTTACAATGCAAACAAAATCATGACAATAATATAATGAAGTGAATTGAAAGAAAGGCAAGGAGACCCTGAGAAAAGCAGGGCTTGTAAGACAATCATGTAAGATGTAGGGTCCCCTCTGCGCCAACTACATGTAATTGGCTGGTACATAATATATGAGCAACAAAATAAATGTATTTAAAGGGAGTATATATTAGTGACTACCTAAGGACTTTGTGGACTTTCCCAACCCTAATTTGGGTTGACGTTATCTCGTCCCAGTATTATTTTTTTGGTGGAAGCAGAAATACATGTACATCATAAAAAGAGATTAATAAATATTAATAAAAATGCGCAAAGCTGGACCAAACAATGTGTTCCATTTGCCTCATGCACGTCCCCTTTCATGGGCATGTTATTCAGATTCGTAAAAGCGTTGCACAAAAATAATCCGCTGTTGATTTCATTTTCATGATCTGATGATTGTCGATTTGAAATGCATGCCCTAAACGATCGCCATAAATGGTCATATAGTTTAAAGGGCGTTGAAGGGAGATTTTGAACCTCTTTTTTTCCGGGGGGGGGGGGGGGGGGGGCTTTACTATCATTGAATCGGAAATGCAGTCGAGAAGGGGGGGGGGGGGGAGGTGCGAAAATCAAAATCACATGCAGGAGCGGATCCTGGATTTTGTAAAAGAGGGGGCACAGAGCCGGAAAAGTACCCAATTAAGAAGGCAATTTTTGTTACTGTGTATTTAAGATATGCCAGTTGGGTTTCAAAAGGGGAGGGGGGGGGGGGGGGGGGGGGTGGCCGATTCGGCCTCCCCCTGGATTTGCCCGGACATGAATTTCCTTTACAGATGCATGTAATCATCAGTTTCTTTTTCCTTCATCTTTTAAAATGTCTATTCTAATTTTAATTTGATGCTTCCCTTTAGTTCCATTCCACTAATCGTGAATGATAAAGCAAAAAGCAGTCAACTATTCAGAGCTCATAGTTCATGGATGCAAAAAGAAAAAAAAAAGAAGAGAAGAACTTGAGAAATAGATACTTAGTTGCTATTATAATCAAAGATTGAAAATGAGTTTTCAAACACGGTTCAACAAAAGTAGGTACACGAATAAATGCTAATGAATAACATTGGAAAGGGGAAATTCCCTTATGATAAAAAATGAACTTCTTATTACTAAAGGGAACTGGCGGAGGGAGAGAGAGAGAGGGGGGGGGGGGGGAACCGGGGATCATAAGTGTGCTGTTTTATACTTTTTTATGTGCATGACCCGATGATGATGACGGTTGGAGGGGGGGGGGGGGGGGGGGAACGGCCCGGCAAGCGACCGTACACGTAACGACACTGTTGTAATAACAGTTTTCCGCCAGAATGTTTTAAATATTTGTTCACATCTGCGTATTTCATGCAGTTCTTATTCTTTCGCCGTAATGTTCTTTCTTTTCATTCCTAATTCACGACTGGCGTCATCGAGGCTTATACGAGGTGGGGTGGGGTGGGGGGGAGGGGGCTACACTAATCTGAGTATGGCTCTGGTGCATGGTGGCGACGGTCAGTTTTATAGTGCCGCCCACCTCGCGGCTACTTCCCCCCCCCCCCCCCCCTCGCCCCGTCCTTCTGGCCCGTGTTCCTGTTTGTAGGGCTATATGTTTGTTTTATGTTTAGTGTTTTATCGGATGTATTTTGGGTCTTCTTTTTTTTTTTTCCCTTGAGTTTTCTTGAACGTCTCATCGGCAAATTTTGAAATTGATCTGACAACCAGTTATCTATCTTCATTTTGTTTTTCTTTCATCTAATTTTTCTTTTTGTTTTGTTTTTTGTTTTGTTGAAAATTTTCACGTAACTTGTTGACAAAATGGCTCGATCCCACCCTCTTTTCAAATCATTGCTTGCGGCGCCCCGGTTCCTCACCTAATTTCATTCATCATGCTTGCCGAAACTATATGTTGGAATGCGAATTTAGAACTTCTTTTGGTTTACATACATGTGAATGCCAGGGGCCAAACATTACTGTGTATGGTTTATTCGGAATACTATGAGAGGGGGAATTGATTTTACCTGTCAATGTACGTAGTGCAGTCTATTTATACAAATGAATTGTAAACGTGTCTCTCTAAAAAGTTATCTTTGTGGAGATATCCAAATATTTTTTCCTTTTACTGTACTGAGTATAGTTTAAAAATATCAATTAATAATTTGTCATTTATTGCATTAGATCTACATGAAAGTCTAAACTGTGAGGAGTATTGCCATAATTTTCTTCGCGTTATATGAATTTTGACCACTGTAATTTCGGGTATTCCAGCGGGAGGGTAGCGCAAATAAATGAACAGCTCATAAGACTGCGCTAGCGAACGAACCGAGGTGATTCTTTATGCGAAATACATGGCGAGCTAGCATACCAAATAGCTCGCCGTTAATTGTGTGCATGTGTGTGTACGCTGACTGAATATAGCTAGGCAAGCTATGCACGAGCGTGATCAATTCTAGCAAAGGTGAGTGACGAAAACTTTGAAACAAAAATCATTTTTTCCTTTGAAAAGTTGATTTATGCCATAGTGATTACGCACATCGTAAATGAGAATGTTTGTTCTTTACTTTCCTATGTGCTAAATAATTTTGGAAAGAGCTGTTTCTGTTTTAAACGCCTACAGAAAAAAGGATCGTGCCGTCTTTTTGTGATCAATCCTGAATGGTATTACATTTCTTGCAACACTTGACAAGTTATGAAATTCATGCAGAGTTTTCATCAGTTTTAATTTCGAGATTTTGCGAGCTGATCACTACTGAAGGGTAAAGATATTCCTTTTGAGATTAACAACAAATATTAATGCTTTGTTTTTACAAGTTGCGAAGGGTGTGTTTTTTTTCTTGAGAATATAGTCTCCAAATAGAAAAAAAAAATGATTTTCAAGGTTGTCATTTTTATAGCATACGGAGTCGAGAGTATGGTTTTATTCAGGGATCATCTCGAAAATTCTTCCGTTGAGCGCATGGTATTTGCTCTAGAAATTTGTGTTTCTCGGTGTCAAAAATGTCTTCTTCCTTTTTCTGTGTATCTTGGTTGCTTTCTTGAGGATGCGTTTTACGGAAAATTGTTTACGATGTTGTATTTAAAGTAGCTGTAATGTCTGTATTTGGATTTTTCTTCCAAGTTTTCATTCCATTTAGATCGCGAGTGCTGTTATGTTTCGTCGCCATTTTTACTTCAAAGCAAAAACACGATCGGGCCAAAAAAGTGACGGTTTTCTTGATTTTGCTTCCCAAATACTGACATTCACACTATACTGCTACCACCAAATGTAAGAATGAGATATTTTCATCACTTTCGTCTATTCAAAATATTTATATCTGTTCTGATTTGTGTAATATTTGCTGCTTTCTATCATTTTTAGCGTCGTGTTTTAGTCACTTTGCCTTTCCACACACACTCCTACATACATGACTTATCACACACAAAAAGTGCGCGAAGGCTCCATTTGTTTTGTTCTTGACTCGGCATATTGCATGCAGCAGCGCAGCTTATTGTGTGTGTGGGTATTGTGTATGCATAGTACATGCATGAAATATAAGGAAATAATTTTAGAGTTGTAACACGTGGGCCATGGCATGGGTTAGGCATGCTTGGTCTCATGATTTTGTATGCTTTTCTGATACTGTTCTTTCGATGCTAGGTACAGGTACTAGGTTGCATCTTTGTTTCATTTCAATTTTCCTTGAAGAGATGGGCATCAAGTTTTTCTCTTAGGAGGAGGAGGAGGAGGAGGAGGAAGAGGAGGAGGAGGAGGAGGAAGAAGAAGAAGAAGAAGGAAAGAAGAAGAAGAAGAAGAAGAAGAAGAAGAAGAAGAAGGAAGAAGAAGAAGAAGAAAGAAGAAGAAGAAAGAAGAAGAAGAAGAGAAGAAGAAGAAGAAGAAGAAGAAGGAGAAAGAAGAAAAGAAGAAGAAGTGAAGAAGAAGAAGTCTAGGCCTATATACTCAAGTTTTCTTGGTGTTGTCTTTGCCAACTGAAAACGAAATGATATAACTGCAATAATAATTTTTGAATAATTTGTTGGTTGTCTCATGTTTAACAACATAATTATAACCTAACATACTGATATGAATTTCATTATGAAAAAATTAATGCAATATTTTCACTCAGCCTATAGGCATTGTTTCAAGCCTTTTATAGATATTAGGCAAAACTGGTTTTTTTGAAGTTGTTATCATCAGTGCCCAACTGGATGTTTAATTGGACATGATCATACATGTAGTTTTCAATAATTATTTTGAAAAACTATAATGTAGATCTGTTTTGGTTTATTCTAGCTGTGTAGGCCTATAAATAGGCCTATACAAATAAACTGTACTACATAATCGGTAGTCCACATGTATTAGTGTTCCTGCTATGAGTGCACTTAAAGGGGGTACCCAATGCTGAAACAATGTTAGTTCATTTAAAAGATCATGATTTTATTAGCAGAAAATCATCTGCCTTAAGTTTTTTTTAAATTCGTGTTGCCAGAAAAATCCCCGAAATATGGTAAGACTTCAGGATATTTTGCCCCTCAGCTGTGTCCCAATTTCAGCTAGGTAACCACAATGACGTCAAAGTGGTTACCCAGGTTCGCGTATTGCAGATGTGTTGCGCGCTAGACTGTACAAAATGCATTACACCTTGCGCGCATTTGCTATAATTGCGCAAGAACCACTATACGTATTGTGGTTTAGGTGAAATTTAGCTGTGAGGGGCCAAAATATCCTATACAAATGGGGTTAACTACTACAAATCGGTAAAAAAAATTTAAGGCAGATGATTTTCTTCTAATAAAATCATGATCTTTTAATTGAACTAACATTGTTTCAGCATTGGGTAACTTTAACCTCGCATAATTTAAACTTTCCTAGCTAAGTCGAATCAATTTTTTTGACCAATTAACTATGCAAAAAGTGTTTTTTACATTAGCTAAGGTGAATTTTGCATAAGTCGAACCATTTTTTTGTTGTCCCAACAGATTCGACTTATGCAAAGTTAACTGTAAATCAATATACAGGACTTTCAGAATCATAGTGTCATTCAGTAGGATAATATTCATCTTGTAGGCCCACATAGAAAGTTTTGTTCCAGGATTGTAGCTTAGGCCTATGTGTACATGTCAATGTATATTACTATAACTGAATTTAACAATAACAACCAAAAAATAGAAATAATAAGAATAATGATTAATGAAAAAAATAGTAATATTTTAATAATAATAATGATATTGAGAATTAAAAAAAACCCCAAACTACTACTAATACTAGTCCACTACTACTCCCACTACTACTGAAGTACTTGGGGAAAAGAATTCAAGTTCTTATCGAGCTACGTGTATGTCGTATTTCCTTTATACAATGTACATGTATGCAAACTTATTTCAGGACATAGGCCTATACTGCTCTACTGCATAGAGCATGAGCACGTATAGGCCTACATGGACATGTTGTATGCACATCATTGCCTCGGGTTTGGGGTTAGGCTATTACGTACTAGATGAAACTTTCACTTCCTTTAGATTCTGAGTCAGTTTTGTTGACTATGTGTACTTTGTATTCATTTTATTGATGGGCGATTCCAAGGTGTTTGGAGTTCTGAACATGAATTGACATCCAATGTGTTATCCCTTTTGAGACATCACTCCACATTTTGTGGTTTGACTCAATAACTTTTGATTCAGAGCTCTATAAAATATCGAGCTTCATCCAATTTTTGATATGTTGTAGCTGAGACAATTCTCTACAAGATCAGACCAGATGCATGAGTAGAAAGAAAAAATTTCTGCACACACTGTGTCCACTTTTGTTGCATGACCATGTTGCGTTTGATACCACGAATTTTAAAAAGGAGATTAAGCCTTAAAATCCTTAAATTGGCAACACATTGAGAGGTTCAAAATAATTGTTTTTTATAAAAATTGGCAATTTTTTCAACTTTTTGCCAAAATCTGTAACCATGTAGAATAATTTCTAAGACATTACACCTTATAAGCCCCATTGTAGCACTGAAAGAAAATTTTTTATTTTTGCCAATTTGAAGATCAAAATGTGATCAATTTGGCCCTTAAAAATAATTCCTGTCCTGAAAGGGTTATTTCACTATATTTTGTCTGATCAAGGCTCTATAGTAGGGCTGTTGGCATTAATACAATTATCAGATATATGAAAATCTGAGATGTGATCGGTAATTAACGTATGTATGGGACAAAATAACTTGGGCTAGCTTGCCCCGGTACAGATCAAAATATATTTACAACAAATACAGATGTATCAAATTTTACTTATACATGTAAGTACTGTATAGATCCACATCTACATTACATGTATGTACATTGCCTTTTCAGTAATTTCATGATTAGGGTTACTATAGGTGCATGATACATTTTCTATGTTGAAAACTTTGAAATTATGCCATTGTATTGGGGGAAAAAGATGTGAATTAATGTTTCTTTTCCATTCAATTATTGTATTATAAGTATTTCATGTTGTAAATTTAACTTCTATTGTGATAATTACTTGAATATGTATATTGCTGTCCCTTTGTTGTATGTAATAATTGAGGATGCAGAAGGCTTTTTATTGTAGGCCTACCCGGAATCAAGAAAACACAAATCAGAAAAATCTGATTAAAGTACAAGCAACAACCCCCCCCAAAAAAAAAAAGAAAAAGAAAAAGAAAAAGAAAGAAAAAAAATAAATAAAAATAAAAAAAAAAAAAATAAATAAATAAATAAATGAATAAATAAATAATTAAAAATAAAATAAAATAAAATAAATAAATGAATAAATAAATCAGAAATAAATTTAAAAATGAGTAAAAATAAAAGAAAAACAAAAATAAAAATAAAAATAGAATAAAAAAAAAAAATATCCTTATTACTTTTTGTTCAGGTGCCTTTTTGGTTTTTTAGGTGTGAAATTTCTGACTGGGGCACAATTAGAGCCCTGTCACATTTCTTCCTTCTAAGTGCTTAATGTGTCCCCCCCCCCCCCCCCTTCCAGAATCTTCCCATTGGTAATCTTAGGCTATGTAGTAGGGTAATGCATAAAGCTACTTGTATATGCACATTCTTTTATGGGTGTTACAATTAAATTTATTTTGCTTTTTACAGGTGAAATTTCCAGTAGGTTTTGAAGTCCATCATTTCATGATACAGGTGACTGCACGTCATGACGACAGAGTCGACGACTGATGTCTTGGGGGAACCCCCCATGAAAAGAGCAAAAAATGGTAAAGACGAAGGAGAAAGTGAAGAGCAGATGGACGCAACCCCAAAGGGGACAAGTGAGCAGGACAGTGCCGAAGGTAGGCTTACTGAATTTAATTTCTTCAAAGAAACTAGGAAACATACAATGTAACTTGGGTTGCATAAATTTGTTATTTATAAAGTAAGTGAGACTGAAAATGTCTTGAAAATGTCTTTTTGCATCTGCTTAGAATTTGTAGTTAATGTTTAACATAGTTGTACAATTTTGAAAAGTAGTGTCAGTAATAGAAATAAATAAGTTCTGTAAGGAGCCAAATCCACTTGATATCGAATGTTCAAGGTGTACTAGTTCAAAAGATGAATCAAAAACTAAAGCACTTAATAAACATGAGAATGATAGAAATAAAAAGTTTAAATGTTTAAAATGTCCACAGAATAATTTATTGTGTTTCCTCATTTTGTATTCATAAAACAAGATAATCAGCAGAATGGGACTATTCCCAGACAAGAAGATTTAGGCCCTGACCCAACACCCAAAGGATCGTCAGAACAAGAAGCCAATGCTAGTCCAGCCAATAGTCAGAATACTGTCATCAAAAGCTCAGCTCCTTCTTCAGATTCCCAGGTAACAGACACTCTGCAAGGATTGAGCACCGAGGGCGCTGTCCCAAAAGGAGAAGCCGAGGAGGAGGAGATGGAGGTGGACTCTGGTGCTGGTGGAGATGGCGGTGTCGGCGGCGAGGGAGGGACTGAGGATTTGCTGGAGTGGAAAGATGGGATAGCAACATTACCTGGAAGCTCTATGAAGGTGAGATATAAAATACCAACACAAATACAAGTACAAGGGACTTATCAATTATATATCGCGTCATTTACATACATATAGGAAGAGTGATATTCTGTCTTCAAAATAGTGGATTATTGTCAGCCTTCTAGTGAGAAAAATGTCCAGACTGACTGTGAGTTGTAATAATGTCATACCAATTGGAAGACTGTCCATAATTTCAAGCTTTAATGGGCTTTTCTCCTGTCTGAGCTGAAAGCACCATACTAATGAAATTACGATATCTACTATTCACATGTCTGTGATAAAAGTCAGTTAGGAACATTTCTGGGTTTTTTTATTTTTCATACAAGGGCCCCATAACACAAATGTTTGCGATCAGTTGCAAATTTGAAATGATACTTATGAACAACATGTAATGACGATCCTGACTGGCCATTGCCATTTTGCAATTGATCGCAAACCTTTGTTTTATGGGGCCAGCTGCCCTGGTAATATTACACTCTCTTCCAAAGTAGGATAGAGGTTGGATCATATAGTGTTGTAATGATAAAGCTGCTAATTACCGTTTCCTTAGGTTTTCACAAGGGCCTATTGATTGATTTGTGTTTACTGTACTTACGATCAGCTTTGATAGCAGAAAGCAGCTTTATATGAGAATACAGGTCTTCATATGCAATGCAATAGCGCTACATGTATATTGTGGTCTGACTTAGAATTGAACCAAGGAAATTTTTATTCTGAATCGCCTCTTTAATAAACCTCTTTGCTATGCCTTTTTCTCATCTCATGCAGTTTCGCAAGAATGAGTTTGGAGCTCTAGACTTGATCATGGATGACTTGGATCTAGATCTGGGAATTCCTGGCCCTGCCGGTGATGCAGACCAGCCACAGGTGGACCCCAATGCACATGCAGATCCATCTCTAGACCAGGAACCTATGGACCAGCAGACAACTGTACTGCCTGTAGAGCAGACGTTGGACCAACCCACAGTGGACCAACCTGAAGAGGACCAAATGACCTTGGAGGCAATGGAGCCAAATATCAGTGAGATCACCATTCAACCAGCCAGTAGGGCCACAACACCTAGTCCCAGTCCTGGACCTACTGGTTCTGGAAACAGCCCTGGTTATACTGGGAGAGGAAGTAAGTCACAATATCTGTAGGAATTTTTTTTCACAGTGCAATGCCCTCTTCCCATGACCTTAGTAGTAACTGATGCAGTCATGCTTTCATTTTTAAACATGTTAGATTTTGTTAAAATTATCATATATAAAAAATTATACATTTATTTTAATTTTTCTATCAACCTATTTTGGATAAGCTGTATAGGTATTTCAATCGAAGAGTAGCCAATTCTCTAAATAAAGTGGGGGCTTCACACAAGGTCTTTTCCTAGGGATTCAGAGCAAATATTTGGGGTCCATGTGCATCCGTTGTTACATCTTGACATTTTGAAGGTCCAGGGTCAGTTGAACTGTTTCAAGTGTCCCAAACCATGTTTGTATTTCTCCATTGTTTTATTTATTGTGGTTTTCATCTTAGTGTGAACTTAAGTAGAAGGCTATCTGCTGCAGTGGGAAATAGGACTATCAGTAATCAGCTCAAGAACATTCATGAATTTAACGATTACTTCACAGGAAGTTGTTTCTGTAGAGTGCAGGATTTAGTCATGTGGCCAGATACAGTGGAAACTCACTATATCAAGGACCTTGGGACATGAAAATTACCTTGTGATATCAGGCATCTTCTTATATCAGGGTAAAAAAACAAAAGCAAACAAGGACCTGGGACCACCAAAATTACCTTGTTATATCAGGAATCTCATATCAGAGCTCTTTATAATGAGTTTCCACTATATTTGACCTACAACTTTGTGTGGCTCTTTGTCATAGTGCATATATTATGCTTTTCCCCTTCAGGAATTTCATTGTAAACTTTGTGGAAATATAGCCAATATCCCCTCTTCCAATTGTTTTACAGGACCGAGGAAGAACAGTTTACAAAAGGAGGACACATGTATGTGTGAGCAGTGCGGAAAGAGGGGCCTGTCGGCTGAGTTCTGTAAATCTGGGCGCTTCTGCTCACAGTCATGCGTGGGTGCCTACGCCAGCAAGTAAGGGCGCTAAGCATCTACTATAAATATAGTCATGATATAGTTTATGTTACTATTTTCTGAGTAGTGAATAATTCATCGTTGAATTCACGAAGTGGCACAACGCCAAAAATAGCGTTGAATATCAAATTTCATTTTTTCAATTTTTAGCATCTATTTACCATCATTTATCACATAACAAAGTTTCAAGTATCAATTTTGCTTTATTCTGCAAAAAAACGGTTTGATCAAAATGACACGAAACTCAAAAAGGCCAACCATTTAATTCACGAAGTGACACAAACGTTTTTTACGTAATGGTGAATGGAGCGCACGTATGAATAAATTGTGCGCACGATACACGCGCACATCCAGTGTGTCACTTTGTGAAGAAGTAAAAAGCGAATCGAGAGAATGAAACCCTGGGGAAAAATAAATTTTAATGAAAAGAGAGAATAGAGAGAAGCAATTAAAAAAAAGATCCATCAAAATCGGTTACGAAATGAGAAAGTTATGCAAGTTTGAAAAGTCTCAATTTACTTTCTATGGCGATCCTCAAGTTGACAATGTTGCTTCAAAGTGACAGGTTTAGTAGTACAACTCTCCATATGTTTTGTACGCAAAATTTCATATTTTCCCCATTATCTCTCAAGGTGCAGCTTGTCTCCTTCTTAGCTCAAGATATGTCATGGGAAAATGTATTTGACACAACATATGTTGAGTTCACAAAAAGACAAACAGCATCTCTAGAGATAATGGAGAAAATATGAAATTTTGTGTAGAAAACATATCGAGAGTTGTACTACTAAACCTGCCATTTTGAAGCAACATTGCCAATTTGAAGATCGCCATAGAAAGTAAATTGAGACTTTTCAAACTTTCATAACTTTTTCATTTCGTAACTGATTTTGATGGAACTTTTGAAAAATTGCTTCTCTCTATATCCTCTCTTTTCATTGAAATGGATATTTCCCCAGGGTTTCATTCTCCTTTAATGTGTAGTGCGCGGCACGGACTGTTGTGTCACTTCGCGAATATAAAAACGCATATGGTGCGTATCAGATTACGCAAAGGGACATGAATGTTTGCAGCCTTGCACTGCTAACATTTCACTTGAACAACTCTATTTTTCTACATGAATGGGTAGACAAGATTCTTTTCGTTCTTAAAATGTATGATTTACCAAATCTAATTCATATCAACAAGTCAAATTTGCTGTTTTCAATATGCAAATATTTGAATCGCCTTTTTCTCGGAATGCGTTTTGAAAGATCTGCGGGAGGTTGTGCCACCTCGTGAAATTCAGCAACAAATTTATGTTGTAATGGTATATAAAGCAGAGCAAGGCAATAAAGTTTGTTATGTTTTGTTATACTCTATCTCTCTAGTGGTCTAATTGGGATATACATGTAAAAACTTGCATCGTAGTCGTAGCGTTCAGGTTAGATTTAAAGATGGATGAATGAGGTCACTTTGTAGGGGACATACATGTAGGTACGCAGTACGCACTCCTTGTTAGTATCTGAAAACTTCTTACAGTGAAAGGGTCATATATGAGATGGACATTTATTCTTATAACACAACGCATCATAGGATTGTAAGGACGCCTTTGTTATTTACCAAATTATCAGTTGTTTTGAACATGAAAATTAAGAGACCTTTTATGGTAGAATGTACAGTCATGTTTACCCTTTGAATACTAAGTCTGAGATAACTTGGAAATCAAATTGTATCTTATTCTAAATATTATGCAGGTTATCACTATATGGCACAGACCCATTTATTGTAGTGTTTATCATCACCATAAATTTGTTATATTTTGTCAGGCAAGGGGCCCTGAAGAAGAACTCAATCAAAGAAGCGATGAGTACTACTGTTAACAATGGAGGACCCAAGAAGAAAGGACCAAAGAAGAAGATGACACTAACAACATCAGGAAAGGTGAGATCTGTTCATGCTGAAGGTGGCAAACAGACCTCCCAACCAGTACGTTGTAGAACTTACAAATATTTGGTTATCTGTATAAGAAATATTATACAAATTATATACTGACATGACAGGGTCTGGTTGGAACTATGGTCCCCGAGGTGACATGAACCACAACTATTTTCTTGCGGGGCGCATCCCCGAAGGATAATGGTCGTCTTCACATCACCAAGGATACCATAGTTTAACCAGAGACTCAATGTAGGCAGCATATATTTGGTTTATATCTGTCGTCTTTGAACTAAAGCCTATAAATCTACTGATCATCTGTAGTTGCACCATAGACCTACGTACACAAACAGTTTTGAAGAAGGGACAAATTTGCGTGGATATCAATGGCGTAATGATGACATCATCACGCGCCGGTGCCTAAAACAATAGATACGCGCAAATGAATGTTGTCACAATGTAGTACGTACTTTTCGTGTGTGATGTCATACGCCGTATATAGTATCTGTGAATAGTACAACTGTACACGGATCGTAATGTCATATGTTACCTTCCGTGGCAATTTGCTCATTTGCAGTAGGCTAGTAGGAATGGTATTTGATCACATGACGCGCATTGGACCAATCAGTTGCGCAGATTTTTTTCATGACCCATATAATATAAAATATACATTTTGTAGGAGAGGTGTCATAGTCCAGTGGTTTTAACGCTTGACTGGAAATGTGAAGGTCATGGGTTTGAGCCCCAACGTAGCACCAATAATGTTAGCAAGACATAAATCAACATTTTCCACTCTCCACCAAGGTGTTAAATAGGTACCTGATACAGAATAAAGGAATTCCTTGAATGTTGTGAGCACCTAAAACAGTAGCCTAGCTAGAGCCAGGCTGATATTGGAGTGCTTTTGAGCACCTTGTGTGGTCGACATGAGTACTAAACTAGAAGCCTGTATTGTTATTATTATCATCATTATAATAGTTGTTTTCTTATGGTAAAATCAATTATTTCATATTTTTCAACACTAAAAAATATGCTACTTATCATTTTCACACTATTCACTCCCCATGAGATTAATGAATATAAATTTACCAAAAGATGTTCTTGTAAATTGTAGCTTCCCAGAATAACACACAGGAAAATACTAGGCCAAGAATAAACACCTATATAAGTTAGGCCAAACAGTCCATAGGCTCTGCTTGTGCCAAATTTGCAAAGCCCATGCCTATTGTACAGTGCTCTCCTAGCATTTGTGTCAAAATGCCTTCCCAACTAAAAGAGGTATACATAGCCCTCTATCAGCTTCTGCATTATATGCTCTTGGTCCATCACTTCATATGCTGTCTTACATGTTAGTCCAACTAGGTTGATTAGCAGTAGGTATTATATCTTAAAAGGAAAGATTCTGATAACTTGACACGAATCACAGGAAATACTGACATCAGACCAAAAGAGTGAAAACGACCGAGAATTGAAAGTGAACAGGTAATATGTTAACCTGTTGCACACAGGAACTTGGTGGTCCCTGTGCTAAGCCTATGGGAATGAGAAAATTCAGTAGTCAGCGAGTTAAAATCAGTAGCAAATAGTAGTAGTTTAGAAGGTGTTTCAAAAAAAGAGAGAGATATATCTGAGTCAAGTTGAATGGCTTCATGGATTTCATTGAAAGGAAATGTGGTCATTAAAATGGTTTATGTTATTTCTGAGGAGTCTAGAATTGTTTAAATACATTTGTAAATCATTTATTCTAACATGATGTCACATTTATATTACTTTTAGATTTCTCCTTCAGCAAGATTACATGGTGATCTCAAGATGACTATCAATATGAAATCTCCAGACAAAGCAAGCGGTAAAGGTAAATTATTTTTACATTGGATTTCATATTTATGCTTCTTATTTAAAGAGAAGGCTGAGTTCTGGGAAGGGTGAAAAATAATTAAATTTTGTGAGTCTTTCACAATCTTTTTATGTCACTTCGGAAGAATGTCATAGAAGAAATGTCCCCTGAAGAGGATTGCTCCTCAAATTCCCTCACATTCGAAATATGAGGAGAAGTAGCTGAAGTTTTTGGGATGAACATTTATGGCACATGTGTGTGCAGTCCCATGTACCCATTTCTGTGTGCTGTGCATGATTTTTTTCAGCAAGATTGGGTCAATTTTTCAACATTTTGATGATTCCAAAACCTCACAGTATGTGCCAATTCTTACATAGACATGATCAACCTTTCCCGGTTGATTTGAGACAGTTTCTTTCACAATGTAATCATGTTTCCCGGTTGATTTGAGACAGTTTCTTTCACAATGTAATCCCATGAGACCAGAACTCAACTTTGTCTTTGAATTGTATCATTTGAGGCTACATAAAAATTCAGAATTCCAAGAAGATGCAGATGATATATGTAGGAAATGGATGGATGATATCAGAGAGTTAAGTGCATTATATAGACAGGAGCAGAATAACAAGATGGCAAAATTGATTGAGAAGGCTTTTCCTCAACAGTGGAACAGAATGGGGTAGACATAGAGATAGATAGAGAGAGAGAGAGAGAGAGAGAGAGAGAGAGAGAGAGAGAGAGAGAGAGAGAGAGAGAGAGAGAAAGACAGAGAGTAAGAGAAAGATGTTAGAGTTAGAAGTTAAAGTTTTCCTTTCCTGCAATAAAACTTTTTAAGATAATAGTTGTCATCTTGCCCACTTCCTGGGGAGTACCGTGGCCATTGTCATCACAGGATGTAGTCATTAATCCCTTTTAATCCCTAATCCTCTTTAATCTCGGTTAATATAATCACCATCTTTGCCCTGCATGTCCATAATCATGTGGGGTTTTCATACTTTTAAAGGCCATGCTCTAACTTTACTATTCAGTCATAGATAGGGCTGTTGTAGGCACCTGAGCACATCACTTTTTATCTTCAAAATCTTCCAACTGACCTTCATTAGGGTTTGATGGATGTATGTTTTACAGACCCATTGATCTATGTTGACTGCATTATCAGTTGATTACCGGTCTTTTCTGGAGAAAGGCACTTTAATATTCCACTAAGCGGGTTATTAACCATCCTTTTTTCTTTGCTCACTGGATATGTCTGTAGGGAAGAGGAAAGTGTTCCAATGGCCAGCATATCTGGAGCAGGAGAAAGCTACCCAGGCACCTGTCAAACTCTTCAAAACAGTAAGTTATGTCGCTATGGCAACGCACATTTTTTCTATTTTTGTCTTCCACCTAGCAAAATTGAGATCCTACACATGCATGTATGCATGAATGGGGAAATCTGTATGTTCTGTGATAACTCCTTAATATGATTAAAGCTACATGTATGTAGAGGTGTTTTATGGGATAGCCATTGCATTGGGTATTGAAGGTAAAGTTGAGTTCTGGTCATGAGATTGAATTGTCAAAGAAACTCTCAAAGCGAAAGGTTGATTATATAGCACATAAGAATTGGTGTATGCTGTAAGGTTTCGGAATTGCCAAAAGGATGATAAATTGACTCAATCCTGCTGAGAGTCACATGCGCTACTCGCAGAAATGTGTATATGGGACTACACACAAATGTTCGGCCCAAAACATTTCAGCTGTTTCTTGTCATATTTTGAACATGAGGGCATTTAAAGAGAAATCCTTTCAGGGGGCATATCTACCATGATAATCTTCCAAACTAACCTAAAAAGAATGAGAAAGCTCACAAATTATTTTTTACCTTTCCCAGAACTCAACCTTCTCTTTAAGGTATTAATCCTGGGGAGCGTTTCATGAAAGGAAGTTGTCGGATATTTTATCCGACAACTGTTATAAGCTACTGAAATCCTTGCATCTGATTGGCTGAGAGCAAATTTGTCGGATAAAATATCTGACAAGTCCTTTCATGAAACGCCCCCCAGGTTTTAATCTGCATTCTGCTACCGTAGGTGTTGTAGTCTAGTGGATACGTCTCCATACTGTGACCCACAAGGTATGGAGTTTGAATCCCTGCCACATCACTAACATCCTTTGGCAATTAAGACATAAATCTACATTTGCCTCTCTCGACACAGGTGTAGTAGATGGGTACCTGGAAGGATTATTTCTAGAAATGCACTGTGGGCTAGCTGATAACGGATGCCAGAGCTAAAAGTGGGATAAAGATTAATAAGATATATATAACAATAAACTGACATGGCCCTCTTGTTTGAATATATTACAATATTCTTGCTAAAGTTTCAATGAGATTTTTGCTATGCTTACTTTTTATAGGATATCAGGAATTAGGGTTGCAGATATACATGTAGGACTCGCGATTATACATTGTCATACAAATGGTTTTCTTCCCATTTTGATTTTAGCCATTCCCGACGGGCAAAAACCTCTTCAAAGTCGGCATGAAACTAGAGGGCATCGACCCCAAGCACCCGTCACTCTTCTGCGTCTTAACGGTGATGGAGATCCGTGGCTACAGACTCCGCCTTCATTTTGATGGCTACTCAGAGTGCTATGATTTCTGGGTGAATGCTGACTCACCTGACATCCTCCCAGCTGGCTGGTGTGAGAAGACTGGACATAAGCTACTGCCCCCAAAAGGTAGGAAGAATAATGGTGATGATGATATCATGCTTTATGTTAAACAATATCTAGATGTGCTTCAACCGTCCCCCCCGAGTGACTTTTCGAGAGCTGGCGAGACCAAAAAAATACAGGTCTGCCTCCAAGCAAAATTGACAAACCTGCATTTGTGTGACCCCCCCTTATACAAAATCCTGGATCCGCCCCTGCAGAGTAAAATATTTTTTGGTGATTGGTACACTTTAAGGAGATACAAGTGCATATCCAAGTTTTATGACTTAATTGAAAATTAGTTTGTACCATAGATTTAATCCATTTGAAAAATTATTTTCTAGTTTCATGTAGCATTAAATGTACCAATTTGACATTGGTAATTTGCAAAATATGTATACATGTACTTCAATAGACATTATATGGTGCATATACAGTAAGAGAACCACTGTTAAAACTTAACATTTTACAAAACATGATTTTGAAATTGTGTACCAAAAAATTCAGTAAATACTTTTACACAGAAGTTAATACAATCTAATAATAAAAGTTTAGTTCACTGGTTTGATTCACCAAAATTTTGCCTTTCCATATTTGTAAGCAAACATAAATTGAAAATTAATATAGAATAGAGAAAGAAACTACATACATGTAGTAGGCTGATGATATGTTGTTTTTTTTCCATTTTCAAAAAGGATTCCAGACCGATTTCAGTTGGACTGCTTACCTAAAGATGACAAGGTCTACCTCAGCACCAAGACATCTCTTCAGCAACTATGAAAATGTGAGTAATCTCTTTAATGTTTGTGACGAACAGGTTAGTGCCCCAAAGATGAGCCTCTGCCACTGCCCCCTTACCTTGTCGCATCAAAATATTTGCTATTGCTCTGTTTTCAGACTTACTACTGCATGACTTTATGTCTTTCAATAATTCTAAATTTTTCTACGCTTATTTTGTAAGAACCCATCAGTATAATACAGTGTCAAGCAACCTGACATTTTTTTAAATGGGGTAAGGGGGGGGCACAATTCTGAGAAATATCTTACAAGCAGAAAAAAAGAAAAGAAAGGGTAATCATATTTGTCTGTAAAAAAAAAAAAACAGCATTTACTAAAACAACATTTACTAAAACGACATTTACTAAAAACAGCATTTACTAAAACTATCCCTGACAAGCAAAAAAAAAAAGGAAGGATAATCACATTTTTCATGTGTTATAGGTCACAAATTTGGTCATTAATTGGGTTCTGTACTTAGAGTATGCCTTGGATTTGGCGAAGGGGGAGGGGGGAGCGGGCATGGGTCAAATGTGCCTCACCCCCCTAAATCAGCCATTGTCTATACATAGTACGTACTCCTCCAGAAAAGATTCATCTCACCTGTAGATTTCATCTATTGAATTCATCATCCCCCAAATGCATGTATACTTTATCTTACAGGAGACAGTCACTCCTCAAGGCTTCCGCAAGGGCATGAAGCTGGAGGCCGTGGACCGGAAGAACCCTTCTCTCATCTGTGTTGCTACGGTAACGGACATCATGGACAACCGATTCCTCATCCACTTTGATGCCTGGGAAGACATGTATGACTACTGGTGTGATGCTGCCTCGCCGTACATACATCCCGTCGGATGGTGTGAGGAAAATGGATTGCTGCTGACACCGCCAAATGGTAAGATTTTGGATGGACATTTCCACTTACTCCAAACTATGGATACTTTAATTCTTTGATTAATCTGGGCCCTGTCTTATATAGAGAGTTGCGATTGATTGCAGATAATTTTCAATTGATATCAATCGCAACTCTGTACCTAAGAGATAAGAAAATTGGAAATTTGCGATCGATTCGAATCAATCACAACTCTTTATAAGATAGGGCCCTGTTTGTTATATGAGATATCTACCTGCCTGATTAGCATAACATTTTTTTAGGCATGTCGTTTAAACATCTCTTTATTATTTTGATTTCAGACTACCCCGATCTGGAACACTTCACTTGGTCAGACTACCTTGCCAAGTCAAAATCAGTTGCAGTTCCTACCCGAGCATTCAAACCGGTAAGTCTACATGTAGGGAGATGAAATACACAATACATACACTGTATACATGCTGCTACCTTGTACATGTAGCTTCCAGGCAAATGTTAAAGGAGAATGAAACCCTGCGGAAAAATCAGTTTTAATGAAGAAAAAGAATAGAGAGAAGCAATTTAAAAAAAGTTCCATCAAAATCGGTTACGAAATGAGAAAGTTATGAAAGTTTGAAAAGTTCAATTTACTTTCTATGGTGATCTTCAAATTGGCAATGTTGCTTCAAAGTGACAGGTTTAGTAGTACAACTCTCAATATGTTTTGTACGCAAAATTTCATATTTTCCCCATGATCTCTCAAGGTGCAGCTTGTCTCCTTTTTAGCTCAAGATATATCATGGGAAAATGTATTTGACACAACATATATTGAGTTTACAAAAACACAAACAGCATCTTTGGAGATAATGGAGAAAATATGAAATTTTGTGTACAAAACATATTGAGAGTTGTACTTCTAAACCTGTCACTTTGAAGCAACATTGCCAATTTGAGGATCAGCATAGAAAGTAAATTGAAAGTAAATCAAATGCAATTTCATTGCATTTGATGAACATGTCAACGAGTTTTCTTGTATTTGTATTACATGTACATTCAGATCTGTTGAGAAATTCAGTGTCCATATCTTGTCACTTACATGTAGAAGTAGGAAATTTTGGTCAGTTTTGATCTGGTTTAATTCTAGAGTCTTAAGCTTCGTTTGATAGAGAGTACCAACTGATAACCTCAGAACTTTTCACGTAAAAGTAAAGATGAACTGATTTGATACTAGGGTCAGATATGTCAAAGTCAAAGGCCCCCCAAGGGATGACTTTGAAATATATTTTTACTTCTCTCTTTTTTTTTCAGCGCCCACCCATTCCGTTTCAGGTTGGGATGAAGCTGGAGTGCGTTGATAAGAGGAATCCGTCTCTCATCAGAGCTGCTACTATCACAGAAAATGAGGAATACAGGATGCTGGTAAAGAAACCATTTCAATATTGCTTCATTACTGCTTTAAGAAGAAATGGTGCTCCAGTGATTGAAGTTATGGATATGTTCTGATAAGGAAGCTGCATATTGAGAAAGAATTAGATTTCAATCACTAAGTTGTTTAGGTTTTCAAATATGTAAAAAAGAAAAAAATATCAGTAGTTTGCTGGGATTCTCTAATGCTAAAATCACCAACACAGACACGCATATATGGGACTATAGATTTAATATGGCTGGAACAGCCTAATATCTGTGCTTTCCTATGCTTCTTTTTATATTATGTAGAAATATTGATCATTCTTTCATGGGTAGGATGTGATGGGGTTTCAAAGTTTGCATGTGTCAAGTATTGGAGTTTTTCTTTGTAAATTGAAATTATGTATCTTTTAAGGGAGTTCCAATTTTATTTTAGCTGTTGTTATATACATGTATATAAAGTACAACTGCCATATTTGTAACTACACAATATAACATGTACAAGTTATTACCTTGAATGTTCTTTTGAATGCACATGTACATTGCATAAAAGGGTATGTTAGCCACCTATAATTAGCATTCATTTACATATACCTTGTAGATTCACTTTGACGGCTGGGACACTGTGTATGATTTCTGGATCGATGATGACAGTACAGACATCCATCCAATCGGTTGGTGTTCTAAGACTGGCCATCCCCTTATACCGCCCATCAACACACATCCTGATAGTGCTGGGTAAGCATCTTGATCTTTTTGTGTATAAGAAGTTTGCCACTACTCATGCAGGCTAAATTAGTATCTTTAAGTTCAGCAGGAGCCTATATTTATGCATTTTTTTCTATTTTAGTTCCATAAAGATTGATAAAAGTAGATTGATCTCTTTTGATTGATCTAATTGAGATCAATTGTTTGGGGATTGAAGACAATTTTGATTAATCAGAGAGTGAGAAGAGTCTTCAGATGTTTCGGTTGCGTATCTGGGGCCTATCCACAACAAGCCTAGCTTTACTTTAGGCCCCTCCACTATACATGAATGTAAATCTTTGAATTACTCTCTTTATTTTCTAATTCTTTCATTATTGTGACATATCTGTTCTTGAATTATGTAATCGATTTCTATTATTCCAGAATTATAATTTTTATTTTGATTGATTTGTGGAAATAAAAAAACTAAACTGTGTAGTTGGATCAAGGAGCGTCTAATTCTCATTCTCTGATTGATCAAATGTGTCTTTGATTAAAAAAAAAAAAAAAAGCGATCATCTTTTTTGAAAATAGTTTTTCAGGCCTTGCACAACAATGAAACCATAGTAATTTTGTTTTGTAAATACATGTAGTTTCAGCATCTCCTTTTAGATGAATATATGTATATATATATATATATATATTGTAGAGCATGTTTTTATCATTACTATATTTATTGCTGAAGAATATCAATATACATGTACCTTCAGGCAGACTCCATCTCAATTTCAGCTTTGATTTTTTGATCATCTGTCAAAAATATAATTATTAGACCTTTGCACATTGCAAAACATGCATTTCCAGACATCAAAGCAATCTTTTGTGTCCCTCACAGGCAATCAGGCTGTCCTACCCCTGGCTGCAATGGAGTAGGTCACATCAAAGGTGCAAAGTACACAGGGCATCACAGGTAACTTCCATTTTCAACTTTCCTTGTAATAGGCTTGTTGCTATGCCAGTCAAACCTCCTGGTAACATTTCTGTACTTCCCATAGGTGTACTAAAGATCATTAGAGGTGCATTGTATAATAGGATTGGACCCATACCAGTAGAAGTTGGAAACTGTTCTCTTTTTTTTTCAATCTTGACTCCACATCATTATTATTGAAGAGAATAATGCTCCAGTACATGTTGCATTATTGTACTTAGTTTTCTGTATCTGTAAACTTCCAGCAATATTTTTCAGAGTAGAAATATAACGATCATGTTTTGTCTCTTTCTCTCTTTATATTGATTTGTGTCCTTATTGATCTACATGTATTTACCCTTTTTTCCTCTTCTGTCACCCCCTCTTTGAATACGGTATATCTTTGTCCTTATTTATACATGTACCTCTTTCTGACTGTGTCTTTCATTTTCTCTCTGTTGTTTTCTTTTTCTCTCTGTTGTCTGTCTGTCTGTCTGTCTTCATATCTCTCACTCCTTGCTCTCGTCCTTCTCTTCCACCTCACAGTGCATTTGGCTGCCCTTACTCCCAGATGAACATGACCAAAGAGAACACCCTTCATGACAGACTAGCTCCAGAGAGGGGGGCAGGAGGGGTAACAAAGTCCCCCTCATCACCAATCCTACCAGAACCAAAGTAAGACCACCATACCCCCCTTGATAGTATCCATTTTTGATTAGCAATTTATCATATTTTGAAAACATATTCCATTCTTTTCATCACATAAAGATCAGTTTTCTAAACCTACATTTAGACTGTTATAAGAAGTGAAGAATATCAGAACAAATTACTTCCATTGAGTACTCATGTTGTGATGGATTGGGAGGCAAGTGTGACAATTATATTGCCTTTGTTGATTAGTCAGAGTTTCAAAAGAACTTTTATGTCATACTCAATATCAAATTTATCAAGTTTCAACCATCTGTTGCCATGTAACGACAGGAAATGAAAAATCACTGTATACATTGTATAATTAATTTCTTTTTGTATGTCGTCAGTGTCACCCCAGGTTGCAATAGCTTTAGTTATTTCCTTCTTTTTAAAGCTCTTCATCTTATTCATGTACATGTAGTTGCCCAACCGATTGTTGTGATGGCAGTAATTATTTAATAATAATAATAATAATAATAATATTTTGATCTGATAGGTGTCCAACCCCCGGTTGTGATGGTAGTGGTCATGTGACGGGGAAGTACACGGGTCATCACAAGCTGTCTGGATGCCCTTTGGCGGAGAAGAATCAGAACAAAATGCCCCCTACCAAAGAATCTGTCACACTGAACAAACATCACCAAAAAGGGCGCCCTCCGGTCTCCGGGAAAGGAATGGGGCTTGGGAGAGGCAGAAAACGGTAAGATTACGAGACAGTATAATGGTACTTCATGATCATCCAATTTGCAGACTTACACAAAATTCTGTGAAACTTTGCACAGGTTTAGTAAACATCCTGTAGATACTGCCCTATGAAATTTCAAGGTCACAAGTTCTATACCTCCTTTGTACGAAATGAAAATCTTACTTTTGTTGCAGAGGGAGCTATTTAGAAATCAACACAAGTACATTATAACTGTAAAAATTGCGTGATTTTATTTTAAGTCAAAAAAAATTAAGTGTTACCAAATTGTTGTTATTACTTACTTAAAAGTAAACTATAATCCTTTTCACATCCGCACAATTCTTCCAATTACAATTCTTTTGTAATTTATTGCATACTCACACAACTTTCAAACTCAGGGCTGCAAAAGGGATGAAGTACCTTTGCCCAAGTGGATAGAATTTGACTTTGGTATAACATGCATTTTCCATAGACAACAGCATGTGGTATCTGGAGCTAGTATTCAACTGGTTAATCAATCAAACTTTGTGCAAAAAGACAAGAAAGAAAATAACCAAAACACTTCATACATGTTTTGAAATTGTTGCTCGTGCCCTTATTGTTCAACCAGGCCGGGGCAGCCCATCTTATAAACAGCTGTCATTGATTCATATTGATCGTAACTGAATATCAATCACAACTCTGTAGATTCTACTTATTAAGATATGAGTTTGTAAGTTTACGATTGATTAGAGGACTTGCGATCAATGTGGATCAATAGCAACTCTTTTATAAGACTGGGCCTAGGTTCAAATATACATATATTGCAGACACTCTTTTGTGAAACAAGTTTTTAAGTAAGATTACTTTTAAAAAAAAATTGTTTATCTTTATGTAAAAAAATAAGTTCACAGTTCATAAATGTTTTCTTTTAAAAATCATGATAGAATATTAATGAAGATCATGTGCAATGAAAAGGTACAGTAAGGTGTTTTGAGCAAAATAGTGAACCTTTATTTTTAGGTAAACAGCTAAGTAAATTACGTAAATTATGACTGAATACATGTACTCCCATTTACGAAAGTGTATGGCCATACGCTTTAGTCCAACACTGAGTCTATGGGGGAAAATGACTCTGGCATTTCCGGTCACTTGCATATGTCTACTTTTGTGAAGCACATGATGATTTTGATGTGCTTTTTTTTTTTTTCCTTGGCTTCATTTTTACACCATATTACATACACTGATAGCATGTAAGGCCAGGCAGCTCAGATTTTATCAAGCCTCTACAAAGTTACCAAATCACTTTAATGCTGGGTAGCACTACTGAAAATACTATAGATACAATGTCATTACTAGAATTCAAGATTACCTCAAAAATCTTCTTTCTTTCTTCTCCTACTTTCATTCAGGCATAAGGGCATGGTTGAACCAGGCAAGCAAAATAAGTCAGATAGCCAAGGTAAGATCATGGTATCTCTCATTACATCAAAACAAAAGAAAAAGAACTAAGCAGATGAAACAAAATGATGGAGATTGAAGTTTTATACAGATTATTGTATGTGTACACTGTAAACTTTGTTCTCTTTTTGTGAATACAGTGATGCCCTATTTCTGATAGTTTTTATATACAAATCTTCTTTTTTTTTTCATGAGTTGTACTTATTAATTTGATAATGTTATGACTTATTGATCTAATAATATTTCATAATTGTACGGAAGCTATTTATTATTTTCCTTTGTTATTAGTATCTGATTATAGATTTCACCATTTAATGTTTTGTTTCAATTTAGTTTAAAAATGTATTGCTTTGAAAAGTACAAAAAGGAAAATAAATCCAGAATTTGAATTGTAAGCAATGGTTTGTTGTTGAAAAGTTATTTTCAAAATTGGAAGACATATTTTGAAATCTTCCAGCAAAATAACTGTACTTTAGTGTGTTAATAGTGGATGTTTCTTTCTTCTGTTTTTTTTCTGTGATAAATATTTAGATGCACAATCCAACCTGCAATCCCAGCTCCACCAGTCTGTCTTCATGTCTGCTATGTCACCCCACCCTGCCAAAGACCTTCCTCTCTGCTGGGAACAACATTCCAAACTCTTACCAGGTGTGGCCAACCTCTCTGCAACCACTGTCGCTAGGTGGACCATGGATGAAGTCGCCAGCTTTGTGCGGAAGCTGCCCGGTTGCCAGGAGCATGCTTCCAAGTTTGCAGATGAGGTGAGATGATTAGGGCCTTGTAATGGCTAGAGCCAATATGATTGGTATCATACAGGAAGAGTCAGTAAAAAGGAAACCCATATTCAAGCCCAAATATCTTAAAAACTAAGTGAAATTGCTGAAATGTATGCTGATGGTATGATAGTCGATGATGTCTTCTCTAATTTGATAGGCTGCTCACCACCATGAGATCATGGATTGAGCACTGGCTATTTTTAAAAGGCATGTCAAAATCATCTTTGCCCAAGTTTAGGCTGAATGGTGTTCAGGAGTTACTTTCATTATTTTGTGAGTGCTTTTAAATGGAATGAAGACCATTCAACAAACCTTGGGTTAACCATCCACTTTATTCAAACTTTGGAAGAGGCAAATTTGACATGAATCAGGAAAAATGTTACTGTTCAGCTGTCCATGGTCAGATTTTATTGATCTAGGTGTCCAATTAAAGGAAACATGATAGGCTACAATTAGGCTGCAAAATATCTATACTTACTGATTACAATGATGTTTAGGGTTGGAGTTGGGTTTCCTTTTTTATGGACTCACATTGTGTATTGGTAATATATTGGTATGACTAGTAATATGATTGAATTGTGATAGAAGCTGTCCAGATGTTACATTAAATGGTTTGACTATGCCATAAATAGAAATAATTTTGTTTTGTGAGCTTCTAGAATAATCAGATTGACCATATTTTGCTGAAAATCACAAGCAATGAAAAGAACTTCACACTGATGTGGGTATATGGGGCTACACAAACACATGGCATAAAAATTTGTTTTGAAATTATCAAGTATTTCTTGTTACATTTAGTATATGAGGGTATTTCTAGAGAATCCTTTTCATGTGACATTGGTAGTATGATATAAATTCCCATGGAAATAAAGAAAGAATGCGAAAGGACAAATTATATTTTTCATCTTGACCAGAACTCAACTTTCTCTTTCAACTCTAAATCAAGAGTCAAGTATCACCCTTTCCCGACCAAAAATAATTTGAGTTTCATTTTACAACCGTTTCAGTTGTAGATTTTCTGTTTCATGTCCTGATAGTTGTGAACTTTTTCAAGCGTTCACTGTAGATATCGAAAGTGGACATGTGACCAATTAACTATTATTCTTCTGTCATTGTTCAGTCATCTTGAAGTGGTCTTGTGATCGATTGATTATTGTCCTTTATTGTTCATTCATCTTTTCAGCAAATTGATGGCGAAGCTTTTCTTCTGCTGACGCAGAGCGACATTGTCAAGATCATGAGCATCAAGCTAGGTCCAGCGCTCAAGATCTACAATGCCATCCTTATCTTGAAGAATTCTGAAGAAAGCTGAAATATGAGGAAAGCTGAATTATGATATGATGAAGAAAAGACGCTCGACACAACTCATGATGAAAATAGAATATTGAGATCCAATTTTATCCTGAGGAACTCTAATGAACGCTTAGATATTTATTCAAAGAATGACTTCTTGTAAAGAAAGAAACACTTGACAGGGCTCTGGATGAGAAGAATTTGGAAATGCAATTCTTACTCTAAGGTACCCTGATGAATGCTTAGATATTTAGCTTCTTTTCATTTTAGATAGAGACACTTGACGGCATTAGGGATGAAGACAATGTTGAGATGCAATTTTCATCTCAAAGGCCGGAGAAAAACAATATTTATTTAAGGTCTTGAGGATGTATCGATTTTAAAGGAGACACCGATGGCAACTTTGCATTTCAAGATGCCAAGTCCATCATAAAGAAGTGTGGAAGAAAGCTGAGATCTCTATTTCAAGATCTGCATCCTATTGGGAAAAAAAGAACTTGCCATGCTGAAGATGAAATGGATTTTGAGAAGCAATCATTGGGAATGACTGAAAACTAACAGACACCCATTTGTACGTTGTGATGATTTTTTTTTTTTTTCAAAGAAGACTTTCATAAGAACATGAGAAAGCTGACATATCTACCTGTAAATGCACATCATATTTTGTAAGAGACTCTGGCAGGACTCCAGATGAAATTTTCTTGTAATGTAAATGTCGTCCTAGAAGACACTGAAGGGAGATATTTGAATGTTTATGTCACATCGTGTTGATATTCATCTCTTTTAAAAAGAGGGACATTGACAGCACTTTTGGAGATATTGCTTTATAGATTGGAGCAATATTAAAGGACTGGTCACACATCAGTGATGTGATGACAATAACATTAACAATAACAATAAAGATAACATTGGTCTTTGTAGAAAATTTGGTGCTCAACGACTTATGCTAATAAGCCTTAAGCTCTGATATTATATGATCCAATACTTTTCATACGTAGACTGATTTTATCATTATTGTTATTGCTATGAAATCGTTGAGATGTGACTAGTGCTAAATTCTAAGGGAATTGATGGAAGCTGTGATATTAATTTTAAGAATTACTCAAAGTGAGAATGTCTTACAATAATCAACATTGACTTTGCTCCTTATACATGTAGGATACCATTT
This sequence comes from Heliocidaris tuberculata, assembly GCA_025618425.1. NCBI lineage: Eukaryota > Metazoa > Echinodermata > Echinoidea > Camarodonta > Echinometridae > Heliocidaris > Heliocidaris tuberculata. The sequence goes on from CM046841.1 coordinate 23,279,602, forward strand.
TTATTTTGATGAAAGCTGATAGAAACTGGGATGTTATCTTGTCTGTTAGCTAATGAATAAAACCGCGCATATCTTGCCAAATGTGGACAAACAGTAGAGATGATTGTTGTGAATCGTGATCAGAAAGTGATAAGAACCCTTACTTCAAAAATTTTGTCAACTTGAAAAAATTTTTTTTCATGAAATATGAATGAATGTCAGAATCTAATGTTTCATAGTTTTGATACAAGGAATTACCGTAATTGAGACAAAGGAAATGTGGTACTTTATTTTGAAATATAATATTCTGTGCTATCAGTACCTGTTTATCACATTGATGTATACATAATATGTTTTCTATTGTTTTGTATCGCCACTCTCACTGTGAGGCAATATGAAATCTGCTTTGTGTCTACCAACTTTCTGTGGTAGCTCTAGTGTGGATGACGGTCCAGATAGGTCATTGCCTAGACCCTGGGTTCTTAAAGGAAACCAAAACCCAAGGAGAGAATCAATGTTATTGGAAAGTGAGAATTCAGAGAAGCACTTTACAAAAAGTTTCATTAAAATTGGTTAAAAAATGAGAGAGTTATGGAAGTTTGAAAAGTCTCGTTTTACTTTCTATGGGGATCCTCAAATTGGTAAATTGCTTCAAAATGGCTGATTTTGTGAACAACTCTCCATTTGTTTTGTACACAGATTTTCAGATTTTCCCCATTATCTCTCAGGGTGCTCCTTGTCTCCTCCTGTACTCGACATATGTGGTGTAAAATACATTTTTCCATTATATATGTTGAGCTCAGAAGGAGATTAACAGCACCTTGAAAGATAATGGGGAAAATCTGAAAATCTGTGTACAAAACAAATGGAGAGTTGTTCACAAAATCAGCCATTTTGAAGCAATTTTGCCAATTTGAGGATCCCCATAGAAAGTAAAACGAGACTTTTCAAACTTCCATAACTCTCTCATTTTTTAACCAATTTTAATGAAACTTTTTGTAAAGTGCTTCTCTGAATTTTCACTTTCCAATAACATTGATTCTCTCCTTGGGTTTTGGTTTCCTTTAATTATTTTGTCAGGTGTCAAATATTCCTGAAATTACGTCGCAGGCCACTGAGTATCACACATACATGTACATAGAAAAATGTGCAGGACTGACGTCTTTTGCCAAAAAACATTGTTATTTTTTTGTTTAAGTTCAGCCAGCAAGCTTCTTTGCTCGCCAAAGATATTGACTCTTTAGAACCGTAAAATGTAATTTCGTCATCAAAATGTGCTAATTTAGATATAAAAATCATGAAACCATTGCACTGCCCGTAAACGTGGCCCGAATGCCAGGTAATTTTAATATTCGTGAGGAGCGTGATGCATTTACCCCCATCCCCCGTCTCATATGCCCATGCATACATATCCGAATGGCCCATCTAAGAACTGTGGAAAAATTTTAGAATACACCTCCCGGATTATATCCTAGATAATTATTGTCCTTATTTTTCTTCGTTTGATTATAACTCTTTGGTTTGATGGGTGTTTTTTTTTCAAACTGCATGGTAAGACGTGCTGTCACTAATTCCTTGGTCTGATTGTTTTTTTTTCTTAAAACTATATGTGGTAAGATGTGCTGTGATAACACCATAGTAGGACAGGCAACAAATAATTATGATAGATTAATTGTGAGCAAGCGAAGCGAGCGAACAAAAAATTTGACACCTGTAGTCGTAACGATAGTTAGGATATATGTACATGTATCCATATATTACTTAAAACAAGATACTTTTTTTTTTTTACGAGATATTTTAGCGGGCTGCATGAAATCGTCTCGCGGGCCGCACTTTAAGAACGGGGGGCCTCGACCATTTGTTCTTGCCACAATTGTAATATTTGTCCTATATGGACTGATGAAGTATGAATTTCTCCCACCTTGTCCTATATCTTAAGCTACCCGGATAGTTCATTGTTTACACTTTAAGGGATGGTTCCATTTGAAAGATAACCCCCCGGGGGGGGGGGGGGGTATTTCTCCTTGAGGCCTGTACGGCATCCGTGTCCATAAAAACGAGTAAAAAGGTTGTTTTTTCACCACCAGACAGGTTACCCAGGGATCTCGTTTAGGGTATCAAAAACGGGAAAGAAGAACCAGTCCTCGAATAGGGTGTACAATACCATGCAAGATCTAAAAAATGAATGTGAAGGGGCTTAAAATCAGTAATATTTCGCTGATTTTCCCTGAATAAGGTATCAAAAACCCTGTCAAAACCTCTCGACTTAAATCCTTGTTTAGGGTGCTTTTCAGAAAGTCATGGACGCAGATGTCGTACAGGCCTCAATGAGACATACCCCCCCCCCCCCCCCCCCCCCCCCGGGAGATAACCATACTATGAAACGTCCCCAAATTGGTATCCTGAAGCTCGTGGGAAAGATACAGTATTGGATATATGCCTCCAGTCAAACATAATCGGTGTTTAAAGAGAAGGTTCAGTTCTGGTTAAGGTGAAACAAAAATTGTGAGCATTTTCATCATATTTCTGTCAGTATTTAGAAGAATATCATAGAAGAAATCAATGTTCACTGAAAAGGATTGCTCTTCAGGTGCCCTCATATTCAGAATATGACGGGGAACAGTTGAAAAGTTGGGACCAAACTTTCATGCCACATGTGTGTGCAGTCCCATGTACTCATTTCTGTGTGCACTGCATGTGACTATCAGCAAGATTGAACCAATTTCTTATTTAAACTTTTAATGATTCCAAAACCTCACGGTGTTCTATTAATGTACTACATGTTACCAGAACTCAAATTTATTTGTAAGGCAAGTTAGCATAAAATCGAGTGGATCGGACCTTCAGCACTGATTTTTCTTTGATCGATGACTCATCAACATCCTTTATTTACTGAAGTGCAAATGATAAATGCACATGTTTGTATGCAACCAAGGGACTTATGGCTTGAGTCTAAACCAAGGGATTGCAGGGTCAAAGATCAGTTTAATTGTAAAGAAAAAAAATCCTGTCCAAGTACTGATGTTTCCTAGTTATGATTAGTTATGTGATACAACAATAATTAATTGTTGTTTTCCGGAATTATTCATGTCATTTCTCTCTAATATTTATAGCATGCACAGTGATTCAATTCAATTAGTCCATGTATGAACGATGGTATTATATGTTCATGCAATTGTTATGATTACTGTAATGAGAATACAAAACACTTGTTTATTTTATACAAGAAAATGTTCTTGCTATCATGATATTCATGAACCGTAGCAAGACCAAAATATATGTAAGAATACCGAGTCCAGCTTATTATCATTGTGGTACTGGCATGGGATATGATGATGATGATAATGATGATGGTTGTGATGATAATGGTGATGTTGGTGATGATGATGATTATGATTATGATGATGTTAGTGATGGTATTTGTGATTATGATAGTGATGGTGATGATGATGGATAATAGAGGGGCTTTATAAGTGGGTTATGTGGCTGCCATCCTGAAATTTACCATTCATGTGTTAATTGTCCCCGCCGAACGAAGTTCGCGAGGGGACTATGAAACGGGCTCCGTTCGTGTGTGCGTGTGTGTGTGTGTGTGTGTGTGTGTGTGTGTCCGTCCGTCCGTCCGTCTGTCCGTGTGTGCTCAAATGTTAGAAAATGCTACTTCTCCGTCATTTCTTGGCCGATTTTGATACTGATTGTTTTATCTGATAGGGCTGCGTGGGGGCTTCCAAACTTCTACACAGAATTTTGAAATTCATTAATTATGCAAATTTATGCAAATTTATTCAAAATTGACGAAAAATGCTACTTCTCTATTTCACATCGGATTTTGCTTCCGATTGTTTTATCTGATAGGGCTGGGTGGGGGCTTCCAAACTTCTACACAGAATTTTGAAATTCATTAATTATGCAAATTTATGCAAATTTATTCAAAATTGACGAAAAATGCTACTTCTCCTCTATTTCACATCGGATTTTGATTCCGATTGTTTTATCTGATAGGGCTGGGTGGGGGCTTCCAAACTTCTACACAGAATTTTGATATTCATTATTCATGCAAATTTATGCAAATTTATTCAAAAGGGCTGAAGGTTCATAATGTTTTCATGTTTTATATTTCAGTTGTATACATGCATTGTTGGTATTCTCTTCTTTTGCATGCAGTAACATTATTATTTTATTCACTAAAGTTTTTTCACTGAAGTTTTAAGGTTCAGGCTAGTTAATTTCCACAGATCTGCACTTCCGGCGGGGACATTTATTACGCATTGCGTAATTTACTCATTCACTTGTTACACAAATAACTTGCAAGCTTCTATTATGCCTTGTCAAACAGGCGCAGATGGACAATGGGTGTGTTTACATAATCCTGACAATATCATTTGATTACTTTTGAGAAAAATACAATTTTCACAATTTAATAACTTATTATTGAAATGATCAGTTGACACCAAATTGCACCCCAAGAAAGATAGAATACTAAAGATTGTACAATGTAAATTTGATCTGAATTGAAAAAGACACTGGAGTTATTAAAGTTGTACTGTAATGCCAAAATGGGTTTTCTCTACATCCAGAGCATTTTGGGCAGCAAAGATTGGTTTAGGGTCACTTTGGTGTTTTTTCAGGGGCGTGTTACACTGTTACACCCATAGACGTATAATAGATTTACACCCGATGGAAATATTTGTCAGTTCTTATATATTGCTGTAATGTACACCCATATCTTTTCATTCTGACAAAATTTGGTCCATGGGCCCTAAGGGGAAAAATTTGCCCAAATTTTTAGGGGCTGTCAGACAACCCATCCCGACGGGAAATTTTGTCAGTGCTTGTGATTTGGTAATGTATAGTCACACACATTCCTTCTGACAAAGTTTGGCGCATATGTTAGATGGGTCGAAATCGACCCGAATTTCGGGCCCTTTTTGTGGGCTCGCGGGGGCCCAAACCCGGCGGCTTCGTTCGAGCTGACAAGCTTTTTGTGAATGACATGGATGGGCTTAGTAACTTTAAAGGGTCAAATCTCATATGTAAAATGGGGGTGACTATTTCGGGACAGTCTCCTGGGGTGGTATTCTGAAAATTGTTGTAACTTTTGTTGTAACTTTTGTTGTATCTTCCGGAGATAATATCTCGCTAATATTGTTGTAAGTTGGTATTCTGAAAATTGTTTTAAGGAGATATTATCTCTCTAAGGACCGCCTTTATTATCTTTGACACGCCCATTTTTTGACATTTTGCCAATCAAGATGGATTTTATATAGGTAGGTTAACCAATAGGAGAACCCCTTATGTCAAACATAAGGAATGGCTTTTCGCGTATATCAATTTCGAGCGTAGTTATTAAATTACGCGTTTTATGATGAGCCGTGCGCTATATAAGGGACAGCAATTAATTAACATAATAGCTCACCCTCTTCTGCTCGAACCAAGTCACATATTGATGTAAAATCATCGAATTCCACCTGTAATTTCTTCAAAAATGTCTTCTCTATGAGATATTGAATCACACACAGCCTCCTTTTTGCTATTCGAGCATGTACTGTCTGATTCTGAGCTAGAAAAATTGCCGAGATCATATGAGATGCAACAGCCAGAAGCTGTTGTAAGTTTTGTTGTAGTTACCATGGAAGATAAGATACAACAAAAGATAAAATAATTTTCAGAATACCAATTATCTCATGATATTATCTTCAGCGCGCATATGTAAATTAGGATCATGCGCAGAGTGAACAAAGATACAACAAAAGATACAACAAAAGTTACAACAATTTTCAGAATACCAATTTTACCTTAAGTGTGGAGATACAACAATATTAGAGATAAAACAGTTTTCAGAATACCGCCGCTGGCCTATAAAGTCCATCAAGATATTCCTCCCCAAAAGGATAAGTGCATAAAATAGCACTTTCAAAGGTTCATTAAATTTCGAGGGAAATCCTAACTTTCCATTGCCTTGCTCAGTTCCTGGGATGGTATTCTGAAAATTGTTGTAACTTTTGTTGTAACTTTTGTTGTAACTTTTGTTGTAACTTTTGTTGTATCTTCCGGAGATAATACCTCGCTAATATTGTTGTAAGTTGGTATTCTGAAAATAAGGACCGCCTTTATATCATCTTTGACACGCCCATTTTTCGACACTTTACCAATCAAGATGGATTTTATATAGGTAGGTTAACCAATAGGAGAACCCCTGATGTCAAACATATAAGGATGGGCTTTGCGCGTATATCAATTTCGGGCGTAGTTATTAAATTACGCGTTTTATAATGCGCCATGCGCTATTCGACTGCAATTAATTAACATAATGACCCACCCTCTTCTACTCGAACCAAGTCACATATTGATGTAAAATCATCGAATTCCACCTGTAATTTCTTCAAAATGTCTTCTCTGTGAGATCTTGAATCATACACAGTCTCCATCTTGCTATTCGAGTATGTATTGTCTGATTCTGAGCTAGAAAAATTGCCGAGATCATGAGATACAACAGCTAGAAGCTGTTGTAAGTTTTGTTGTAGTTAAAGATAAGATACAACAAAAGATAAGATAATTTTCAGAATACCAATTATCTCATGATATTATCTTCAGCGCACATATGTAAATTAGGATCATGCGCAGAGTGAACAAAGTTACAATTTTCAGAATACCAATTTTATCTTAAAGGGATTGATTAACTTTGCCCAGGATTGAAAAAAAAATCACTGTTCCAGCTAATGCTGTAATCATAATTGCAAACCTTTAGGTCAAACAAGAATCGCCTGAGTTTTATAAGCTGATCGGTCGTTTATATATCAAGATATTTACGATTGAACATTGATGTCGGGATAGAGTACCACCGAACCCTATTGAACTCTTACGGTTGGTATCGCTCTATCACAGAATACCGTACGGGCTGGAAACCCGCTCTGAAATTGCCAAGCGCTGGTGCTTGGTTTTTGTGACTGCAGGGCAGCGAAGAAGCCGAGCGACTTGCGCTAGCAATCGCTAGCTTTTTTTCCTTTTTTAGGATAGTAAACGGGTTCCATTTTCTCTCATACTTTCACATATCCTTAATTATATATGTAGTTAGAGGATTGCACACAATTGACTGGCATTTGAGATGACTTCAAAATTTTTCACAAAGTTAATCAATCCCTTTAAGTGTGGAGATACAACAATATTTGAGATAAAACAGTAGAATAATATCTTGCGATGTGTGCAAATTTGAGAGAAACTCGGTCTCAGTGGTCCTTTTAGAACAAAAATAACCACATCAATTCAATATCACAAACGCAAGGCTTTTCATGTTATCTGTCAACTATTTCATTGTATCTAGTATTCAACTTAATCTTGACTGTCAGTTCAATTAAATCTTTGACAAAAAGAGCGAAACAATGGTTACATTTTTCTGTTTCTTGTTTCAGTTGAGAATGGTTAATAGCAAATCAATAGCACTCTCGTAAGCGACAAAGACGTTAGAGCAAAAGTACTGTGGCGAATCAGGGCTGTGGGTGCGGGGGCAGGGGGAGGGGGATGTAACAAGCGCACCCCTCTTTATTTATTATTATTTTTTTTAATCGGCAACCAGCTTCTATTGTATAAGTTTTGACATCCCTCCCGAGTCACTAAATTAGATTAAATTAAATGCAATTATAGTTTTGTTTCGGCTATGCTTTGTACTCAAAGGCTACATTGAGCATGTTAAGAATAATTTCGCAATATATTTGACAGAGCTTTGAAATTGTGGAATAGCCTCTCTCCCCATATCCAAGATGCTTCATCCCTACACACTTTCAAAATTTTGTTAAAAACCCACTTATTCATTTCCCTCTAAGCCCTTAACACAATATATAAATGTCTTTATTTTATCTGTCATGATTAATGTAAGAATCTATTTCATTGTTTTATAATGTAATATGCACACTTGTAATATTGGTGTTCCAGCTCTCTATTGGGTTAAAAAGACAATGCTTTGCCTAATAGCTGCTTAAAACATAGTATTAGGCGCTTTAGAAATGTGTCTTATTATCATTATTATCATTATTATCATTATTATCATTATCATTATTATCGTCATTATCACTATTATTATTTATATAACAATTTAAAACTGCATTCAAAAAGACATAAATCATGACGATTACAGATTATGTTAACAAGAGAAGTATGAATGGTTAAGATATATAAAATGGAAAATTTTACAAAATGAAAGGGCCATTAAGATCATCGATTTATCTTTGATTCGACTATTGTATGTATTATTCCATAGTCCGACCAATAGTATGTATGGTACGCAAGAGCAAATCAAGAACTATGGGGCGCAGTTTTACTGGAAACTAGTTCCTAACCCCCCCCCCCCCCCGAAGATGATTTTTAGGACACCCTATTGCCTCTTTTTACCTACACTGCTCATTACTTTGACCCTGATGGTTGACAACCAAAGAGAGAGAAAGAGAGAGAGAGAGAGAGAGAGGGGGGGGGGGGGGGGGGGAGAGAGAGAGAGAGAGTGTGTGTGTGTGTGTGTGTGTGTGTGAGAGAGAGCGTGTGTGGGTGTGAGTGAGAGAGTAAGAGAGAGAAACGTTATACGTACGTAGAGCTCTACAGGTGGGCATAATTATACACCAAATCGCTTAGCGAAAAAAGAAAGAAAAGAAAACATAGAAAGATAAAGAAAGAAAGGAGAAGGAGAAGAACGTGAAAGGAAGATGACAATACCCTTCCTATACCCTCTTCCTATTCGTCGAACTTGTTAATTTGCATTTCATTTGTAAAATCCCCCCCCCCCCCTCCACGATGCATGCCAGTGCTCCCTCATTGCTTGTACAAACGTTACAACGCAACGCTAACGTAACGTAAACTTTCATTCACTATGTATTTTTAAAGAAAAGTTTATGTTTTTGAAGTGTAAGTAAAAGGATTGTGTGTATGTTAGATACATCTATAAGTGACGCTTAATGATATGACAGAGTCAGATGAATAAAGGGGAAGTAAGGTTTTGGTTTCAGTTGAGAATGGTGAATCAGTATCATTTTCATGAGCTACAAAGAGGTTAGAAAAAAGCACTGTGGCGAATAAGGGGTAGGAGGTGGGGGGGGGGGGGGTCATTAAAAAAATTCCCCCTTTTTAATCTCTTTGGCTTTCCTTCCCCTTTCAAGAGGAGGGGGTGGGGGCGTTTTCACCCTGGGATCCGCAAGAGCATAACTAGAGGTGTCGTGGTACAGTGGTTCATTCACTTGACTCTCAATCAAATGGTTCAGGGTTCGAATCCCAGCCCGTGGCACTAACGTCCTGTGGAAAGACATCAATCCATATTTGCCGCTCTCTACCCAGGTGTAAATGGGTACCCGATATGGAAGAGCCCTACATTATGTGGTCGCCAAGCTATAGCCGGGTAATAATGTTGGAACGCCAGGAGCGTCACGACTTGATGGACATGAGCGCTGTACAAGAAGCCACCATTACTAGTATTAAAGCATACTTTATAGGTATAGCCATGAGTAAACCTAAGATGATAAACAACATGTTAGTGCGGGAGGAGCTAGGAGAAATATGTTGTGCAGACGTTACATGGGCGCAAATCCAGGGGGACAGGGGGACATGTCCCCCCACCTTTTTGAATAACCTTCTTTTTTTTTTTTTTGCTTGTCAGAGAATTTTGGAGGCGATTGTCCCCCCACCTTTTTGAATAACCTTTTTTTTTTTTTTTTTTTTTGCTTGTCAGAGAATTTTGGAGGCGAATGTCCCCCCCCCCAATTTCAAAATGGATTTGCGCCACTGAGACGTTAATCAGCACATTAAATCAGCGATTACGATGCGTATACCCTGCGCACACTACCTGAACACTCACACTTTCCTGTTACTCAGATGTCAGATCAGTAATTTCGTTTTTTAAGCAACCAGTTCTGCGACCAAAAATTTTCACCGATGGCATTTTTGCAAGGTTTTATTCTTCTTTTTCTTGTGCTGCATTTAAACCAAATGTATATCGTGGGAAGCGAATCAACCTCAAATTCATACGGTAAGAACCGCTGAATATCACACAACTGCCTTGTCATGAGCGCTTTTAAAAAAGTTGGTTTAGTAAATTATGATATATAGGCCTATCACATCTTTGTCCTTTGACGGTTTAGTGGGCAATGCAATTATACGCTTGGAAATAGGCAGCAATGGACCTACGGCTTTAAGTGCTATCCGAGGGACTTGGTAATTGAGGGTTTTTTTTAAGGACCTCGGGTACGAGACCATTGTTCTACCACTAAACCATCACGAATCCACTAAAAGGCAGTTATTTGTCTTTTAATGATCAGAATATAAACATTTCTAAAGGCCACCGCACACCTTGCGATCGGTATGTGATCCGATTTCAGAAGAAAATGAAATATCATTTGAAAAATCATTTAAAAACGAAAAATATTTTTGATTGAGGATCTGAATAGTCATACAGATAGTAAAATCGATAATACGGCCTTTGCCGAGTTATTCTAGTCGGTGGAATGGCCACATCGGCTCCGAGTCGTACTGACGTCATTAAAATCGTACGACTGCCTACGATTAGAAACTAATTTTGCCCTTATTCCCTGTAGAAAGCTGACAGCTCACCAAAACCCTATGATTAGTATTCATATTACTTTTCAGAACCTGATTAGGGTAGATTTCATTTGTTGAAATGCCAATATTTGATGCCATAGCGATTTATTTCATAAATCGAATCGCAGACCGATCGTAAGGTGTGCGGTGGCCTAAAGTGGCTTTTACTCAACCAAACCTAAAATATCGTGAGATGTTTTTGTGTCATATGATCGACGAGACCCTAAACTATCCACATGTATGTAATTTTCCGGAAAATATTTTCAAATACTTTGTTGGGAGACTTTTTCCAGCTGTCAACTTTTAACGGTTTTCAACTATGTTGATAATATCCAGAACAAAAAATAATACAAGTCTGAATTTTGCACTCTTTCGCAAAAGTAGCTTTCGCTCAATCACGTATGGTATATCGTAACATTTTTTGGGTGTCATTTCATAGAAGAAGCTATCCATCTTATATCTTTTATAAAAGTATTTATTTGGGAAGACCTTTTTCCAACTGTAAACTTTTCTGAGGGCACTGTAGAGACGTTCTCAGTTCTACTGGCCCATTTCTTTTTTAGCTGGGGCCCGTTGAACAAAATCAAATGCAAGTCCTTAATGCGCACTTCTGATTGGCTGAAAATAAAGTTGCGTTTTGTGCAACGGGCCCCTGATGAGATATAAGATTAAAAACATATAGAAACCATAAACCCAATATTTTCATAAGGGTTTCAGCTACTTGCATGGGACGCACATAGTACTATTATAGTACCATAATTATTCTATCCGAATTAGCACAATATAGTCTACATACTTAATCGCCCATTGTCGCCCTGTGACCGTGTATCGCAACGTGCAACTTTGAGCATAAACCGTTGACTCAGTTTCATTGGAGCTGCCTTTCAAATGTTGCCTAAGCTCTCCGTACAGTTTGGTACCCTTGGAAGCACAACCGATGGTGAAAATCAAATGGCATTTATCTCTTTCACACAATAACATAATATTTATAATTATACGAAGAGCTTAGCTGAAAAAAGGGACTAAATCCATTTTTTAAAACCAAAACTGTCTGAATATGAAGATAAATGTGCATATCTCACACATGGGGATCAAATGTACTATACTGCATCAATTTTTTTCTTTCTTTTAAGTTGACAAAAAATTTCGCTCAGAATTTATGTTTCATTCCAAAAGGGACTAAATTTACTATGGTAATTATGAATTTGTTCATTTATACCGTGTTCCCTTAAGCTTTGTATTAAGATGTTTGCAAGTGTAGTGCACCTACTCCATGTACTCATTTGGATCATCAGTGCAAAATTAAAAAATTCTTTTATGAATTTTTTAAAATTCAATCCCTTTTGAAATTAAAACCCCCCAAAAAATAACTTGAAGAAAAAAATGTTTAAAAAGAAAAGAGTCAAATTAGAGATTTTTCTGTATTAACAAAAAAACAGTTTTAAAGGATGAAATTTATAATCTGCTAGAAATATTAATGTGTTTCCTAATAAATTTAACAGGATAAAGTTGTTTTAAACACCCCAAAAGACGATCGAAAACAATTTCATTCCAAAAGGAATTAAATCCAAGAAAATTGAATTAATAAACCTTCTTAAAAAATCGAAATCTATTGCCATATTTTTAAAATCATTTCAATGGTCTAATATTTTGTCACTTTAGCTGCAAAACGCCATACGAAAGAAGAAGAAGAATAGTCTTAGGCAATAGTCTTATATACCCAAATGATTTAATAGTGAACAAGGAAAAGTGGTAGATTAAAAAACACCCCATAAGCATTGATTTATTCGAAAATGACAGAAATGGATTTAGTCCCTTTTGGAATGAAACTCTTCATATACATAATGCTGGTCAAAAGTTTCGATACATCCTGGATTTATGAGGCACTGGCAAATTTGATAAAGGTTTGATTATACATTACATGTTTTATATATGATATGTTGTGAAACATTCAGGTGTGAGCTTGGTTGGATACCCACAACTGATGAAAAATGACATACCAATTATTTATGTAATTTTGACTTTTCTGTTCAAAATCAAAGGAAAAACAAAGCATACACTGAATGTGTCCAAAGTAGCCATAATTTTACTTATTTACTTTTAAATGTAATATATTCCCCTAATGAATTTCAGAAGAATCATTATTTGATATGTCCATTCAGTATTCTAGCGCAAAATAATGTTCAAGGAGGTTGTTAAGACTTCCCTGTTCAACTCGTCCAAGACAAGCTGTTTAGGCTTAGGGTCCAAAGACCGAACATGCCATACCATTGGAATAATTTAACCTTCTTCGTATATTTCTTTCAATGACGAGTAGTATATTCATGCTACATGATACAGGATCAACAGCTGCGAAATTAATGTCATGTAACATGAAATAAAAGCCTACGTGAGCTTAGTTTCCGTCCCAGAACCGTAAATAGCCTATATATGTGGGACTAGTTGAAAAGAGTGGCAAAGAGACATCTTTGGACTGTTACTGCAAGAATACTGGATAAATATTTAAAGTTAATTACTAATGAAAGTAATCATGTAAACATGGTAAATATATCTCATTTACAAGGCTGTAACCAAAATAAGCTTTGGTAAATTTGGGGGATCTGTAATATATGAGTACGTTTTCTACCTATTTTCGACGAAAAAGTGTGTTAAACCGCACTTATCATTGGCAGCTTTTTGCCAGTTTACATTAATTTGTAAATCGAAACGGAGAAAGAAAAATTCAAGTGTAAAAAGTACATGTTTCAAAATATTGTAAGTAGATTATCTTTGTATAGTATCCGAACCTGTAAAATTGCTTTTGAGAGCCTAGAGAAGGTCATTTCACAGGAAATAAAGATTGTCTTTATATTTCAAATTCAATTTAATGACATTTATTTCCAACTTTTCAATATAAATGTACCAAGTACTAAACGAACAAAATAATGTACATTTATTTTAAACAAAAAGATGACAAAATATACATTCATGTGGTACATGCATAGTTGGAGGACACACCTCTAAAAGCAAAAGCTTGGGGCGAGGGTGCCCTTAGTACATACATTATAAATATATAAAAAGAAAATAACTACATACAAAAAAAGAAGAAAAAGATAACATTTCTATACCGCTGAGCTTGATTGGAGGGAGAAAAAGAAAAAGGAAAGAGAGGAAAAAAAAAAAAAACAGGGGGGGGGGGGTGGAAGAGAAAAAAAGGGGGGAATGGAGGTGCAACATAAAAGGAGTACGGGAAAGAGAAATATTCACGAAGAAGCAGCGAGAAGAAAGGGAGAGAATAGACCCAGTGCAGGGTGGGGAAGTGTCTTAAACCATATTATTTGTAAGATGAAGGTAAATGTTTTTTCATCCTCATGGAGAAGCTGGAAAGAGATGCGGAGTATTTTATTGTGTCTGGGATAACGTTCCACAGCTTAGGTCCCGAGTACCGGATGTTATGTTGGAATAATAAGGTTCTGTGCTTGGGTTGATGGATGTGATTTGCGTTTCTGGTTTCGTATTTACGAAGAATAAAATTTAATTGAAAGAGGTTACAAAATTCGTCAGGAAATAAACTGTTTGTATATCTGTACATAAATATGCTTTATTGATATCGCTAAATTTTAGTATGTTAAATTGTTTGAACAAATGGTCGACATGACAACGGGGAGCAGTACCTGTAGCTATACGAATCATTTTCGTTTGTAAAGTGATTAGTTTGTGTAATTTGGAGGTTGCAGAGTTCCCCTAGGCTAGGTTGCAATATGATAGATATGGTAGGATAAGAGAATTGTAAAGCATACGTAGGATGTTGTTTGGTAAAATGTGTCGCAGTCTAGAAATGATGCCAGTTTTTTTTTTGAGACTTGCTTTCTGTTTCAAGATTTATGTTTTTTCCAAGACATAGAAGTATCAATGTGCCCACCTAGCAATTTTGTGCTTTCAACCCTAGTTAGTAGTACGTTGTCGAGATATATGGAAATGCTGTCTAAGTCAATGTTTTTCTTGTTAGTTTCAAATTGACAGGCAATTCATTAGCCTTAAACCACCCGCATACAAGGGTTATAGCTGTTGATCAAAATTACTGCACGGTGAGGTCAGATTAGATCCGCTACATAAAATATTCGTGTCGTCGACATAAAGAACTAAAGTTAATGTTGCCGTTGATCTGAAGATGTCATTTATGTAAAGAATAAAAATTAATGGACCCTTGAGAAACACAATATGATACCCAAAACCTGTAAAATTGCTTTTGAGAGCCTCGAGAAGGTAATTTCACAGTGTGTACATGTGTATGTAAATTATAAGCCTATCATTGTAGAAAAACTCACCTTCCCCTTACAAAGGAATTAATCCCTATTTTTAAAAGGGTAACCCCTTATCGTTGTCAAACTACAGGCCAATATCTTTGTTAACCACCTTTTCCAAAATACTTGAAAAAGTAGTTTTTACTCGTACAATGGCTTTTTTGAATAATAATGATATTTTACATGAATCTCAGTTCGGATTTAGAAAACACCATAATACAACACATGCTCTCCTGTCTCTGATTAATAATATTACAAGTTCTATTGATAATGGTACCCACACAATAGGAATGTTCTTAGACTTCTCTAAGGCATTCGACACTATAGATCATGAAATTCTCTTAAGCAAACTTTCACATTATGGCATAAGGGGCATTGTTTCAGACTGGTTTCGAAATTATTTATACGAACGACAACAATATGTCTGTATTGAAAATTGCATGTCGCATTTAAGAAATATTAATTGCGGTGTTCCACAGGGTTCTATTCTAGGCCCTTTACTTTTTATTTTGTATATAAATGACTTTCATAGATCATCAAATTCATTGACTTTTATTATGTATGCAGATGACTCTAATCTATTTTTTTCGCATAAAAGCCTAGAAACTTTATGTAATGTGATTAATTCGGAACTGGATTCAGTTGCAATATGGACTAAGGCTAATAAGTTATCACTAAATCTAGAAAAAAAAATTACATGTTATTTAGTAATACTTTTAACGAACTACCTCATCTGATTTTAATAGATAATACACAAATACAGAAGGTGATTGAAACAAAATTTCTAGGCACAATAATAGATAATAAACTTTCATGGAAGCATCATATTGATAATGTATGTAAATTGATATCCAGAAACATTGGTATGATTAATAAACTCAAATGGTCTTTTCCGCCAAATATTCTTTTATCACTATACTCCACACTGGTTTTACCATATCTTAATTATGGAATATTAGCATGGGGAAACAGTGCGGCATGCCTGTTAGAGTTTTTTTATTACAGAAAAATGCTATGCGAATTATAAGTAATGTTAATTATCGCCACCACACAGATGGTCTGTTTCACTCTAATAATGTACTAAAAATTTATGATATTTATCGCCTCAATCTTGCTGTACTTATGTTTCAGTATCATAACCACGAATTGCCCACTGTCTTCAATAATATATTTACAGTAAATAATGAAATCCATCATTATCCCACTAGACAAATCAATCTGTATCACTTGCCAAGAACTCGTACAGCATTAACCCAGAATACTTTTTCATTTACTGCTCCTAAATTTTGGAATTCCCTCCCTTTAAATATACGAGACAGTATAAGTTTAAGTACGCTCAAACGTAAATTGAAAAAATCACTTATTGCTTTTTATGAACATTGATCCCCCAGTGATCCTGATGACGATTGTTGTTTACCTGTGTAGCAAAATCTATAGACGAAATGAAACCTTCTAGATCTTGTCCTTTTCCCACCCTCCCGTCCTAACCCCCACCTGCTACTTTGTCATTCTTGTTCCGTCTTTTGTAAAGTTTACTTCTTTAAAACGTTACTATTTTCCTATTACTATTTCCAGCTTTTTGTGTTTACAATATTTCTCAGTGCTTTCTCTTCGATAGCAAGTGTGTTATGTTTATAATTTGTTTGCTTTCCATGGCCATGTATCTGTCTTCTTTTTTTCCCCTTTTATTGGGCATTTTATGCATGATTGCCCAGTCTAGTTCTTTTTATGAACTGTATTCATGCTTTATTTTTTGCCAGGGACCAGCGCTTCTACAAGCTCTGCTTCTAAGCTGGTCTCTGTTTTTATTCTCATTTTCATAAAATTAATCTTACGTAGTCTTCATTGATGTTACTTTTTTTTTCTCTCTCACAACTTAAACTTAATGCACTTTGTTTTGCTTGTAATGATCGAAAAATGTTTATGCACTAAGTTGTGTTGTCAATTATTTTGAATATTGTCAGTTTCATAATACTTATTGTTATATACTTTGAAAAATGAAAATGTAATGAAATAAAATCTAAATCTGAAATCTGAAATGAGGTTGAAGATTTGTTAATCTGTCGGTCAACTGAATCTGGGTGCCGTTGCATAAAGACTTACTATTATAGTAACTTTGCCATCAATGGTAACTACCATGGTAACGTTGCTCAAGAGCCAATCAAAATCCAGTATTCCATGAAAAGTTACTATAATAGCAAGTTTTATGCAACGGCACCCAGGTGTCGCCGAATCTACTGGCCCGTCTCCGTGGTCTAGTGGTAATGGCGTTATAAGCCAACGACCCGGGTTCGATTCTCGGCGGAGACATTTTCTCAACCTTTGCAAAAAAATTTTAAAAGGGAGGACAGCTCTATGGGGAACTTTGATATAAGCTACCCCCTCATTATTCTATCATTCCTTTCTCATTATATATATATATATATATATATATATATGTATATATATATATATATATATATATATATATATTCTCTAAAAAATTTCTGATTTGCTATTCAACCAACGGGACGAAGTTTGCAATTTGGCAAAACAGTGTTAGCGCTATGTTTACTTAATGCAATGGTTATTTGCACCATTGCTCTGTTTTTAAAGGACGATTTTGAATCTAATATTATTATTAAAAAAAAGAACTGTTAGATCAGGATTGCCAGGCTCATCGATGAAATTGTGAAACAAAATTATGATCTGATAAATGGTGACAGAACACCCTTATAACCTTACATTAGCATCACAATAGATAAATTACATATCAGTGCTTTCGATAGGCCCTAAATCCCCTATCTATTAACATAAAATTTATTTCCTCAAACTTTTCAATTTCCTCATGCATAGCATAAAGGTATTTATAATTCTAGGTCCTAAGTTAGGAGATATTTTCACACTACAATATTACTTTTATTTCTTTTGGTAAAACAGACGAAATTATGAAATTCATTAGTATTTGCAAAACAACCGTCAACTAGTGGCATTTTGTTCAGTTGTTAGCATCCGAAGTTCTAAATACTTTTAATCTTTTTATTCATCTTAAGTGGAGTGATGTAGGCTAATGAACATGAAAGGGGGGGGGGGGGGGGGGGGAGGTGGGGATGTACATTTATCATAATTTGTCAAACTATCATTCGCCTAATACCTATTATTTTTGTTGTTATCAGTTTAAGATCTTCAAAATATATATTTGTATCACACACACACACACACACACACGCATATATATATATATATATATATATATATATATATATATATATATATATATGTTTTTTAAAATAAGTTTTTGCTATGCAAAAATTTGATACTGTATGGAGAGTGGAAAACTGTATCTTAGGAAACTTCGTCTCAAGAGATGGCATTTGATACTGTATGGAGTGTGGAAAGCGATATCCTAGGAGATTTCGTCTTCACAGAGATGACATTTGATACTGTATGGGGAGTTGAAAGCTGTATCTTAAAGATAAAGTTGAGTTCTCTTTATGCAATTACATTGTGAAAGAAACTGTCTCAAAGCAGATGGGAAAAGTCTACCATGTCTACATAAGAATTGGTGTAAACTGTGAGGCTTTGGAATCATCAGAATGACGAGAAATTGGTCCATTCTCACCGCAGCTCACATGTAATGCACACAGAAATGTGTATGTGGGACTGTACACACACCTGCAATGAATGTTCGGCCCGAACATTTCAGCTATTTCTCATTAAAATTCATATATGAGGGCATTTGAAGAGCAACATTTTTCAACGAGCCATTTTAGTATGATATTCTTCCAAACTGACATAAAAATAATGAGAAAGCTCACAAAATATTTTACACATTTCCCAGAACTTCGTTTTCACAGAGATGGCATACTGCATGCATAGACAGCAGATATTAATATCTTTGGAAACGTGGTCCTCAGAAAAATATCACTTGATACCATATGGACAGCAGAAAGTCATATTTTTTTTAGAGACGTTGTCCTTAGCTGACGGCATTTGATACAATATAAACAGTAGGTAGACTCGTGTTGTTTCATTCGTATCACTGTCCCTCAAGTGAGATACGGGTTAAAAATGATTTTTCTGTTGATTTCTTTATATGCAGCTCAGACAAAGGTGGGGCTTGAGAAATAAAATGCATTGTTTGAAAAATGAATGATTTTGCGTGTGAAAAAGAAATCTATTTGTAATGCGTGAAACCCTATTTTTATTTTCTGCTTTAAACAACTGTTCCTGATGAAGGAAATGGTACACTGTAAAAAAAACATTTGCCGTTTTTTCACGGGAAATTTCCTGGCAGTCAGGATGCCGGAAATGCCCGTTTTTCCACAGTACATGTAAAAAAAACAACAGATTTCCGGGTTTTTTCGGTTAAAATAGTTGGAAATTTAATTTCTAACAGGAAAATCTATGTCAATTAAAAGGGAACAATGGAAACGATTTGTAATTTAACAGGGCAACTTGTTAAAATATGAGAAAATGTTTTTTAACAGTGTTTTATGTCGGGCGATAGTAAATATATGCTGATTTCCGGTAAATCAACAAACTTGCAGTTGTTTTACAGGAAAAAGATTGTAGATTGAAATACCTTATAGTCCCAAGGGCCAGGCAATCTGTAGTTTTACAATTACTTTTTTTTTTTTTTACAGTGTAACCTATCCTGCTTTAACTTATCCTAATTTCTATCTTAATCTATCTTACCCTAGACCTATCCTTTCCAGTTAGTTCAGTTAGTGCAATCTCTTATATACCCCTTATAGTTTTTTAAGCCTTTGGTGACAGGGAGTAAATCGGGCAACCCCAAACCATACGCTACTAAAAATTCATGAATATTCATATAAGTGTTTTCCCCAATATGTGGTAATTTAACAGGGTAACTTGTTAAAGTATGAGAAAGTGTTTTTTTAACAGTGTTTATGTCGGTCGATTGTAAATATATGCTGATTTCCGGTAAACCAACAAACTTGCTGTTGTTTTACAGGAAAAAGACTGTAGAACTGAAATAACGGCAATAACTTGTAATTTCAAGGGCCAGAAAACCTGTAGTTTTACAGTTATTTTTTTTACAGCGTAGACTCAGTAGCTTTAGCTTCAGGCTCCCTGTACTACATCATAAACAATAGTTGTGAATGTTAATGATAAGTCGTTGTACAGTGCGTTTGGCAAGACGATTTTTTTTTGGTTGTTGTTGTTCGAAGGTATTCTCTCTCTGTTCCAATATCAGATAGTTTCCAGGTTTACCTCGTTGATGGCTCTACACCTGCAGAGGGTAGAGTGGAGATCGTCCTTAATGGAAATCGGGGAACCGTTTGTGATGTCGGATGGAGTCTGAACAACGCTAGGGTTATCTGCAGAATGCTGGACTTTGATGGAGCCTTGGCAGCGCCTGGCAATGCTACCTTCGGGCAGGGCTCTGGAAATAGCTATGGTAATTACGACTGTGTTGGAACAGAAGATCATCTCCTAGATTGCCCAAAACAGATAACCCCAGTTGGAGAATGCGATCATGTTCAGGATGCTGGTGCCATTTGTTATTCAAAAGGTACGGCTTTACATGTTTACTATATATTTTAGTATAACACGATAATACATGCTTCCTCGTAATAACTAGATATGAGGGCGGGCTAGAAGGCCTTCAGATGTGTGTTTTTTTCTCAGAACATAACAGTACTGACTCATGCTGGGCAAACAATGATATTTAATGATTAATACCAATTTCGACCTGAACTTTGCCCCGCTTACGGGCAGTGACAGGAACATTCGTTTCAGAACTCGACGAACTCGGTTAAATTGAAATTTTGAGAAAAGGAATTTTGTGTTAGATGACCACAGCCGTACATGCTCTGATGAGACACGAGTTGTTTGATTACTGCCATAATCCACAATGCCTGTTGCAACAACAAGAGTCATTATTTATGTTATTTAACTGACAATCAGGACTGCGTCAGCGACTGGCGTGATTTTTGATGCGCCATGTAAGAATGACACTGTAAACAAAGTGGTGCAAAATGAATGCAAACACTGTGTTGAATTAATGGCGCACGGGCTAATTGCCTTCAACCAGAGCGCGTTGATAGAGAGAGTTGTGACACGCGGTCTTTGTTTAAAACATGGCGGATCATGGAGCTCCCAATAGTCCCCTTTCACGTACATTCTCTATGAGAGGGAACTTTTTGAAGCTCCATGAAATGACTGACCAATCAGAAGCGACCTCCAGTGTCAGGACTATGGTCAGGACTCTCTGTTTGGATAGCTCTGCCTTCAACTCGTTTAAATTAGCGCAGGTAATAACGTAGTCAGGGGCACAATAATAACCAAAGCATCACTATATTTGTATATGATCAAGAACATCAATCTGGACTATCATCAATAATGCTTTTCTTAAGAAACAATAAATTTATTAAGTACTTTCATTATGGGTACACTTCCATTATTGTCTAGCTCCTTTCCTCGTTCGTCTTGCCGGCGGGACCAACAATGCTAAGGGTCTGGTGGAGCTGATGTACAAAGGGTCTTGGGGAACTATCTGCGACCATGGCTGGAGTCTCAAAGACGCAACGGTTGTTTGTAGCATGCTTGGTTTTGACGGTGCATTGACTGCGCCAGGTAACGCTTCCTTCGGTTCAGGTTCAGGCGATATTTTCCTTGACGATGTCACGTGTGATGGGTCAGAAGACAACTTGGCTGAATGTTCACATAGAGGTGTTGGTGTACATAGCTGCAACCACAGTGAAGACGCAGGCGTCACGTGCTTCTCTGGAGGTAGGCAGATCCTGCGAAATACCTTTTTTGTATTCTACTCTTTCTTTTAAAATGACACTTGGAACCCATTGCATAATTATTAGAAATATCAGATCTAATGATAGAGTTGATGCAATATGATGTAGACCTATATTTAGCATTATTGCAAAAGGATACATCTGGATTACTATCTTGTATTCGTATTTTAACCCCCTTTCTCTCTTTCTAGCTCTTTCTATATCCTTTGATCATCTGACAGTACTGAACTAATTTAATCCATCAGATCCCTTCAAAGTACGTCTCATCGGTGGATCTGACGACTCAGAAGGAAGGTTAGAAATCTTTTACGACGGCTCTTGGGGAACCGTCTGTGACGACAAATGGGATTTGAAAGACGCCAAAGTCATTTGTCGCATGCTTGGCTTTGACGGAGCATTAGCCGCACCAGGGGCTGCGGCATACGGTCAAGGCTCTGGTGCGATTCTTCTCGATAATGTAGGCTGCGACGGAACAGAAGATAAGATAGCAGACTGCTATCATCGAGGAGTTGGAGTCCATAACTGTGAACATGCTAACGACGCAGGAGTCAGATGCTTCTCTGGGACAGGTACTATAAAACAACCTATCAGTGCCCGGACGACTGCCTCGAAAAAAAAAGAAAAAAAAAGAGAAAAAAATAAAATAAAAAATCACAACTTTCCCTGGGGAAATTGCACCTGACAACTACCCCGTACACTATAGGCCTACTAGCCTACAGAGAGGGGCAGTTGTCCCAGTATGACCTTTCGTTTCATGTGGGCGTTTGTCCGTAAACAAAAAATATTCATAGCCTCCAATAATTTCTGTAGTTTCTTTAGCGGAGTATTTCCTATAGATATGGTTAATTTTAACCTTTATTGTAATATCTCTGATCACAGAACCATTCGAGGTTCGACTCATTGGCGGCGAGGTCGATGCCGAAGGCAGAGTGGAAATTCTTTACGATGGATCCTGGGGTACCATCTGCGATGGTGATTGGGATATCAGAGACGCAAGGGTCGTATGTCGAATGCTCGACTTCGATGGCGCTTTGGAAGCAACGCGCTCCGCTAGATTCGGGAAGGGTGCAGGTGACAGTGTTCTGAATGGCGTTCGGTGCAGAGGAACAGAAGACCATCTTGCTGACTGTTTACATGGAGGATTCAGAAGCGATGCTTGCGGTCATGAGAAAGATGCTGGTGCCAGATGCTATTCCAATGGTATACACCTACATAACTACTCGACAAAGAATACATTACTCTTTAATTTGTTTAAAGGCCTGTCATACTAGATCTCTTTTGCCGGAGGGACTTGATATTAAGCAATATATATTTGTCTGTATCTCAAAACATCAAGGCAGAATTAATAGATGATTTAACTCTTAAAACGCTTAAAGTGACTCTTTGACTTTATCTACATACATGACATAATCTACACAAAACAACATACTTTAATTTTATGTTCAAGTTTTTCGAGAGAAATCCCATGCAACTTTCGACTGCTTTTTTTTTAAATAATGGTACAAGTATGGATAAGAACGACTGATAAGCAAAAGATTTACCGTTTGGTCGCTTTTTCCACCACTTGTATATATCAAACACTAGCTACCAATCAGGTGCACTGTTGATTTTTTTTTTAACGTAGTGCAATCATTTTTAAATCAACAGAGAGAATTGATCTGGTTCGTATTTGTTTAGCTTATGAGTTCTGGCGGGAGGGGGATGGGGAGGGGCACAATTTTATTGGTTGCCCCGTGCGCCATAATCCCTAGATACTGCACTGCCTGTAGGTAAAATCAAAAGCTTGAGTGTCCTCAAGTCAAGCACTTAATCCACGCTATATGTTCAGAATGCTTAACAGTTATCATGGTTATGACGTAAAAAGAAATCGTCAGTAAATACGATGCTGTTTGCTTTAAAGGGAAGGTTGAGTTCTGGGAAAAGTAACAGAAAATTTGTGAGATTTCTAATTCTTTTTATGTTAGTTTGGAAGATTATCATAGTTATGTAGAAATGTCCCCTGAAAAGGATTAATCTTCAAATGCCCTCACATTCAAAATATGACAAGAAACAGCTGAAATGTTCTGACCGAACATTTGTGTGTAGTCCCATATACACATTTCTGTGTGCAGTGCATGTGACTCTCAGCAGGATTGAGTCAATTCATTCTTATCATTTTCGTGCTTCTAAAAACCTTACAGCATACATTAATTCTTAATTGCTATATAATCAACCTTTCCCAATTGCTATGAGACAGTTTCTTTCAATTTCTAATCCATCTGTTCTTTCAGTTCGTCTCGTCGGAGGCAATAGTATCGCTGAGGGTAGGGTAGAGATACAGCACCAGGGAGAGTGGGGAACGGTTTGCCATGACCAATGGGACATACTGGACGCGACGGTCGTGTGCAGAATGCTTGGGTTCAAAGGTGCCTTGAAGGCTGTAGGAAACGCATACTTTGGCAAAGGGTCGGGAGCCATCTTCCTGGACGAAGTTCAGTGCAAAGGAACAGAGTCTCGTCTTACGGACTGTAACCATAAGGGTATTGGTGAGCAGCACAACTGCGCTCATTCCGAGGACGCTAGCGTCGTGTGTGATAATAAAGGTATTGCTAATCTCGTATGAAGTATAAGTTCACGTGTTTTGTATCTTGTTTACAACTTAATTTTGACAATTATTTCACATTCCCCCCCCCAAAAAAAAAAATTAAAAAAAATGGAAAAGTAAAATTATGAGTAATTCACAATTAGAACTTGATTTGACAACTGATTTAATATATACGAAAGCTAAAAATATTGGATTGGAACTAGGATAAGTTAATGTAAAATAGGACCTTAATCAGCTCCAAATACACTTCATCCAAAATATGTTCACCGGCATGTAAATACATATATACCAGTAGTATTGGTAAAACTTATGAGAACACCTGTTAAAATGAACAAATTTAATGTTGATCAATAACTAGTTAAGAAAAAGGATTTTATATAAATAATAAAGGTATCAGGTTGCATTTAACTTCAGAAGTGCTGAAACAGTTCCAGAGTAAAAATAAATCACTATACTGACATACGCGAGAAAGATATCAAGTCGAAATTTCTGCTATATAAAAATACTGAAATTTCACTGACAATGACCAGAAAATGCGGATGTATCAAGCAAAATTTTGATAAACAAAGCAAAATCAAATTTGGTGTATTTTAGCAGGTGTTCTAATAATTTTGACCAATACTTATGTGTTTACTAAACTTTACTTTTTGAAAATCAGGGATCTAACACAATATAATGTATATCAATATCAACACTGTCTGCGTTACACCAAGTTTCAATTTTAAACTGAACATTGTAGTGGTATAATCGAATGGCACTGAGTTTCATTTAAGTTTCTTATTGATGAGGTAGGTACGCCATTGATCAAATGCATTACTTAGGTTGTACAGGATACCTCGTAAAGTTTTCTGCATGAACAACTGTTCCATGTTCCGATTTCGGTTGCTGATGTCGTAACTCATTATATATCTCTTCATTTTTCTCGAATCAATTGTGGCAGGTGATACGACAACGGGTAAGGTGGTCGGTGGTGTATTTGGTACAATCATCATACTGTTGATTATCATTGGCGTGGCATCACTGGTATACTATCGCCGTAAGAAGAACGGGGAAAGCGACCAAGAGGATCCTTCACCATTTGCAGTCTCGGAGACCACTGCATCAACGAAGGACCTGACAAGTGAGGATATCCAGATGACTCCTCCAAAATCGCCTCTTCCAAAATTACCTCAAAAATCACCTAAAAAAATACCAGACAGGTCGTTGACATTGCCCATAGGCCTTCTGAAAGGAACCCAGAGAGCAGATGAGACCAAGATAGCCTGTCACAGTCAGAAACCAGATGATGGGGATGGCGTTGATGCTGATAAAGAAGGGCAGCACGTGTATATGTCTATGGGTGCAGAATATGACACGCCCTCTGCAGTGAAAGACGATGCATGTGTTCCCTCACTCAATCTGTGGTCGGATGTCCCTGAGGATGTTCCACCGGCTGCTCATGAAAGTGTCTATATGGGAGACGAGCCGGTCGAAGCCACTGAATCCTTAGACACCGAAGAAGAGGATGGGTCTGTACAGGATGTCAAGCTTTAGGGGCCATCCCAATCAGACCTCCTCCCAGGATTATCCGACATTTTGCTCCAGAGACATTCTGCTCTGGGCTATACTTCGTCAAAGATAGTAGGGTTCGGAATATGATTAGGTTACAATTAGATGTAGTATTGTTGAAGTTCACAATCCGGCTTGTATAGGAAACTGTCACAGGAGCATGCGTCGTACAACCATGATAACCCTCCAGAGAAGCCTGACTCTTTTGATGAAATCGCTGTCGCTTGAAGTGTATATACAATCATCAAAGTAGGCTTTATACATAGTGCATCAAAGTAAAGGTGGTAAATGATCTTTATGGCCCTAAATGTTCTAATTAACGATTCACACATGACATAACCCTGTGTCCGCCAGCTTTTGAACGCCCTCGTCATCGAGAGATCACAGATAAATTAGGGAAGGGATTGTTTTCCACCCTTTCGTGTACAGTTCACAGATATGGTTGAAAGCTCCAATAAAGAATTCTCAGGCGAACAGTGTGGGTAGAAAGGGAAATATTATTTTTCCAGCCAAACGGATCAACCTGGCGTTATTTGTCTTCCAAATCACCAACTAGATGCATTTAGCAATGCTCATCTTCACAAAATTATGGTTATATCTTGCTCATAATGCTCAACACTTTGTATACAATACAGTGCACTTAACCTTTTTCTGTTCAAATATGATATCTATCTCTTGCAGTCTTTCTATTCCATTTTCTTTCTTGGGGATGGGGGGGGGGGATGAGGGGGTATTAGAAAACTAGGATAAAAGAAAACATATAAAAAGAATAATTTTAAAGGCCTCTCTGTTAAATGAAAATAAGCCCCACTTTTGCTTGGAGAACAGTTCCTCTCTCATGGCGCTTCACTAATGGTACTAGCGTTGATAATATTGTATAGCAAATCAATAAATCATTGCTATAATCGAAAAATGTCCTCTGGAAGACTCTTACAGATTACCTTCCAGAGGAAATTGATTGCGAAATACTTGATAGTTGATTTTTATGGGAGTGTCGTGGACTATGAATCACAATGTAAAGGGGTCGAATCCTTGTCACGGCACTGTAACGTTTGGCAAGGCATTAATCTACATATGCCACTCTCTACCCAGGTGTAGTAAATGGGTACCTGGTAGGAAGAAATTCCTTGAATGTTGAGTGCCTTATCATGCTTATCATGGTAGCCGGGCTGACGTTGGGGTAATAACCCAATAAATTGCAGGGCCCTCAAGAAGAACAATATTAACACTGATAACGGTACCCTTGGTATAAGTAACGATTACATTTTTTCCATAGTAAATCATTCATAATTAGACGATGTAACATTACATCCACGTTTGGTGCTTGGTTGATTCTATTTAATCGAAAATAAAATAGAATTCTCAATTCTGACTAGTTTCATATGATAACGCAAATAATCATGTTGTTTTCCCCGAAAATTCGTGTATTATCGCTGTTATTTGTAGCATGCACAGTCATCAAACTCGGTTATTACATTATAAATAAATGCACTGTATGTATATGGCCGTGCAATCGCTATTACTATATTTAAAATCCAAAAAACACTAACATAATATTCATAAAGAGTAAAAGGAGCAAAAACCTCAAAATATTTAGTCAAGTTTATTTTTTAAAAATAAATTGTGATAATGATCTCAGTAAAGCCTTTTTAATGGTATATGAAGCGGATTAATGCTGATGACGATGATGATCACGATAATGATGATGTTGGTTTAGGTGTTATGAAAATTCAAATTCATATTTATCTCATTTCCAACAGAAAGAAAAGACAATGGCTTTACAGATATTATTACAGAAAATATGAAAAATATATGTACAAATTCATTTTTTCTTAATAAGTGTACAGGTACACTGAACATATAAATAAATTATTATAATGAATTATTGAAAGAAATTCATAATTTCTGAGGAAATGTGAATCCGATCCACTAAAAAGCAGTGCTTGTAATTTGTGGATCCCCCAGGGAAAATAAAATTGTTTCAAATTGTGCCTACGAAGACTTGGACCCAATGAGGGACTGTGTCGAACATGGTGCACTAGTGTAAAAGGAACACCAAAATCAATGTAAGCAGGATTTAATTTAATTATACATCTGCTAGATTACCTGTTTCAGGGACTCTTCAACTAGAGTTTGCCACAAATGCAGAGTTACCAGGATGAAAATGAAGTATTCTGATAATTATATCATGTGCATGATCTGCTCTGAACTAATCCAGGTTAATGCACACGACAAGTGGCGTATCTAGATATTCTGGCGCCCGGGGCAAACTATCAATTCTGCGCCCCCCCCCCCCCCATGCGCAAACTCAGATTAATGATATTAATTTTTAATTTAGAAATGATGGCACTATATGAAAATGAGTGTTGATGCACATAACCCGGGGTTTTTTTAGCCCAAATTTGATGAATTATTGTATAAGCGAGGGAGCAACGCGACCGAGCGGCAATTTTTTCCCCTTTTCAACCCCCAAATTGAAATTTCTAATAAATGCAAGTAGGGGATGTACGTCTGGGCCCGATGATCATGATGATTCGAAGTTACAGATGATGGTCAATAAGACAAAAAAGGTCCACGAGTTGTCGGCAATGATGACTGTTTCCTCATGGCTTCATGGGAAAGGCGACCACCAGGTTCGCGATTCGAATAACAGTGTGAACAATAATAAGATATTGGGAAAGGAGTTAAAGGTCAACGAATTTTTACTTTGTTTTATCAATTTTATAGTCTTCAGATCTTCGTGCAAAAGAGTGGTGATGAATATGATGTTGATAATTTTTCATTTCATTTCAATTATTTCCACAATAACAGCAAATAATTTACAAAGACTTTGAGTTTACAAAAAATCATTATGAGCATAGAAAAACCTTTAACAATAAAATCTGGCACATAAATCCGGTTTTAAAACAAAATAAAATTTACGTTGTAAATTGGTAAGTAAATAAATGCTAGCTGTATTGTGGAGAAAACCTTGGAAAGCAAAGCTTGCAATTCAGGTTCCCTATCATCCCATAATGATGATGATGATGATGAGTGTTGATGATGATAGCAGTGATGATATTGGTAATGATAATGATGATGTTAAACATGTTGAAGATAATAGTGGTAATATGATGACTGTAGTGGTCAGTGTAATGATAGAGATGATAATGATGACGAGGATGATATTGATGACTATGATGGTGAGGATAATGACGACGATGATGATAATTATTCTGATAATGATCTTGGTATTGATCATGCTGATGAAGAAAATGAATCTAATAGTTATATTGATGCTATTGTTTGTGTAGATGTTGGTGGTGGTGGTGATGGCGAAGATGATGACAATGCTGATGTTGGTTGTAGTGTTGATGATGGTTAGGGTAGTGAGGATGACTATTTGAATCATGATTGATGATAATGATTATGATTGTAAACTTTGATAATGAAAATATTATGTCAATAATGACGGTAAATGTGCTGAAGTTTTGATATTTTCAAAGCGAAAAGGGGGAATGGAATAGGCAAGGTGAGAGTGAACATTTAAGATTTTTAAAAGAATATTCAGACACAATGGCCCGAATTCACAAAGGAGGTTTAGTTTAAACCATGCTTTAAATCCCCTCCTGGGGGTTTTAAGCCTACGTGCTGAATCCGATCCAATTCTTTGAGCGCGCGCATGGGCAATGTGCGCTTATTTACGTTTATTTTGGTATGCTCACGGAGGTTTAAACCTCACCCGTGGTTTAAACTTCCTTTGTGAATTCGGGCCTATGAGGGAAAATTGTGACCCCGGGATAAAATGACAACCCCATTGTGTATATATATCCATTTATTTTTATTCTTATCAGTCTATAAATGCGGTGATTGCACAAAAAAACAAAAAACAAAAAACAAAACAAAACAAAACAAAACAAAACAAAAAAGCACGGGGAAAATGAGTTTCAAACGAGTGACTTTCTTAATAAATGTACTCTTTCAAACAATTCTGTCTTTTGATTTCTTGATGTAAAGGTGAATGTCACAACTTTAAATTTGAAAAGCATTCTAAAATACAAGAAAACAAGATCCGGAATTATCAATGTTCAGTATTTGAATGTAATGTATGGAGACATAACATCTAATTTAATTGTTCCAGGAATACATATAACGAAATAGAACAATATTTGGCAATAATGCTGCTTATGTTATACAATAAAATGAAGTAAAATGAGAATAAATATCGAGCACGTACAGATAAAAGGAAAGCCCTGATTTTAAATACATTTAGAAATGTAATACCAAACAAAGGAGCTTACAAATAATGAGTACATAGATGTTTAAATAAAGTTGACTTTTAGGATTCTCTTCTTAAATCAAAAAGGCAATTATTTACTTTAAAAATGTATCCTCATTTTCATGGTATCATGATCATTCATGAAAATATTTGTAAAAGTGAGCTAATGGAAGTGAGCTAAAATAAAGATAATATGATTTTTTTAAAAAAATCAGAGTAAGCGAGAGGGGGGAAGAGGGGGGGGGGGGGGAGTAAAAGGATATATATATATATATATTGTGTGTGTGTGTAAGTGTGTGGAACTGGACTGAAAGGAGAAAGACATAGATCGAGAGAGAGAGAGAGAAAGAGAGAGAAGGAAACAGAGAGAAAGAGAGAGAGAGAGAGAGAGAGAGAGAGAGATGGGGGATGCGACCTCAATAGACAGAAAGAAAGAAGTAGAGAGGTATAACATGTATAATAAGGACGAAAATGAAATTACAAATTTTAAATCAATCATGATTAAGATATCCGTACACCATTGCAGCAGTACATATTCGTATAAAGCCTCCACTTTGCAGCAAAGTGTAAAGGATAGAAAACTATTTTTCATTCCTCCATTTAACAGCACATTTAACCAAAAGACCGAAAGCAGGGGTCTAGCGGGGGAGGGGTGGGAGTGGGAGATAGCGAGCCTCATTCCAAATATATAGTGTTGGCATATTTATAATTTTTTAGCCTTGTCGGCAAATCGCAGACACTGATGACGTCCAGGTTTTGCCTTGCCCCCACCCACATTCAAAATAGTCCTGCCCTACCCCTCACCAAAAGGATCAGATCTTTGTTAAGAAGTCATTTTATAGCACCACTCTTAACTTCTTAACCAATTTTGTTCACTTTACTTTCATAGGACGTATCTTGTGAGGCAAGTCATGTTAGCAATGAGGCATGTTCAGAAATACCAAATTAGACGTTTCAATTTCCTACTGACTATAATATACGAGAAGCTAGATTCCCACAACTCCTGGATAAGAATGAGCACATTAGCGTCTGTGGTTTGTGGTCTACGAATACATCCTCAAAGCCTTGACTGCATGAGACGTCCACGGGTTGGTAAGCGGTTTCGGGGCTTCTTTTGCTCTCATAAAGTTTGGGGCCTTTCAGATTCATAACTTCCTTAAAGATAAAGTTGAGTTCTCGTCATCACTCTCTCAACTGCCTCAACTGTCTCAAAGCAATTAGAAAAAGGTTGATTATGTCTACATAAGAACTTATGTATATTGTGAGGTTTTGGAATCATCAAAGTGATAAAAAAAATGGACACAAAAGCTCATGCACTGTACACAGAAATCGGTACATGGGACTGCACACACATGTGGCTTGAATGTTCTACCCGAACATTTCAGCCATTGCTCGTCATATTTCGAATATGAGGGCATGCGAAGAGCAATTCTGTTAAAGCGACATTTCTACCACAGTGTTCTTCCAAATTGACATAAAGAGAATGAGAAAGATCACAAATTATTTTCTACCTTTCCCAGAACTCAACCTTTCCTTTAGGTACAGTTTCCGTATATGCCTTTAGTCAATATTTCAATTTTATATTTCTTTTTAGGCAATCTATCTTACTGCATAGTAAGCTCATCGCACACCATACGATCGGTCTGCGATCCGCTTTCGGAAGGAAATGTAATATCATTTGATATAAACATCTAAACAAATAAATCATTTTTGATTGAGGATCTGATCAGTTATATAGATAGTAAAATCGAAAATACGGCCTTTCTAGTCAGAGGAAAGGCCAAACCGACTCCTAGTCGAAGTGACTCCAGAGCAGCCCTACGATTGGCTATGATTTGAAACTGATTAAAATGCTATGCTATCATTATTGTTGTTCAGAACCTTAATCAGGTAGATTTTATTTGTGAAAATGCCCATAATACTATTGCGATATACATGTATTTCCAAAATCGGATTACAGTATGTGGTTTGCGGTGGGCTGTAAGCTGACAGAAAGCAAAGTTCTAGTTACTGAGTACATGTATAAAGCACCATGATAATCTTTTACTGTGAAGTTCATACAACATTCAGCAAAACAATCTAAATTTAGCATCCTAAGATGGTGTAAGATTCAGGGAGAGTCTGGCGGGAGAGATGGGGGTCGTGGATGATGGAATTCCGCTGAGATGCGAGTCGCCGAGATAGAGTTCCCACGCCCGACATTGACGTAATCAGGTTTCGTTGGGGTAGCAGTCGCTGGGTCAGGACTACCCACAGCCCCTAATCCGCCGTTTGGTGATCGCACATCAGCGAGCGTTGCGTACTGCGGCGACTCGGGACCGGGCAAAGTAGCATAGTCAGATCCGCCCTTACCGTTCAGTGTTAATGGGGCAGGTCGATTTCTGTCAATCGTGCTTTCATAATGATGCGAATCAACTCCACCCGTGCCCCCGTTCACATTTAAAATCTCAGGCGGTGCAGGTTTGGGTTCTCCTAGACTGTCGTATGGTGACTCATCGAGGTGACCGCCGTTCACAACTGCTTCGGAATCCCCTTCTACTTTTGGCACGCCTACGCTAGCATAATGCGGTGGGTCCGGTTTAATTTCATTCGAGTTACCCTCCCCATCAGCATGCGTCTCATCAGTAGGTTGCAGCAGTGGTGGAGATGCCGTCTCCGAACCTCCTGTCTCTCCATTCTCCTCTGTATTATGCGGCAAACCATTCTCCTTCGGTGTTTCGGCGCTTGGAGGAGACGGACGCTCAGTGTGGACGTCCACCCGTTCGGTTGTCGGCGAGTTCTTCGAAGCTGATGAAGGTGACGATCTCGCCGACGATTCTTCGTTGTCGAAACCGTGATTGACCCTACCATCGAATTCCATCATTAGCGCATCCAGCATCTCACTGCTTCTGCTTGTTCTTAATTCACCTTTGAACACCTCATCGAGTCCGTTGTCGACCGAGGGTATCATAGAAACAGTCGAAGGTCTTTTTGTCGGTGGGTTCGGGTGTTTCACATCGGCCTCGCTAGCTGCTCGGACTACTTTCGGACTCACGTATGCAACTCCAGCGTTACTCGTGGCTGATCGGGAGCTCGATTTCTTCGGGTTCTTTTTCGGTGGGAGTTCGGGTCGGTTTCGGCTCAGTGTGACCCGCTTGACGAATTGCTGTTTCATGGAACTCAGTGAGTGAGTCAACGTAGCCGTCTTCTTTACGTTCTCGGAGTCTCCTTCCGGGTTGTCGGTAAGATCTTTTTCCGGGTCACGATTACGTTTCAGGGTACCACCGAGTGTGCCCCTTTTCTTGATATATCCAAGCACCACTTGAGGGACATGCTTATTTTGCTCCTCTTTCCGTTTCCTACAATGATATGGAATAAACAAATAAAAGATTGGTCATTTATCATGTTTATCAATGACTGGAATATTATATTGGGTATGGAGAGAGATGAAAAAAACAACAACAAAAAAACATACACACAACCCCCCCCCCCAAACAAACAACGAGCAATGTGCACAGATGGAAGGGTGTTCTATGTGTCAGAACTATCACGTTGATTTTTTTCATGTTTCTTTGCTCATTTTCTCTGCTTTATTACATTCTTTGTCCAATCTGCTCTGTTCGCAGGTAATCTCTTTTTAATCGTTTCGAAACATTCATTGTAAATGTCGTTTTGATTAGGTGAGGATTAATTTTTCGTCAGTAATTAAACTCACGACTGCCTTTAAATCATGTTCTTACCGATAACAAATAATGACCACGATGATGATCAGGATGAGGAAAAGTGGCACGATCACAGCTACGGCGACAATCCATCCTGCAGATGATGACCAAAAAATAGAAGAAAAAAAAAATCGGTAATTTTGAATCATACAGAAATGACCCTATTTTAAAAATAATTGTTATAGACAATCAATCAACATACATGTAGTTAACATAGGGATATCCATTGTGATGTGATTTGATGAGAAAGAGAGAGAGAGAGAGAGAGAGAGAAAGAGAGGGAGAGAGAGAGAAAGAGGGAGATTGAGAGGGAGAGAGAGAGAGAGGGAGAGGGAGAGAGAGAGAGAGAGAGAGAGAGAGAGGGAGAGAGAGAGGGGTGGGGGCGGACCCTATATACCCTGTTTACATTGTTCCCACCACATGCCATACACACTATGCGATCGACTGCGATCCGAGTTTGGATATAAATTGCAATAGTATTGAATATGGGAATTTCAGCAAATAAAATCTACCTGAATCAGGTTCTGATTGATAAAATGAATACAAAACAAAGATGCGCTGTCAGCCTTATACACAGAATAAGGGCCAAATCAGTTTCAAATCGTAGACAATCGTAGGAGTGCTCTGACGTCACTACGACTCGGAGCCGATTTGGCATTATTTTTCTCCGACTAGAAAGGTCGCAACAGACCTTTTTTTCGATTTTACTATCTATATGACTATTCAGAACCTCAGTAAAAAATATTTCATCTTTTGAATTGTGTATGATATTACCCTTTCTTCCGAAATCGGATCGCAGACCGATCGTATAGTGTACAGTGAACCTTATACCGAACCGAAATCATGTTTTGTTATAACTGATAATAGAGAAATAATTCTGTTCATTTCATAGGGTAAAATTGATCCTATCCGTAAAAAGAATTTCCACCATTAAAAAAGAGAAAGAAATAAAAAAAACCTGGCACACATATATAATTCATGATTGATGTTATTGTGAAACACATTAGTTCATTGAGCCACTCTAGGTTTAAGCTTATTCTACACCAGATTGCAGCTATACTATTTTTTTTCTATGCACTTCATTTTTTGGTAAACTTGAGGTTGACAGTAGATAGGCCTACTATACAAATAATAACTCTTAGACAGAGAGAGGAAGGTTGAAAACACAGTATCAGCAATAATTCAATGACGAATGACGTCTTGAGTTTTTCCTCTGATTTTTCAAAAACTCTTCATATGCCATGTGTATGTCGTCACCGACTGAAGGGATCCAAAAATAGGTTTCCGATTCGACTTCCTCTGGTCACGGTCATTGCTTAAACCCTGAGTCGTTCCTAACGCTCGGTATTTCCTTTTTCGTTTACAAACAATTCAAAACCGGAAGTAATTGAAAGCTGATCATTGCCTTGATGACAAATTGAAAATGATGAATTTATCAAATATATTCCTTTTTTTCTTTCTTTCTTCAAAAGGCTTAGTCCCACCTTTCCCATAACGACAACGATAACTGTACTCCTAATTAAAGGTAGGCAAGAATATATATATTTGAATATAAGTGGTTGATTTATGCTTTGCAGATTTTTCGAAATTCTTGGAAAAAGGACAATAAAAGATTGATATAAAAATGCATCATCAATTAATCTATCAAATGAATGTTTTTTTTTGGGAAAAGCCTGAGTAGTTTCTAACAGTACTTATTTCCTTTGATTTATTTCACAAACAATTCAAAACAGCAGAGGCCAGTTATCGAAACCGTCATAAAGTTCTTGGACATTTCAAACATGTGTAAATTTTACAACATGTGTTTCAAATGGATGACCACAATCTTCGAATTTAAAGGGAAATCCCACCTTAATAGCAAGTTGCTTTGAAAGAAAGAGGAAAAATCAGAAAAGCAGATTGGTGAAAGTTTGAACGAAATCGGACAAGCCATAAGGAAGTTATGAATTTTTAAATGTTGTAATCACTATGCATATGGGAATTTCAAATTGGCCGAATAGGTAATGTCACTGTGATGTAGCTGTGGACAACTCCCTCATTCGCTCTAACACACAAAATGACTAAAATGTCACTTTTTTCAAAATGCATTACTCAGTAGGATCTTTTCGTTCATGAGGACCTATAACAATATGCTATCTCCAATATTTTTGAGTACTGCCCCGAGGGTAAAAGCGCCTCGAAGAAAACCGCAAATTAATGATATTTTTGTGTACGACAAATGGGAGAGTTGTCCACAAAATTGTCACAATTGACTCACCAAATTGCCAATTTGAGATTCGCATAGATGTAGTGATCTCATTTTTCAAACGTCCATAACTTTCTTAGTCCTTGTCCGATTTCTTTCAAACTTTCGCCATCCTGTTTTTCTTATTTTTCTGCTTTCACACAAATCATCTTATTACCAAGGTTGGATTGCCCTTTAAGACAGTTTCGAGAAACTGGCCTCAGATGCAAAAGAAAGCTAACTAGTGCCTCGACGACAAATTGTAAATGATTAATGCATCAAATATATATTACTTCATTGGTTTCAAAAGGCCTAGTGTACCCTATTCTATAATCAAGCAGCTCAGATTAAAGGCAGGCAAGAATATTTATGTTTTAAATAAAGATATGAAGGTGGTTCAGTTTTTAAAAAAATGTGATTTGTAATGGGTTTTTTTTTTAACTTATCAATTTTATTCGTGGACTTGCAATTTATTGGGCTACGACTGACTTTAACCGATACAGTATCTCAATCAAAGGGAAAGGGAATCACCAGTGATGTTCTACAAAACAACAACAGCTTTTCAATTATGTAAAAATCCTGGATAACAATTGGTTGAATAATCCCAAAGAAAGCCTTTCTTTGACGATGTGACTGACGCATTTTCAAAAACTTATTCGAAATTTAAAGGACATTTCCCCTTTAAAATGAAATCAAACAAAGCTCCATCCGAACATAAACATGGTACATGAAAATTCTCAGGCTTCTAATTGTGCTTTGATCTGGAATATTGTATACGAAATAAACATAAGTCACACACAGTACATTCACCTTTGTATCATTCTATCGACTCAAGCAATTTGAATATGATCGCAAAGACTTTCAAGAAATCAACCCAATTAGGGCAATGTCAATACTTTATTGTATATTCCATAGAAATAATGTTCGGATTATGTAATACGTCATTGTAATGTTCGAACATTTCCCTATACAAGGCTATTGGAATTATCCTTCGGTTGATTTTTTGAAAGTCTTACCGATCGTGTTTTTGGCAGCCATTCAAGTGAAAATTGCAGTGGTAAAATTTATCATTCAGAGATCTACCTTGGAGACATTGATAATGAGGTTTTTAAGAAAAGAATCAAGTAGAATAATTGTTCAGTAGTTTAATGGATCCTTCATTTTACAAACACTGTAACCTTATGTAATCAAAATTTGTACTCTGTAACCCATTTATGTGCATTCTGTACCAGTGAAAAAAACAAACAAATTTCCAAATGGACAATAAACATTCAATTCAGTTCAATTCAATTCAACAAAGAAAAACGCCACAATCATACAGATAAATTTCATTTTTGAAAAAGAGACGTTCCACTAGGTGTTTGTTTTTTAGTTAGAAGTTATAAAGTTTTATTGAATTTGAAGGATTTTGAACATTAAAACAAGGTCCCACACTATCATTGGTATTATGTGCCGAGCTATTGGAGGCTTGGGGAGAATATCAAAAGCTAAATGAGCATGAATTGTAGAAAGTAATGTTTAGAGTGGCAGTACTGAGGAAACACAGTACAGTTTTTAAAATATTATATTTCCTTTAAAAACTGAAGAAAAAGAACCAAAACAAATATATCCATGACATCTAGGGGAAATCAAAAGAGATTAAAAAAATAGTAACCTGGATTCGACCAGACACCTAAATTCAATTATCACTTCTAATTTGCGTTAGTCAACAGTCAGGAAAACTGAGAAAACGACAATCTCCCCGTCGTTTAACCCTCCCCTTCCTCCAAAAGGATTGCTGAAGCTTTAAGATTACTAATAACTAAAAAGTCAGACTGATTGTGTATTACTATGCTCTTTAGGTTCAAAATGAGTATTGACTAACAGCACAGGCAACATTAACATACCTTGATTCGACCCACTTGGTCCGCCGATTCCTGGAGTAGTAGATCCAGTGGTTGCTAGGCCAGACATGGTCCTATCAACGATGACCGGGGTTGTGGATGGATCGTTGCTAGGTGTGGTCGGAGAAGACGATATCGTTGGCATGGTATCTGGGGGTGACAAGTTAGGTTGTGTTCGGTGTAAGTTTGGGTATGAATGGAGTTTTTAAAACAATAACGATGCCGCATAATTCCATTCTTTTTCGAGCATGAAGTAACTTTAAAAGTCCGATATTTCAACCAATGCTTAGGAAACAAGAGTAACAAAGTGGCAACGAAAGAAAGAGAGAGGGGGGGGGGGGGCAGAGGGATAGAATGGGTGTAGAGTCTGAGGGAGAGAGAGAGAAAGAGATGGAGAGGGAAAGATTATGAAAGATAAAGAGATTGAAGGATAGCGTGAGACATAACAGCAAGTGAAGGGTATAAATAGAAAGATATAGAGTGAGAGAGATAGAGAAAGTGAGTTAGAGAAGATGAAAGAGAGAGAGAGAGAGAGAGAGAGAGAAAGAGAAAGTGAAGGGGGGGGGGGGATCACGTCGTTTCGACCTTGCCCGCACTGTACACCGACTATGAATAAGCTCATCACAAAACATCTGCAAACATGAAAAAAACAGTGGAAATTTCCAAAATACTTGTCAGCGTTCATCTACAAAAACTCCTCATTACCAATACGTCAGGCAACTTTTTCGATGAATAGCTAATCCACCTCATACTGTAATATACGTCAGAGCACAAATTTCTAATCCCCAACGTTGTCCAAGTACTGCACAATAATGTTGATGTGAAAAATACTCCCGACGCACATCCTGTAACGTGGAGATATGGTAAGGCAACAAGGGCATAGCTAGGCGAGAACCTCGCAAAAGCACGGGGTAGAAATGTATGTTGTGGTAATATTCCCGTAATTAGCCAGTAAAGAACGGATATTTTCTAGCCTCTATTATCAACCTACCCCCCAAAATTTGGGCAATCGCTCTTCATATCCTTGATAATAATGAGAGGTCACTAGATTTTGAGTACATTGATACAGTATGCAGGAAGCAATCAATCTAACTTGTGTGTGCTTTTTCTCTACTATAACAATGAGCTATTCGCCAATATACATGATGAAACTTAAATTCGTTTTTTGTTTGACTGTTATGTACACATTTCAATAGGATAAAACAGGATAAAACTGCACAGGAAAACAACCTTAGATTGTTAGGAAAGAAGGAATATGAGAACATCTAGCCCCTTGCCATCCCAAATTTCTTGTAAGCCAGATTTTCGAGGGGTTAAGAGGTTTGTGTATGATTCATACGGGAAGGGAGGTGCGTGGTATAGGTTAGAAGACGATTAGAAAATCATCTGTCAACGGTGTGCATTTAATTCAATCTTTATTTTTGATCAATTCGAGAGAGAAAAAAGAAGTATGTGCATGTATAAAGAGATAGAGGGAAGAAAGAAAAGAAGATAGACTGAGATTTAAAAAAGGGGAAAAAGAGAGACAGAGAAAAATGGGAGACAGACACTAGCGTAGTTGGGTTCAGCAATTGAGGGGCACTGGCATCATGGGGGGGGGGGGGTGGCCGGGAATATTAGGATGGTGAAATACGATTGAAAAGGGCTATAGATTGGGGGGAGGGTGCGGGAGGGGGCAGAACACCTTCTGTTCCCCTTTCTCTCTCTCTCTTCGCCACTCGCCTTGTGGAACAAGAGCCCCTGGATGACGGACGCCTGTGGAGACAGACATAAAAAGTACCGGTAAAGGGAGAGAGAGAAAGAGAGAGAGCGAGCGAGAGAGAGAGAGAGAGAGAGAGAGAGAGAGAGATATAGATAGAGAAATAGAGACAGATAGAGAGGAAGAGGTTTGACATTTCCAATAGGCCTACATAAATTGAAAACTAGGCAAACGTCATTTAAAGTTGGTTGACCTTCCGTTTCAACACACCCTTTCTTGCAATGGGAGCAGTAACTCTCTAAAGCAACATGAACAATAATCCATTTCTACCGCTGGCATAATGTGATTCATGTATTCCCGTTGAGTAAGGTGGAAACTAGACAGACAAAGGAAACGAACTCGTCATGACTAAATTCTAAAGATGAAAATACCTCTGGAGCAATGACGATTAATGGCGTATCCCGAGGATAGGGTGGAGCCGGCTTGCTCCTCTCCCCACAAATCAGTAAAATTTGCAGTGGGTCTTCTGCAGGTGGGGTACACCCCATTCAGAGAACATCCTCATCCAGGGAAGGTTCCATCACCAGCTATTTTGCAATCTCTGTATATTTCATTGCCAATGACATTGTAAACACTCTGGTGATTTGGTTTCAATGACGAGGGTGCTGATGATTTGGGGTTGACGACTTGGTGTTGAATTAGCAGTTAATGATGAGGGTTTTTAATGATTTGGTATTGACGACTTGCTGTTGAATTATAGCAGTTAATGATGAGGGTGTTGATGATTCGGTATTGACGACGTGGTGTTGAATTAGCAGTAAATGATGAGGGTGTAGACAATTTAACGTTTATTTCGGGTGTGTTGATTTTGTTTTCAAGATATCTATAAAGTAATGAGAGGTGTTGGTAACTTGGTGTTCATGATGAGGTTGTGGACGAGTTGGTTGAAATGATAAGGCCATCATGAGAGTGCTAAGGCTGCGGTGTTAAAGGCAAGGAGTTTGAAGATTTGGTGTTAATGATAAGGGAGTGGACTATTTGGTTTTAATGAGGAGGCTGTCAGTACGGTTTGGTGTTTATAGTGGGGGTATTGAAAGTGGCGTATCTACGAGGGGGGGGGGCAGAGTGGGCACGTGCCCGGGGCGGCATTGAAGGGGCGCAAAAAACGCAAAAGAGAGAAAGAAACGGGGGAGAAATACAAGAAAATTTATGTCTTTGAGGGTTATTTACGCCCCAGTCAAGGACAAAATGCGTAAGAAATAGTGTTTTGTAGGGTTTGAAATGCGAAAATTTTCTAAAGCTCGGTCGCTTGGCTCCCTCGCATTTATTTATTTATTTCACATCTTTAGACAGAGTAACCTGTTCAGCTACATATTAAAAATGACATTGATCAAAAACATACATTAACTAACATTAGGCTGGTTTACAACAGGGCTCTGTAAATTAAAATCTACAAAAATTGCAATATACAACATACAGAACTGACAGGGTAGGACAGACTTACACACACAGATACACACACATCCACAGCCACCAACATTTCACCCCCTCACTTACACAGGTACACCCTCACACACACCATCACACACATACCCCCTTCACACACACATGCACACCCACTCTACCTGCTTACCACCTGTTTACAAATTACAGATTATACCTTGAAAATCAAGCATATTTATGTTCAGGATCTAGCTATTTCGCGCTCCCAATAGCGTTTCTAAAGTGTTAACCATTAATTGACTCTAGTTACTCCCCCCCCCCCGCATAAGGCAGGAGCCTGTTAGATTTTGCGCCCCCCCCCCCCAGATGGGATATAACATGTGCATAAAAAGCACTTTCACAGTATTGAACATTTGCAAGAAATCATAAATTTGCCTTGCAATTGCCTTGCCAAATTCCTCAAATATATTTTTTTTCGGGGTGTTCATTCATTTTGCGCCCCCAAAATAGGAATGTTCAAAAGAAAGAAAGAAAAAAAAAATCTATTGCAAGGTCTCTGCATTCCCTTAGATTTTTTTTCTAAGGGTAAAATACATACGAAATTTCAGTATGAGGAGTGAAAAGGAAAAAAAAAA
The DNA here is from genome assembly GCA_025618425.1 of Heliocidaris tuberculata. NCBI lineage: Eukaryota > Metazoa > Echinodermata > Echinoidea > Camarodonta > Echinometridae > Heliocidaris > Heliocidaris tuberculata. Next base: position 23,321,166 of record CM046841.1, read on the forward strand.
TAAAAAATCTGCCGCTCGGTCGCGTTGCTCCCTTGCTTATACAATAATTCATCAAATTTGGGCTAACAACCCCGGGTTATGTGCATCAAAACTCATTTTGACCCAGTGCCATCAAACGCTCATTAATGTGAGTTTGGGCATGGGGGCGCAGATTTGATAGTTTGCCCCGGGCGCCAGAATACCTAGATAGGCCACTGGGTATGACTATTTAATACTGATGATGAGGATGAGAATGCTGTTAATAACATTCATGACAGTCACAGTGCCGATAGGAAAGGTGATAATGACGCTATTTTAAATATGATAGTGGTAGTGAATGTTGTGGTGATGATATGGTTCTAATTGTAAAATAAATAGCGTGGTAGTGATGATTATGAACATTATGAAAATGAATGTATTTTTCACACGCTAAGAAGTCATCATGAGTTAAATTAAGGCGGGGGGGGGGGGGGGGGTCAAAGGCACCTCTAGCAGATAAATTAACAAGTTTTCACTAACCTGGGCAAATAAAACTTGATATATTCCAACTTCCAGAACCTCCACACTCCAAGGTAAAATTTGAAGACGCTCCATCGCAAACAAAATCCACGAAAGCACCCACTGCAAAATAGTCTAAATTTGGCGTAGTAGCAAGTGTGCCCCCACTTGGCAAGTCATTCTTTCCGCACGTAACTGGACAGTCGACAGGTACCCACAATCCTCTACGATCACACTCGGTGGTGAAAGTTGTCGTATTTCCCAAGCACGTGTACGATACCGTTTCGCCAACCCCAAAGCTTTCGGCAGTTACCGGTTCAAAATTTACATACGGCATCGGCTCTGGCGGGGAGCAGCGAATGGTACACACCGGTGGAGGGCCTGACCAGTTGTTCTCTGTGCAGGTGATTGTGGGTGTTCCAGTGAGGTTGCTAGGTGACGGACAGATGGTGCTGTAGTCTAGAGTATAGTTGATCAGGAAGTTACCCTGATTGAGCGGTGGGTAGAAGTCTTCGCGGACAGTGAGGAAACCCGGATGGAAACAATCTGATGTAGGATCTGCAGACATAAAGAAACAAACATTTAAATTCACTTTAAATTTCCACTAAGAGTGAACATCCCGGATGGGCAAACGCAAAGCAGGGGGTATTTCTGATTAATAAACCTAAACCTACTCTATTCAAACTTACCAATAATCGATGAGAGTGCAACAGAAAGCATTATAATTTTCAAAACTAAAACTATTATTATTATTATTATTATTATTATTATTATTGTTAAATTATTATTATTATTATTATTATTATTATTATTATTATTATTATTATTATTATTATTATTATTATTATTATTATTATTGTTATTATTATTATTGTTATTATTATTATTATTTTATTCGGCAAAAATTAACTAAACTTAACTAAAATGAATCTGGTTTTCTGACACCCTAATGTCAGCACCAGTTGTTATTCGGGTTGTCGTTCATTTGTTTTATCATTATTAATCATGTAGGTGGTCTTTTTATTTCAACAAGTAATGATGCTTTTCGTCTACTCTTTAGTTCTTGTTTAAAATGTTGCACCAATGAAATTGCAATATTCGATACAAACACTGACAATTCATACCTTTGATTTCATAGACGACTACCTGAAAACTTCCACCGCACATCTGACTTGAGTTACCCGTACAGTTCTTGTCGCAAGTCGAGTTGTCTGGTGGCGCCCCTTTCGAATTATAAGGCGCAAAAGCTCCCCCACATAGACACTGGCTGCCGTCCTGAATTCCGAAGTAACGCGCGTTTTGATTGGTGCATATTTGAAAGCAGAGCTCCACTGTCATGCCATTTGATTGGCAGTACGGCCGCTCGGTACTGCATGCGCTAATACATGGTAGGTGGACGTCGCTGTCGCACTTGATGAGGTCGGGAAGAACATCGTATTCGAAGTTATCGTAATAGCAGCCTTTATTGAAGAACAAAGCTGTAAAAGACAAACAAAAAGAGAACTGATATCTTGAGAATTCCATCGGACTGAGAGTCACCTTTCCCATGGTTGATAGCTAGGGTAGCCTCTAATTTAGTATTGATACTACTCTTCCAGAGGGCTCTGCAATTATTAATTCCCCAGCATTTTCCGAGTACCCTATTAATACATCAGGGTCATGACTGAGGTTGTCCACGAATGTAAACACCGAGCAAGGACCAACCCCAGGACCTCTCACATATGAGTCAAGAGAGTCACCAATAAACCAAAGTACTCCCACATTTTATCCACACGGTACTATTACTCGCCAGACACATCTGTATTTGACAGTCTTCACCCAGGAGAAAATCATAAAAATAGAAAAACAGTGAAAATTTATTCATATCATTCATTCATTCCCTTTATTTCATCCATGCATAAAAAATGTACATTAAAACAAATATTATAGAACAATCACGAGTGACCACAGTATAGTAGAGCATAAATGAAGAGACAGCTTAGGAGGGCAACGGAGCCTTATTGGTGCTGCCACCAAAAATAAGTATAAACAACATCATAGGGAAAAACAACAACACGTAAATGTAAGCAGTTTGCCATAGACATAACATGCTTGTAAAAGTTATTCATAATGGTCTGACTATGAAATAAATTTTGATACCGATGAAGAAGTATGACTGCGGTGACCTTTTTGTGCAAACTAAAATCAGAATTTCCCCACAAAATCTTGTAATAAATTTAGGTAAATCAGCATACCCCGTTCTCGTTTAAAAACTAAGATTATCAAAATTTCCCACAGCTATATAGTTCATTTGCCCTTAAACCATGGGATAGTATCGTTTCACGCTTAACCCGAGCAACTGATGAGTAAAAATGAAATGAATCATAACTATGCATGGACACAATGAATAGGTCCAGCATTTTTTAATAAGTTCTTGCTAGTTTAATATATAGTGTATCTGCTTGAATGGTCTGATAACCATTCTCAATTCGTTGGACCGTTATGCCCTTTTAGCGTGAAATGCCAGTATACCATTCACAAAGAAGCCTCAGATATGTCCTGACGAGCTGGGATTTTTAGGACACAATAAAATGAAGAGAATGAAAGACTGAAAGGAATTTACCACAACTGAACTACAAATATATTATACTGAAGAAAAAAAATCACATGCCTATGAATGGTGTCACTGTACTGTGTTGCACTATTCGAAATAAGAATGCCCTTTTTATATTACTTTGAGGTATGAGACAAAGCGAAAAATGCGTGTTGAATTTGACGTTTGTAATAAATTTATGGAGTTTTCTTCGGTTCAAAGGATGACCTCTACGGGACATTCTCTTTATCAAGAAATTATCATACTTCTACCAGTTTTATCAATCAGACTCTACTTATGATTGCTTGAAATTTTTGAAATTAACATTTATTTCCTTCTCGTCAGGAACAGTGTAAAATAAAACGAGATAATACATTTGTAACATTGCTGTCAACATATAGTACAATATACATAGTAAATAATTCAGAGAACAGAAGGAGGCGAAAACCCGAAAAGCAAAGCTTGTGTTGGGAAACGCCCGTAAAAAATTAATACAAGTTACTGAAAGAATATTACATCGAGCACTGAAGAACATAATACGTGGATGAGAGAGAGGAAAAGACAGTATATAGAGAAAGGACTTAAAAGAGAGTCAGGCATTTTGGACTATTGTGTCTATGATGGCATCACCAGAGATTGCAGTATACATACTTCCAGTTGTGCACATACACTTCACTATTTTCTACAGGCCTACGTTGAAAAGAAACTGATAATATATTATAACTGGAGCTACTGATGAAAATAGTAGCATCACTACTACGACTCCCACGACGACTACTACTACTACTGCTACTACTACTACTACTACTACTACTACTACTACTACTACTACTACTACTACTACTACTACTACTAGTTATTAGGGACTATTATCACTGCTACTACTGCTACGACGACTACTACTACTACTACTACTACTACTACTACTACTACTACTACTACCACTACTATTAGTACTATACTACTACTGCTACTACTGCTGCTGCTACTACTACTACTACTACTACTACTACTACTACTACTACTACTGCAGCTACTACTACTACTACTACTACTACCACTACTATTAGTACTATACTACTACTGCTACTACTGCTACTACTACTACTACTACTACTACTACTACTACTACTACTACTACTACTACTACTACTACTACTACTACTACTACTACTACTACTGCAGCTACTACTGCTACTACTACTACTACTACTACTACTACTACTACTACTACTACTACCACTACTACTACTAGTATTAGTAATACTACTGCTACGGCTACTACTACTATACTACTACTACTACTACTACTACTACTACTACTACTACTACTACTACTACTACTATACTACTACTACTACTACTACTACTACTACTACTACTACTGCTACTACTACTACTACTACTACTATTACTATTACTACGACTACTACTACTACTGCTGCTACTACTACTACTACTACTGCTACTACTGATGTTGTTGCTACCACTATTACTATAACTACTACTACTTCTACTACTACTACTACTACTACTACTACTACTACTACTACTACTACTACTACTGCTACTACTACTACAACCTCTACTACTAGTAGTAGTACTATTACTGTTACTACTATGAATACTACTAAACTACTATCTTTAATACTAGTGTGCGTCCCAGAAAGAAAAGTTAACAATCAGGAAAAAATCTCCCTACAAATAATATTTCAAAATATTTGAAGGAAAAATTCATACCTGTGGATAGCTTAGGGTCTCTTCTATCAAATGACACCTAAAGATATGGCGATAATTATGGAGCAAAGGCCACTTTTGTGAAAAGGTGCAAAATGCACACTTGACAAGAATTGTTATCTATTATGGCTGGTATTAGCAAAGTATGGAGTCATGAAAAGGCTTAGAATATTACCAGATTTTCTTATGTCATAGAATTCACCCTAAGCTATCCACAGGTATGAACATTTATTTGGGAGACTCTTTCCAAATGTTACCCTTTTTTCTGGGACGCACTGTAAATTAACCCAATGTCTATGGGAACCAGGTAATTCCAGTATTAAGCCTAAAGTATGTGAATGAAAGAATCCAGTAGTCAACACATTAACCCTTTCAGGACAGGAATTATTTAAGGGCTAAATTGATCTCATTTTGTTCTTTAAATTGGCAACAATAATATTTTTCTTTCAGTGCTAATTGCTTCTAAAAAGGTGTCATGTCTTTATAAAAATATACATGGTTAGAAATTCGTCAAAAAGTTGAAAAACTTGCCAATTTTGATGAAAAACAATGATTTTGAACCTCTCAATGTGTTGCCAATTTAAGGATTTTAAAGCTTATTGTCATTTTTAAAATTCCCGGCATCAAACGCAGTATGGTCATGCAACAAAAATGGACATAGTGTGTGTAGAAATTTTTACTCTTTGTACTCATGCATCTGGTATATTTTTTAGAGCTCTAAATCAAAAGTTATTGAGCCAAACCACAAAATGTGGTCAGTTGTCCTGAAAGGGTTAAGTGGGAATGCAACGTGTTGTAGTTCAAGTTAGAATTCTTACTTGATAGAATTTTGTTAATTATTAGACAAAGTTCGGATCCCTCATCAAGCGAGCTCTTACTGGATTGTACTTGGATAATCCATTGAAACTATAATGACTCAATGGGATGTTGTGTACTTACCGGTATCACGTGTACACACACTCAACCCCCCCCCCCCCTCCACACACACATACATATATCGTCTGCACATGATTTTATGATTTTACACACCTGGTAGACATTCCAGTAACTTCTTTTGACGATAAGTGAAACATAAGTTCAAGGGAATAATAACCTAACAAATCTAGACCAAAAAGACAAACACGAAAACGAAAACAAAAACAAACCAAGATAGCGTTGGTATATCTTAAGATTATCAAAAGATTATCAAAACAACAAAGTGAAAGTTTATTCTGTTTATATCAAGACATTATAAAGCCAACCTAATATACGTTGATTACATAAGAATGTGACCCTAAATTTAGCAAATGATATACAAATTGAAGTCGATAAGCAGATAAGAAGACATCCATATAGTTCTTATGTCATTCGGAAGTGACGGATGAATGGGTTTCTTGCAAACCCGAGTACAGTTTGATAAGTAGTTCCATGGTGATGGTTTGATAGCAGTGATTTTCTAATAAGTGAGCTTAGATTCGCTTGATTAAAGAAGTTCACAATGAGAGATTATTACTGTAAGTAAAAGGGGATTTAGACCTGTTTTTAACCATCTCGCATCTACTATCATCCCCTCTCTTTCTTTTTTGTAATCCCTCATCTCTGTTGTAGTTACATCCTACCATTTCTTACATCATCGGTTGGGTATTTCTGTCATCACTGCAAAATACATATATCACAATTTTCCATCATTTTTGCTTTCAAATATAAGGTATATGTCCAATCAGTCATTTTCTTTCTTTTAATAGCATTTTCCTGTCTGTAGGCTCTAGGACTTCCTAAGGTTCACATTCACATAAATTCTCCGATCTTCCACCAACCCATTCTCTCAATATCTCCCTCTCCGATCCCTCCCTGTCTTTCTCCCCGATTTCTTTCACTCATAATCTCTCCCTTTATATGAGAACATATCAGTGTCTCTGTTTCCCTTTCAATTAATTTATTTCATTGTGTTTACTACCTGCTGCCAATCACAACAAGGTTATGTTGATACCAAAACAATAGCCTGACAGTATACAAACAAAAAATTAGTGTCAACAGAAATCACGGCCCCCAAAATTTCACACAAATATTTACATCCGAAATAGATATGATTATTAACTCCTCACAAGATAGCATGCACTATTTAGAATCAAACATACGGGTACGTACTATTTGTCCTCCAACGGACTGGTAGATAGAAATAATGATTGTGTACCTTCTTACATTCTGTTCGTGTTTTGGAAAACTGCGCCATTCATAGAACCAACTCCCTCCCACCTTCCTGATAAAGCCTTTCATTTCTGTTTGCTTTGTACTGTTGTGGAATCTCTCCTCTTACAAATGATTCAATGAAAGAAACCCTTTCTATTCCCGATATAATATATGCCGTGAGCTAGAAATAGTGTTGTGGACCCAAAGCGCAGGCAGAGAGGTTTTTAGCTGCATACTCGCTTCATTGTAAACAACGAAATACATTCTTTGGGGATCTAGAATTGATTGATATCTCTGTTAATCTTGAGCACAGAAAATAGAAATAAAATTTTGTTTGATTGACAATGGGTGATTAGCCATTTACTCCGGAAACAATTACTTTGGGCCTTACAATGCATGTAATGTCAGAGATACGGGTTTAGGGCTTCGGTTGCCATTGAGTTTAAAGTAGGTTTAGGGTTATTATTTATAAAAATGGATTATGTTGAACGAGATTTTCTTTTTTTCTTTCTTATTGCTTCGGGCCTTACAATGCATGTAATGTCAGAGATACGGGTTTAGGGCTTCGGTTGCCATTGAGTTTGAAAATAGGTTTAGGGTTATTATTTATAAAAATGGATTATGTTGAACGATATTTTTCTTTTTTCCCCCTTTCTCATTCTGTTTACATAGTTATGATATCGGTGTAGATTTCCTGGTTATATTGGTGCCCAGTACACTTTCGATTGATCACATGTCAAAGCCCCACCCCAAGAAAATAAAAAAGATGTTTTAAAATTTCACCAAATCTTAACAGAGAAATTCCTCAGTCTGGTGCCTTGAAAATAAATGTTGTACCAATATAACCTTACCGATCCTCATAACGTAGAAGAGCTTTGTGAAATCAAATTTCACAATTTTAAAGGGATTTGGGCAATAACAAAAACAGATTTACTTGGGGTCGACTTAGTTTTAACCATTATTCAGAGGGTTAAGATTCATATGCTAGGCCGGGAAATGATATAGGTACTATAGGGTGTGTCCATAAAACCACGACGGAATAACTTTTTTTTTTCAGTTTAGATAATCAGCCTTCTCCATTTTTTCAACATAAAAGTTTAGAATATAATATGTGCCATTAGCAAGTCTTGCAATGAATTTATTTATGCTATTTGGAATAGATCTATTGACAAATGAATGAATCAGTACAAATTACAAATTGGAGGAAATTTGAAAAAAAAAATGAGACGTCATTCTGTGGTTTACAACCATGAAAAACAAATATAACAAACAAAAACACATCAGAACCTATAAATACATGCAGCACAAAATTAAGCGTCTCGATGAGTTACATTTATCTCCTGGGTAAAGAACGGCAAAGATAGACTTTTATACCAAACGACTGAAGTGCTCTACCGAGTTTCAAACTTGTAGCATTTTATAGCGCTTACACCCATCCTTTGATATTCGTTTTATATCCCATGATATTCCATGGTAAAATACAAATTCATTCCACACGACGGCCTTAATTTGTTCTGTCATTCTAGAGCATGGGCGGATCTAGGATTTTGTAAAAATGGGGCACAGTGCCGTAATAGTACACAAAAAAGGGGGCAAGTTTTTAATTGTGTACTAGGTATGCCCTTTTGATTTCAAAAGGGGAGGGGGGGGGGGCACGGGCCGGTTTTCACCCTATGTAGATCTGCCACTGCTCTAGAGTGCAGTCTTTAGACACACTACATGTATTAGCAGAGCGAGCCAGGGAACAGTTTAATTTAATCAAAACTTGAAGATTAATATTCTGATAGATTTGGAAATGGTGAAAATGCGTAAATCATGCACCTCCTATTAATCCTGACCGTCTTTTTCATGACGCATCCTGTTGTTTTCTATTCTTCTCACTTTATTTATCACCGTTCATATTGCTTGATTGATATATACGGTGTGATTGTTCAATATGGACTCGTATGAAGAGCTCCGGACAATAGAGAAATATGTCCCGAACTTGATTGAAAAAAGCAATAAGTGAAAAAGGAATGTGTATCGTCAATCGTATAGCTATTGTTATTGGTTCTTTTACAGGGCAATATAGGGCTTCGGACAGGGCTAAACTTATTGAACATGTTGAATTAGACTGTAGATTGGCTTGTATGAGACTTGCTATAAATCCAAGAATTTCATTAAGTTTTCTGTCCTTTTTTTCTGTGTAAGTTGTAAGTTCGTAAGTTCACTTTGCTTTCTAGCTATTATTTTATTGCCTTCTGTCTGTCTGTAACAAGGAGATGTAGCAGATGACCCCATATCTGCTTCTTCGCCTGAAGAAAAAATGTTTTATTATATCACATGGTACATATTTCATTCTGATATTCTGCCGAAATGAATAAATGAATAAACATTAGAAACTTATCACTGAGTGACGCTATATGAAATGCAAATTAACTTAAATGAAATGAAACATTCATCTATTACGACCCCTCACTCGCTCCATCGCATTCTGTCTACCACCCCCCCCCCCCACCACCGCCACCACGTAAATGGACCCATCTAGTAATCTGGTGAGGGTCTGCATCAGTAATGAAATGGGGGGGGGGGGGGGTGTCAGTGACGTAACTAGTGCCTTAACCGTTTTTAAATAAATTTTCTATGAATTCTTCGTTTGAGCATGGACCTAACTAGGTCTATGGTTTTAGAGGATGAAGGCGTAGGTGTATTATAATGATATTGTAATTAGGGAGGGGGGGGGGGCTATACTTACTAGAATTTATCTGTGAAGCAACGAGGGCGGGAACCACCAGAATAGTAAATGTCAGCGGGAGGAAGAGTTGCATTATTTTATTTTTGGCTCGATCCATATCTCCATAAACAATCACAAGGTCTTCCTTTAAAACCAACAAAAACCACGGAACGCGTCACAATGATGACACACACAATTTTTATCAAGATTTCAGTTCTAAAAGTCAAAATCTATAGATTAAGAGTGAAAGCCTCTCATTATGCAACTGAGAAAGACAACGGTTACTCCTTTTATAATTCCTAGTAATATTAATCTGTCGTTGCTCTTTCCAGAAGCTTAAGGTTTCAGATCTGGTTGCACATTGTGGCTAAAACCATGAGTCAGGAGCAAAGTGTCTAATTTAAAGAGTTAATACCTGCATTACTGCTCAAGCATAAAGAGATAATCCGACTATTATCCAAAAGAGAAAGTATCTTTGGCAGAGTTATATAGGGGGTAGGAAATGACGTATCAGTGAAATGATTCCTCACATCTAAGACATCTCAATATAGACTTCGTTAGGTTCGCAAAAATATTGTTTGCAGAATGTCTGACAGATGCTTCCCCCACAATGGCTATCTGTTGACCAGGCCCAAGCCAGAGTATATATATGCAGAATATGGATGGTTAACACAAACAACAAAGGGTGACGGCACGATAGAGTCCCGATAGAAGCGAAGATTCTCTAGCGATTTAGTTGTAGGGTGCACACTTACTATCGCATGATGTTGATGATTTAGATATACAAAATCTCTCGAAGATATGTCGTTTAGATGTAACTTTTTTTTCTAGATATGAATAACTTATACAGAGTTCACTGAGCTGATTTAGATATGTCCATGCTCCAGTTATAATCTGACGAATGAAGGGGCTAACAGGAGGGAGGAACTTAAGTGACGTGAAGTCAAAGCGATCAAACATCGACCATACTTTACAACGAAGAGTGCGTCAACCTAGCTGTTCTCATGTCGGGTGCCCATCTTGTATTTTCCGGTT